>OX465107.1:17858378-18235878 GCA_949987565.1 Luidia sarsii
ATGTACACAAATGTATACATGTAGATTAAGCAGGCACTCAGTAGGAAGCAGCATGTACATGTACATGCACATGCCATGCCAATCCAGCAGTCAATCTCACCAAACTTATTGTAACTTACAGTCAATCGCAAGACAATTAGCGATGTGCAGAAACTACATATACATGTATAGTTGTATACTGCCTATCACAACTTGTGATGGGTTATCCATAGATCTCTTAAGTTTACGATGCATCATAAGGCTTTGAGAAATCCACTGCAAGAAAGCCACGTCTACCTCTTAGACAGTTACGTGTGTTACATATGCGGAGAGGCAGCAGCCAAATGATACGGTTCGCTCCGTACACGTACATTGTGCTGTGGGCTTGTCCTTAAGCTACACTGTAGGCCTACATGTACACGAGTCTGAGTTTCTGCAACTGTGTACATACCTCTAGGCAAATACGCATCCTTATGTTAATGTACAGACCGTGTACAGTACCGGTATATACATGTACAAGTGCACATGTATATGGACACTTGCAGTCCTCTCTTCCTCCCATGGCAGAAATATTCTGATAGTTGTTTACCCTTGGTCATCTAAGACTGGTCTCACTGGTCTGCAATCCACCACTGTTGGTCCCTGGCATACACCTTGTGCATTTGCATGTGTGAACAAGAAAATACCTCTCTCTCTGGCTGTCTCTCTAATTCCCTCCTCTCTCTACATGTACCCCTGTACCCCGGTACATTTCTCATTGTCTCTGTCTCTGTCTCTGTCTCTGTCTCTGTCTCTGTCTCTGTCTCTGTCTCTGTCTCTGTCTCTGTCTCTGTCTCTGTCTCTGTCTCTGTCTCTGTCTCTGTCTCTCTCTATCTCTCTCTCTTTCTACCCCTCTTTCCCCTCTCTGCCCCACTCCATCTCTCTCCCTATATCTCGCATCCTCTTCCTCTGCCTGTGCCTCTCTATTCGCATCTGCCTCTCCCTTTGCCTCTGCCTCTTCATCTCCCCTTCCCTCTCCCCCACTTTCGATCTGTCTCTGCATCTGCCTCTGCCCTTGCCTCTCCCAATCTCTCTTTCTCTCCCTCTCCATCTAACTCTTCCCCCCTGTCTTTCTTCCACACTCTGTTTCTCTTTTTTTTCTTCTCACTCTCCACTCCCTCCCCCTCTTCCATTCCTCCTATCTACATGTACAGTGTATCTTTGAGACCTGCCTTGCCTCTATTGGTTGATGGAGACAGGGTCTGCCTGAAAATCTTTAGTCCTGCTACATGTAATTCCTTTTGACATATATGCTTTTCCATCCGCTCAGGGTTTTGTTATACACATGTACATGTACATCCTGATCCCAACCTTCTATAGGACTCATCCCTCAAATCCAGACACGTGCAACCGTGGGTGTTAGTACATGTACGGTAGGCAGTGATCGTCACGTTCTCTCCTTTGCCTGTATTTGAAGGGCTTACTTGGCTTCTGTGTAACAACATACATGTACACACACTACATGCACCTTGCATACTGCGTACAATTGTAGCTTTTGCCTAGATACAGTACTGTAGGCCTACAGCATGTGCCTATACAGCCTCTAAAGCTCAAACTTGGATGAGAATCCTCGTTATGCTGTACCGGGTCACATTTGTTGTTATTCTGGAGAATTTTTAACAAGGGGATATTTCATAAATTCTGTTGAAGCCTGTCATGTGCAACTGCTGTGTAAGATTAGGGTTTCCCCTGGAATATTGTGAGTCTGATGAGTTGACAACCACAAAAACTTGCTCAATAAATGAATTGGCACATTGTGGATGTGCTATATGTACATTGAGGTTCCACGGGTCACAGATTGCATAAGGAATGAGTCTGGTGGACTATGACATGTTCATGTTCATGTAGAAGCGTACAGTAATGTTCAAGAAACTTCACATTATATCATACACCACCCTTTGCACTTGCTAAGGTGCACTATTGTTTTCATGTACAGTTTTTTTTCAAGATGTTTTTGATCCCTGAGGTGGCAGGTTTTGTAGAAGAAAAAACACCTGAGGCGGCCCATCTACATGTAAAGTGTGAGATGGCCTGCCTCACAGTTTGATAGGCAGCGGAGTCTCTGCTTTATAAGATGAAACTGCGTCGCCGTTGGATATTTCCATAGGCTTCCGTGCATGGTCCCGTTCTGCAAGAATTCCACAGGCCAAAGGAGACATTTTCAACCTCAGTCCACACCAACTTGAAGGGATAACAAAACATTGGTCGAGGTCAAAGAATAGCATCCATACATTGTCTGATCCAACATACATGTATTCATGAAATAGCACACCTGTGAAAATTTCAGCTCAATCCGCCAACCGAGTCTCGAGAAAATTGTGAAAAACCGCTTCATTTGTTTCGCGAAAATGCAGCATTCGACGTATTGTTTCGAAAAAATAATTTAGATCTCAATTGAGACGTGAATAATTTCTTTACCCTTTTCTCAAAAAAATAAGACAAATATTTCAGTGTGAGGTTTCTACTATAACAACCTTCAAACTGTATAAATTATAAGTTTCATCTAAATCTGTGAACTTTTCTGGTTTTTTTTTATCTTACCAATGTTGTGTAGGGGCTTCAATTAAAGCTTGTGCTCTGGCTGTTGTTGTTGTTTTTCTTTTCTTTTTTAGGAATTCTGCCAGCGGGTCCCACTGATGGCCCCCCCCCCCCAAAAAAAATGACTGTGCTCTAAAGGGACATTCCTATGAATACTATCCACTGGAACCTTGTATCAGTGATATGAGTTTGTCACTAATGAAAACTGGAATTTGAAGTTGGGCTTCTTCAAGATAAATAATTATTAGTCTGTGCAGTTAATTTATTTATCTTAAGAATGGAGAGAACTACACATGTAATGTTTTAATCCTAGCTAGACCCTTTCTCAAAGGCCAAAAATCTGTCTTCGACAAAGGTCCTGCTAGGAACTCTAATTTTTTCAGATTTTAGTTTCAGTTTTAGAAATTTGGTAAGCTGTGCAGAGATGTTTGTATGACTTTAATTTATTCTACTCGAAGAGTTAATCTCGGAGGAAAACTTTTGAAAAATTGGAATACTATTTTATTGACCAATACATGTATGTGTACAGCCTACATGTACATGTGTACAATGAACCATGGTAGAACTAGAAAGTGAGATACAGTGTAGTTCATGGAAATATTGTATGTATCAAAAATGATGCTAAGGCCTAGGTCATAGAAAGCTGCCACAACCATTCCTGGAGTAATAGGTTTACGGTGACACCATGTAAATTCTCTCTTGTGAGTATGTGTGGCTCTGAAAAGAACCGGAGGAACTAGACGTTTCGGACAGTGTACTCTGTTTGCCTTCAGACCTCAGTTTCCTGAAGACGAACAGAATACACTGTTCGAAATGTTGAGTTCCTCCGTCTCTTTGCAGAACCACACATACTCACAAGAGAGAATTTGCATGGTGTCACCGCAAACCTATTACTCCTGCTATTCTCACCAGGAAAACCTTCAAATCTCAGCCATTCCTTGGTCAAGCAAAAACCTTTTTCCCACATGAAACTTGATTCCCTTTATGTTTTTTTCTCATTTAGCAGTTTCTGGCAAAAGGAAACTGTGATTGGCCACTAGAGTGGCCGCTGCGAAGCCAGCCATTCATTAGTCACTGAATGGAATCGGTGTGCATTTCATCCGCTTACCGAATGGACTGACATTTTCTCATTGTTCCGGACAACAACCAGAGAGGAAATAAAATCCTGTGACTATTCCCAGTCGGGGGATTGAACAGAAAAGTGCATTTTTGGGGCTTGAATCTCATATTGTTCTTTTTGGGGGGTGAGTGGTGACAGATGAATTGATACTGTCTATAAAAGGGGGAGTTGAATTAGATATTTTGTTTTCTGGGGGGAAAAGGATCGGAGTGCAGCTAATTTGCCTGGACCAATATCATTGAATTGAAAGACTGTAGCTAAGGTGATAATGATGTGCATAAACATGACAGCAATTATGCATAATACTCTACTTGTTTATTGGACCATTGGAATTGGATGGCTTTGAGTTTGACCTGACAGGCTGCACTTCAAGGTTTTTTTCTAATTGAATTTCCAATTCTGTGTATATTTCTGAGAATGACAGAAATGTCTTTTTATTTTTTATATTTTTTTTTGTTCTTTGATTTTTTGAAATCCGTTGTGATTAGCAGTTGTGGTCAAATGGCGGGTGTGTCCTTGAGGGTTGCCCATGCAGGGAGACATAGGCCTATGCTGGCTATAGGCTAAACAAGCATGGCACTTAATCAGAGCGCAAGTGGTGCATTGTGGGATTTTGTTTAAAACAGTGCAATTCAGCGGAGCGTTCCCACGCACACACACAAATGAATGCGACTATTTGCAAAAGTCTCACTCATAGTGGAGTCCGAAATCTGAATCAAGATTAAAATCACATCTGATGATCTCGTTTATTAAGTCCACAAAAAGAACCCCCAAAATGCTGCTTGAATCGCGATTCAAATCACGATCCAAATAATCATGGTTATTTGGGGCAGTGGCAATGACCCTATTATGTTCTGCCCATCTGCAACGAAATCGCATGTTGACAGTGATGAATGGTTGGCCTGCTAGGGGAGGGGGGGGGCATGGCATTCTCTCGACGAAAATGATTAGGAAGGAGAAGAATGGGCCTAATACGGGTGGAATCCCATTATTTAGAGGAAAATTTGGAGTGGGGATGGGGTAATATGACACAGACAGGGCTCATATCAAGCAGAAAATGTTATCAATTATGGCCTGAGGCTGAGGGCCACTTAATAGAGTTCAGTCAGTTCATATCAGGTTGCATTACATGTACCGATATGTCAACTAATGCCCATTGCGCTACATGTGTGCCCTATACTTTACAATTGCATGAGATTTCAAGGTCAAAGAGAGGGGTCCAGGTTTTCTGTAGGCCTACATGTTCATGTGTATTGTTGCTTTAATTAATACAACTTTCTGAGAATTTAAGCAATGGTTTTGCCAGTAGCATGCATTGTATGTGCACGTGCAAGTTTGCATTGTGTCGGCTTTCTCAAAATTGAGTGGGCCTGACGTGTTTCAATTCCTCAAAGGCAGAGTGACAAGGACAAAATACATTGTAAAATGTATCGGCTGTTAAATCTATGACGTAGGCCTATTCACTGAGCAAATGAATGGTAGAATTGTTCAAAGCCGGTCATTTTCATTGCAATGTCCATTTTTATGGTACTTGGCAGGCAGCATGTTCATCCTGTTTGTTAGCCAAGGGACATTATAAGTATCATAATAAGCATTGCTGACAGCTGCTTCCCATTTCTGAGGGAATTCCTGGAAAGTGAAAGTACAAGAACATGTAGAAGTCTGCATTCTCAGTCTAGAATGAATTTTTCCAGGGAGCATCGCAATCTTAGAGTACCCATAACCTATTTGTACATGGCCCTATGCGAGAGGACCGGTTCATGGTGGGATACAGACCGTGAATACAGGGACTGAGTAGAGGAGAGTATCACTGTTAAGCAAAAATGAAACATTCTACACACGTGTGTAACATGCATCTTCTCAGTCTTCTTTCAGTTTCACTCATGTTGTATCACTGTATGCCTTTTGTACAAGCACCGGGGAGTTAACAGATTGCACTCACACATCCATGTAAGCGCTTCATAAAAATCTGTGGCAGTGTGTATTGTGCACGTACGATTACATTTTCAGAAGGTCGTGCTGATTTTTTCTTTTCCTTGTTCTGTAGACCTGAGGGCTGAATGGAAACCATTGTATGCACAGTGATGAGAAGCAGGCATTGTCTTTGTATCTGAGCCGTCTGGCCCCATTGCTGGGACACACACGTACCGTACGCTAATTGGTATCGAAATGGAAAGCCTCCCTGGTGATGTTTGCGAGTTCCTAATTTCGTTTGCACAAAAAGGGCGTCGAAATTGGCTTCCAACCAGCGCTCCCAAGGTTACCCAATGAAAAAAAAAAAAGCAATCCTCAGTGGGTTTTTTTTTTCTGTTAATTTTGCACGTCAGGGTTATTGCTGGAGA
Source organism: Luidia sarsii (assembly GCA_949987565.1). Classification (NCBI taxonomy): domain Eukaryota; kingdom Metazoa; phylum Echinodermata; class Asteroidea; order Paxillosida; family Luidiidae; genus Luidia; species Luidia sarsii. Next base: position 17,864,397 of record OX465107.1, read on the forward strand.
AGATGGCGGTGTAATCGACAGCATCTATCTCTTCCCCCCTCCTTCCCTCCTCCCTCCCTTCCTCCCTCCCCCCCCCAATGCCTGGGGCTGTCACATAAGGTCATGCGGCAGATTGGGTAATTGAATTTTGTTGGCAAGTCCCCTGCCCTGCATCTGTCCGTCCGTCCCCGACACGGTCCCGTCAGAAGAAGTTGTGCCGGCTATCGAGCGCCTCCCTTGCTGGTGTCAGGCCCGTCTGCAACTGAGTAATTTGAATGTCGCTAGTATTTGATTAACCTTTGGGAATATTGCAAGCAGATTGCCATCAACACGTCCCTCCTTGTGAAATATTGTTTGTATTAATAATCACCGGGTGCATGTAAATGAAACATTTTCCAATCCAGGTGAGGACTATGTTACATACAGTAGTCCTAGTCTGATCCATACCAGTAATTCTCGTGTGTTATATACGGGAAAATGATAATTTGTTTGATTTTCCCAACATTAGAATTGAAAGGGTTGTTCATCGTGGTGGTAGAGGTAAGGAGAAAGGTGATCAAAGTCACGCGATGTCTTGTACTGTCGTACATACTTACAGTACACGTCTCTCCCAACATTATTTCATTTCAATTTTCATAATGATTGAATTTTACCATGTGCCAGGATGCCTTCACGTAGGTTGTGGGTTAACTCTGCTGATTTCGCCCGGAAGCTCATTATTTGTGTGGATACATGACGATGTACCGGTACAGTGTATATGATTTACTTTTTTGTTAAAGATTGTTAACTGTAACGTACAGTTACTATATTTTGGTTTCAATTTTTTAGGCTTTGGCAGTAATTCATGAAGCATGATATTCAACGTACATGATATACATGTAGAAATCCAACAATATCCCCATTAGTTTCGTTTTGCCACAAAATCTTTCAAAATCCTCACAAACACTAGACTCCACTTTTCATTGAAACATATCTCGACCTACAGTCTTGACAGTACAGCCTCTAAATGTGTACCAAAAATTAGTTTGAAGATAAAAGTGGTCGTCTTATTTTTCTCCTGAATTGAAAGATGCATTTGGGGTTAAAGACCAAATTTGTTTATGCTGAGAATAATATAATGTCTGATTAAGACTAATGAACGATGATTAGAGCCGGGAATAATGGACAAGAGAGAGGCACCGTTTCTGCTGCTCTGCATGAGTGTATTCTATATCCATGTAAGGTCAGAGGTCAAAGTACCTTGCTCTAAATCACATGCTGTATAAGGTGATGAATGCATGCGAAGGTAAACATTACAAACAAGACTGAAGACTTGTTACCACTAACCAGTACATGTACCTAATATTCTCTTGGTTGATTTGGTTCCATAATCATTTACACATGATGCGCTCACTCACTCAGCATACGTACAATATACAGTGCGAAAGATGCCGTAGAAACAAGTTAGGCAACAGACGTTGCTCAAGGGGTTCTTCCTTGGTGGAGAATTATTTGATGTGTGGCATTCGAGGAACACCTGATCCCATCCCCCATCCTCCCCACGACTTGCCGCCGTGCTGGAGATTCCAAGATCAGACTACGCTTTCGCACTGCACTGGAAGGTTTGTATGGTCGGCAGCGCTTCAAAATCGCCGGGGGCACGTGGGAAGGAAGTGGTTTATAATCAGTGTGAAGCTTGGTTCTGATATAACCGTCATGCCTTTTTTTTTTCACTCGAAACGCAAAAATCAAGACGTCACAGATGGATTTTTGCAACAACGAAAGAAAGTTTCCCAATTGAGGAATTGAGGATACTTTGGCCTAGTACATGTACGGACAATGTAGATGTAAAATTGTGGGATGGAAACCTTACAACACCCAGTTTCTGCCCTTGAGAAAGTTCCTGCTAGGATAAAAAATATCAGGCCCTCTATATACTGTACCGTATTTGATAATTTCCATTTTATTCATTTTTGGTCAGTAATGTCAGCATATTCCAATTTGCATTATTTTCTTTTGGCGCCCAAGTTTGTATGGTGATGTCCATGTATGAGCAGTGTTCACAAAATCTCATTAGCTTGGCAAGGAGCTTCGTTTGTCACTGCAACCCCTCGCCCATCTACCAAATATCCATGGAAGGTGTTCCTCTAATCCTCTGCTCTTGCCGTCTTAGTCTCCCCAGTCAGGACATTTAAGCGAGCAACCAGGCTGTTTGCCTCCTCTCACCCGTACACTCTACATATCTATCCCAAGACCTGTGTAGAACAAAGAGGTTTCAGAACAGCTTCTTCCCTCGTTCTGCCTCTCTCTCTGGAATTCCCTTCCTGGTTCATGTTTTTCCCCCAGCCTACAATCTTAGCCTTTTTAAAGAGAAATGTTGATTCCTATCTCCATCCTTCCCGAGTCCCTCTCTATCTCCTTTCCTTAGGCTTAGCCCTTAACCTTGAGTCAGTTGAGTGGCTTTATAGCCTTATTTTGGGCGAATTTGCATTAGAAAAAAAAGCCTACGGCCTTACATTTTCTGTACATATCTTAACAGATTTACAGGGCTGGGTGCTTTGTTCGTAGAAGACCCATTCTCTGCTTTTGCATCCCAATGTATTTTATGCAATGTATTTTATTTTATTTATTTATTTCATTTTTCGGGATACATGTACAGCATTCACATCACAGCCCACAAGTAAGAATAAAGTTGAAAATAGAAATAAATAAATCAATTAAAAAAAAAGAAAAAAAAAAAAGAATAATGTAGAAACATTTGAAATGTGTAGATTTTGGAATCATTTATAAAGTCAGCATGCAGTTGGCAAAATTTTAGTTCACTTTTCCTTTAGAGTAATTTGTGCCACTTTTCACCCTTGCCTTCCCTTCTGCTGGAACCCACCACACAAACTCACAAACTACTTTTTGAGTAAACGGTGTCGAAAATCAAAGTATTGTAAACAAATGTACATCAGTACATGAATGTGCATTTCATTTGTACAATTGATTGTTGTTGTTTTGTCAATTTAAGCCTTTTTATTTACATTGTACATGACACCTTTTATGGGTCAATCAATTTCAGTACAATTTTGACCAAAATTTAAAATGGGTTGACTCGAAGCCAGACAGTTAAACAGCCTCACATCCAAAGTTTTTCACCGAAGCCATCATGCGCATGGGTTATTCTTTACAATTGAGACCCTGTTTTTAAGTAAATGACAACCTCTACCCCTACCAAAGGAAAATAATGATTTGGGGTAATCAAATCTCCGGAGTGACGGTGTTTCGGGTCTGTCGGAACAAGACTGATTACTTGAGCATTCTATTTGGAGTGAAAAACTAAATTGCACGCGCCAGAGAGGAATAAATTGAGGAACATCAGGTGTTCAATCCCCCCCACCCCAAAAAAGGGGGTGAAAATGTACATTCTGCTGTTGACACCGTTAGGCAGTGTGTGTTCTTGGTTATGTCTCTGTCTTCGGCCACACAATGGTGTCTTATTTAATCAGGCAGGGCAGGGGCGCATGTGGCGCCCCGATCAGAGGCAGTGTAAGATGGCGGCTCTCGCAAATTGCATTCGGGGCCGGCACGATCCTAAAAAGTTGCGCGTTGTCCCCTCCCCCTCCCCCTCCCCCTCCCCCCCCATCGCGCCACTATCAATACGCCGCGCTGTTTACGCGGACAACTCCTTTAAAGCATGCAAATCGAATCATGGGTGCTGCTGAAAGGGGAGGGGGAGGGAGGAGAAAGAAAGCAAACATCTGGAGTGGGGATGGGAAGGGAGGGGGTACATGTACGGTATGATGAGATGGCTTACATGGAGTCACGCTGCTTAGTGTGGGATTCCTGGATTCTGTTGCCATTCCAATGTGGTGTTTTATTGAGGTTTCTCTGTGTTAATTGCTGCCCCTTCCTTTTTTTAACTGTACAGTGCTTCCATTCTGCCCGGCATCTATCCCTATTCCCTACATACTGTACATATATACATGTAGATCTGAAGCACGCATACATGTGCCAAATAGAACAGAACGGTGCCCTGTTTTGCCCCCAACATTCATCGCATTGCATGTCATAGCAGCCCAGATACATCAGTCGCACCGTGCACACTGTTAAGTCAGTCAAAGTGATCGAATGGCACAGGGGTATGTGTACGTACGTGAGGTTATGCCATTTCCCTGCCCCTGGATCTGGCGCTCTCCGTGCTGGTATGAATGTAATTCACGCACTGAGAGACGCGATAGTTGGCTTGTCAATGGGACATTACGTTCATCTGCTCACACCGGGCCTCACTGTGATGTACCTGGACTGGGCCAAGAGGGGATCACGTGCACGAACCCTCGTCTTACATACCTCTGTAATGCTTTTTGGTATCGCGGCACCTTTTTAAAAATATTTTTTTTATTTTTTTTATTCCAGAATAGATCTGCAGCTGGCCAGTGGATCAGTCATTTCAATCAGAAAACTGCTGCTGTCAGTCCGCGTAGGAGCTCACAATGACCCCGTGCCATTTCCTTCATTCATGAAATTAAAGTTTGCCATAGTATAGTATACAGGTATATGAATGCACATCCCGATTCCCGAGTTTAGTCATTAGGGCCGTTCCCACTTTGTAAATGATCGCGATTTGAATCGCGATTCAAAAACCGGGGTTTTCTTGGGTCGTGTCCACACCCCACACAGGCCAAAAAAATATCCCGAGCCGCTTGCGGTTTAGGGTCAAATGGTGGGTGTGTCCTTGAGGGTGGCCCATGCAGGGGGACATTTTAAACCGACCACTGCGCTTCCTGTCAGTCAGAGCGTGAGCGGAGCATTGTGGGATTGGAAAAAAAAAACCTGTTGCGATTCAGTGGAGCGTTCCCACACACACCGCGTCGCAAATAAACACAACTATTTGAAAAGTCTCACTAATAGTGGAGTCCGAATCGCGATACAAATCCCGCTAATAATCGCGGTTATTGTGTCCACACGTACACGCAAAAAAAGTGGAGTTTGAATCGCGATTCAAATCGCGATTATTTTCGTAGTCGGAACGGCCCTAGCGAGAGCATCTCCGATAGAAGCCCTAAATCCAAGCTCCAGCCGCTTGTTCTTGGCTTGTAGCTGTGTGCAAAATAATCCAGGGTTTAATGCCAAAATACTTGACACTTAAAAAAGGCCAACCTTTGACTGCTCATTTATCTCGCCTGAAGTACATGTACCGTGTACATACATGTACTGTTTTTTAGGAGAACCCATTAGAAAGATGTCTAGATGTCTATGTACACTGACTGTTCAGTACGTACAAGAAGATGGGATCATTAAAAATTGTGCCACCGAATGGAAGTAGTCATTAAATTTGTAGTGAGAAATTCTGCTGGTACCCATATCATTTGTTGTTTTGAAAATATGTATACAATTGTACATATTGTACATGTACCGGTACATCAATATATCTTTTTTATATCCAAGACAAAATCTTCAACAGGTAAGCCTTCATAGAAATGCATAGAAGTATCAGTATCAAGTGAAGTGGTTTAAACTTTTCAAATATCCATTATATACATGTATTATATTTTTTTGCATTCTGAAAATTCTTTCTTTTAACCCTCTCTTTTGCATAAATATCTACCTTGTCACATGTTGTACATGTGTCAGCATGCACTTTACATGTACACGTACAATATGTTAGAACAAATATTCTTCCCAGATGTTTAGCCCAATTTCTTGTGAATTTTCAAACTCTTCCACTTCCAAGCACACTGAAGCTGCCTTGAGCAATACAAATTTTATAAGAGCTAGTCTATAATTTCTTTAGTCGTGGAATGTAATGCTAATAATATTGTGGATCTGAATGTAATGTCTGCAGCTCTACAGTGGTGATGGCCGAAAGGCTGGTGTACATGTACACTGAGTTGTTTTTATGAGCATGGCTGCAGACACGTTGTAAGGGCCATTTGCACTCTGCAAATAATCACGATTCAAAAACCGATTCTTTTGCTCGCGTCCACACACGCCCAAAAATCTGATTCTTACCCGTCACAAATTTCCCCTTTTTGAGTTATTTCCAAATACCGGTACCAGTTTCGTGAAAACCTAGTGGAGACTTATTCACCTTTACAATTTCCCCGTGGAGACCTATTCAACCTATTGGACTACCGTATAGGTCTCCACAAGGCACTAGATTCGTGCCCACATGTATGAACTGAGAAGAAGTACATGTACATATGTACTGTATGGAGTACACGATTTGCACAGGATGTGTCTACTGGGTTAAAAGCGAAGCCTACACAAATGTATCAGGTTTCTTAATTCATTAATTTTACAAAATTCTGGAAGACTTAAGAATTGTTGACACATTGTGTATGGTACATGCCCTTTAGTACATGTACATGTTATTAAATATTAAATCCCTACATGAAACATTGTCATAAAACCTAAAAAACACCACAGATCTGTGTTTTTCGTTCCTCGAGTGTCTCACTACCATAGTGTCAGCAGAGTTCATGGCATTATCTATGGTGGACCCAATTACCATCATTTCTATATATCACTACCATTACTGCAAGATGTCTGTGCATATGTGTGTAATCGCCTATGATTGTATTGTGTGATACCATCATAAACAACTGAACCCGTGGCATTCAGCAGAATGCACCCAATCAAATGACAAGCTTCTGTCCATCCACATACACGTATGGGTGTACGTGCGTACACTGTACACACTGTGTTCAATTTGATTGTCATGTGGTATAGTGTACTGGTATGCCGGTAGTATTGCAGTTGTTTATGGAATGCAACATTTACATATATTTCAGAATTTCTGTATACAGTACTTGATTACTCAATTATACACGTGTACATGTATCATGTACATTGTACAGTAATTTTACCTGTACCAGTACGTGATGTCATCTGGTGTTGGAGAAAAGTAGAAAAATGTGACAGTTCTATATGTCATAGAGTTTCAATCCCACTCCAGTAGAACAGTCAAGATTTTACTTTATGGTGATGTTATTTTCTTTTCGCCTTACATTTTAAATTGAATATGTTAGTGTTACATGCACACGACACCCGTAAAAGTACAGGAGATTGGTGCATATACATGTACATGTACATGAAGATGAACACATACATGTACATGTACATGTTAGCTCATTATGTGTACATGTAGACCAGTGTATTTGGTTGAGTTGTGTAAATACCAGACACTTGGGTACTGTTTAATTAATGTGTGTCCATTATGACATCAAAAATGTATGCAAACATTCGCAAGACCTCATGTTGACATTGCACACATGTATAAATGATCTACTATGTACAGAATAATCATCCCTTGTGCCAACATCACTCACGCATGTACAGTGTAGAGTGTACTGTACATGTACATGCCGACCTGATGATATCATACAGTTCTTACCGTACATGGAAGAATCAACCCCCGAAACCAATATCCCGGTCAAAGATAATCTTATGGTTGAAGACCAAGAACTAAACAACTTTTATTTTCAGTGCTACGCACACGATGTTGGCTACAATCAGGCCGTTTCGACTGCGCAATTAATCGCGATTTGAATCGCAATATTTAAAAAATGGTTCAGTGGGGCGTTCCCACACATACTGCATGGCAAATAAATGCAATTGTTTAGAAAAGCCTCACTTATAGTGGAATGCGAATCGCGGATCAAATCCCACTATAATTGCGTTTATTGTGTCCACAAAAAAAAGTGGAGTTTGAATCATGATTCAAATTGCGGTCCAAATAATCATGTTGATTTGGGACAGTGGAAGCGGTCCTAAGATTTTTCCCAACCAAAATTTGGATGGGAAGACAGGCCAGTGATTCCAGGTGGGCCAGTGGCTTTATTTAGGTGGCCCTCAGTCTGGTGGCCCACCGTCTGTGCACAAGCCCTGTCGAGGAGTATCGCATGAATCACATCAGCGAAGGGCAGACCGAATTTGAAGCGTCACATTGATACAAACAAAGTTGAGGGGTGATGAAGCTCAGGGGGGGAGGTATACATTTCTCTCCCGGGTGTGATTTTACCAAAACTGCCCCGGTGAAATGTTGTCAATTAAGTGCCCAGGCGCTGGGCATTGGATCTGGCCACTGTCTGCTGGGGCCAGCCTCTCCAAGATTTGATTTGGTTTGGGAGGCAACCTAACTCACCCCAACACCGCAACCGCCTCTTTATCAAGTTTCATTCACGGCGAAGAAAGTCCAAAGGGACATTGCTACCTACATGTATGATCGATCTCCACATTCACGTCCCTTTGGAGAAAGCCCTGGTATTCTTGCCACTTTTTATTCCTCCAAAGTTATTACATTTGTCTGCATTTGCGTACTATGTTTGTGAGGGATAAGACTTGTAAAGGTTTGCATGGTGGAAAACTTAGTGGAAGGTTTGCAGTGACACCATGTTAGGCCTATCTCTTCTCTTTCAAGAAGTGTGGCTCTGAAAAGAGTCAGTAACTCAACATTTCGGGTAGTGTGTAGTTTCCTGATGATGGGCAGAGTACCGGTACACACTACCCGAAACGTTGAGTTACTGACTCTTTTCAGAGCCACACTTCTTGAAAGAAAGGAGATACCAGGTACATGGTGTCACCGCAAACCTTCCACCATGTTTGTGAAGGTTGAATAAATGATAATAATTAAAATGATAATAACCATTTTTGTTTTACTGCAAAGAAAACTTTGACTGGACCGGGTCTTGAACCTGAGACCTCAGGTTTTTCGTACCTGTGCTTCCTCTTAACATCTGAACTGTCCAGCCCTCAGATGGCGGCCTTCCTAAATAGTCAACAAGCTTTGCTGGGGTGGGGCACCAGTCAGAAGCAATTAACAATTACATGCTGTACATTTCTAGGGAACACACCCCTGTTTTCATCATTCAGTTATGGGCTGCATGGTTGGCATTTTTGCCCCAAAATCTATTTCAGTTTTGGTGCTTAAAATAATGCAAGCATCTGTATGCATATTGCATTTTGCAGAGATGCATGGTTATTGTCATGGTGAGAATTTTAGCAGAATAAGTAAGGTTTGCAGTAACACCATGCACAAATCTCTTAAAATTGTGAGTATGTGGTTCTGAAAAGAGCCACATATACATGTATGTTCAAAGTTGATGCTTTTGTAGTTATAAATCATTTTTTGGTGAGCTATTTTTTTTTTGGGGGGGGGGAGGGGGTGAAAAAATGCCAAAGATAAAAAATCAATTGGACCAGGACTTGATCCCTAGACATCCTGAGCAACAAGTACTATTTTTCAACTAAACAAAAATCAATTGAATTATTATTTTTTTAATTCAATTTAACAAAAAATAGAAAAATTAAGATTTCCCTCGTCTGTTTTCGTCTGCTTTATAATTTTTTATTATTTTTTAAAACTATTATTCCAGTGCTTCAGGAAAACTCCACCAGAAATTTCAAATTTTATAGGAAAAGAAAAACAATTGTAAATGGAAAAATAAATAGGATGTCACCCTTTAGTCCTTTACACGTAAGTAATTCTGCCATTAGCATCAATGCAGTGGATCCCCCTATCAATTATTGGCGGGAGTCATTCACGGCGATGAAACTGGGTTGCCCTGGCAACGGAGAGATGGATTTTAAAGCCAGGAGAGAGTGCTCGAAATGCAGAGCGTGGTGGTGTTTTTTCCCCTCCTCTTACCTGCACGCACTCTGAGGAATATGTCAATAAAAAGGAACGTGCGTCTACTTCATACAGCGTGTATTGTTGCATTGTTCTCGAGATGTGACCATATTACATGTATACAGGTACACGTAGTTTAATGCAGCTGATGGCTGCAAACTAAAGTCTGGTACCTAGGGGACAGCCATGCATTATCCTCATTGCCTTTGAGTGATTAGGGGGCGTCTGCCTCATCTATTGATTATTCATCTCTTTGCCTTTGTCCCGATCAATGGAAATACATTAACGGCATTTCGTTTGAAGTCTTGACATTTGATGTTAGATACAGGTTATACAACATGGACTGTAATTTCACGGAATCATTCTTATTTCGTTGTTTGCTCGTGAACATTTTTGTACCATACCTTATGTGTGTGAATAGATCGGTTGCACCGGTGGCCATCATTGGGGCCTAGTCTTTGTTCCTCTTGGATAGGCAAGAGTGCACTCTTTGTAACTGCATTGTCACTGAATTTTAATAACACTAGAAGGCCCCAAAGATGGCTGCCGGTGCAAATGATCTGTTGCACAGACTAGCAAAGCGTGGAGATGTCGTAGAGAATCGTCCACCAAATTTCAAGCTGGCATTAGCTGTTCTGTCATCTGCTGCACCAAGGCAATATTGAAGACAATTTCAAAAACGGCTTTTGACGGTGTGACCCTAAAGGTTTTTTTTGTTTTTAGTAAGTGTGTTTCCTGACTGACCCTAGTTTGACAGCGCATCGGCGCAACCCTATTTTGACAGCGCCACCAAAGATTTCAATCAACCAAGCCTGCATACATGTAAATAATGTTCACAGTGCACGTTGGCTTGGGGATATATTTATATAACACCTGGCCAGTACATGACATAAAAAAATGTTCCTTCCTACATGTAAGGTACTACCCTGTTTTCAGATGCCATGTTATAGGAAGCACATTTTTTTTTCGGGGTTGGCCTTACTTCAGGTTTTTTTTTCAATGTTTTGACCTGAAAAGGTGTAATGCAAGAGGTTAGTTTCTCCCAGAACTGCTGCCATATTGTGCTGTCATTCGAAGCCAAGCCTAGTGTTCTGCATGACTGTGCACACAGCAGGATTTCCTCTCATTTGGAAAATCCAAATTAAAATGAGACACAGTTGAGTTGAAATAGCATCCAGTTGTGTACACATTGGTGGCCGAGGTGGGGGGAGGGAGAGGAGTGGGGATTCTTCCTGGTACTCTGCAGATGTGCGGATCACTGTGATGGAGTATAGCGGAGCCAAGGGCTCGGCTGCCAACCAGTTAAAAACGAAAGGGCTCTTCAAAGACTGGATGAAGCTTAGTAAGGACAGTAAGGGCCCACACCAATTTATTGCATTTTTACTCTTAAAAACGGAAAAAGAAACCAGCCTTGCCAAAAGTGTTTTTTTTTTCTCATAGTATCCAGCTGGGCAGCAAAAGAGCTCATTTCCAGGTGGCAAATAGGATTTTGTTAGTAACCCATAATTTGAGAATGGCTTTGAATTTCAGTGCTTCTGTTCAGAGTTCAGACCCTGTTTCTCCATATATGGTTTTTGGTTGGCCAGCTGGGTCGCTAACTCCAAAGTTTTGGATTACATTTTTAATAGCCATTAGCACTAAGGCTACATGTACCTTGAAAGTCTAGACCTGTTTAAATAACAAATGAAACAATATAATCATCGCTACATGAACACTCTGTCCTTTCAGCCTCTTATTATATTGTGTATTGATTCATTAATGGGCTAGAAGTAAATGGTAAATACTACATGTACTTATGAATCATGCACTCAACAAATACAGTGCTCTGACATTTAGCGTACCGGTATGCATTCATTAGTATGAGTTCACCACAGTATGCAGATTACTATTGCAGTGTTTTTATTTGCCGTGCATGCATTTTGGTTTGGCTTGAGTTGTCAACACTCTATGAGTACAGTGGAATTAGAAGCAGTCGCACAATCAGTAATGCTCAGGACTAGGCAGTTCTTGGCACTCTATTACCGGTACATGGGATTGAGGAGATCTACAAATGCTCTGATTTGGGCAAAAGCTTTTGCTAGTATATTGGTAATACGTGGGTGATTCACAATAGTGCGCCCTCAAGAATTTGCCACACATTGGCTTATCACAGTGCGCGAAATCTATCAACCCAATGCACATCTGGAAAGGGTTGACAGATTCTGCGCATTGTGATTGGCCGACGCATTGCAAATTCATGAGGATGCATGATTTTGAATCACCTGTATTGTCAGCATACTTTTGAACGAGGAATGTGAGCACGATCAAGCTCTAAAAAGAAACAAAGAAACAAAAGCATGGCAAATAAACGTAATTATTTGGAAAAATCTCATTAGTAGTAAGAGTGCGAATCGTGATTTAAATCCCACTAATAATCTTGTTTATGGTGTCCACACACACAAAAGAAGTGGTGTTTGAATCACGATTTAAATTGCAACACAAATAATCGCGTCTATTTGGTGCGGTGGAAACGGCCCTTATGAAACCTAGGAGGCAGACTTAATGTAGCCAGGAAAGGAAATTGCAGAATTGGGCGTTTGAATATCTGGGCTGGGCGCCCAGAATTCCCCTGGCTAAACTCCCACGGGTGATGGGAGGGGATCGGTGTTGCTCTACCAGGGATTCAGGCCCTTGTCGCACCCGGCTCATCTTACAAGCCCTCTCCACGGACTAGCCCCCAGTGAGATCTTAGAGAGCAATTTCAGTTTATTGCCAGTAACTTATGCATGAGGGAGGCTGTTACACATTGCCTCAATACAGTTGTCTGTGCCCTCGGTCAATTCCAAGGTAACCAGCAATCCAGCATTAAAATTTGGGCTTCTGTCAGCCTTCTGACAGTATTTTGTGTACATGTAGGTCTCAAAACTTTAATAGGCCTGGCATTTTGATCATTTGATGTAATCAGGATCTTTCTCAATGGCAATCTGAGAAGATCAAACACCAATAAGATGGCATATCCCTGAGGTACATTGTACAATTGTACATGCACTTTTTTTAATGATGTCGATGAAATTCTGCCTTTAGTGTAACATCAGTAACCGTGGAATTTGCCTTACTTGATGAATTGAAAGTACATCTTGTCAAAAATATAGTGATTTAAGAAGCAGCTCGCTTTAATGCCAAAATGAATACTGATTGAGTAGGCACAAATTGTAATGTCATAATCACAGTGGTAAGGAATAACTAAACTGAAGGTGCAAGCTTCCAAGATGTCTTCTATGTCAAGGTTGATAAACCCACTAGATGCTACTATATCGAGGGATTTAATGTCCATGGACTTAAAATTCTGCACATTGGTCAGAATGGCAAAAAATGGATCTCCAAGTTCCAACTTGTTGATAAACTAGTATGAATAGGGTTGCACACATGTTTGTCCTTTTCATATTCTATGTATGCCCTTCAGCTATACATGATTATATTGCAGTTTGAACTTTGAAGCCAAAACATTCAAAAGCATTATGTTCAAAATGAATACAAAATGGTTTTTGTACTGACGCAATAGAGTTCAAGAAAACAAGACTGTGATTGTGCAACAAAATCCATTGACTGGAAGGGATGGCCCTTACTCATTTTGTCTTCACTCAACTTTCCATCAGTTGACGCTTGACAACACTTCTGTCAACGTTTGTTTGTTTGAAATATAAGTTCCTCTCTGGCTACCATAAACGTGAGTGTTGATATCTACGCAGCGCCTTCAATCTTGTCTCAGTTACAGAGACGCCCTGGAGGAATCATCAGCCACCGATCATCGTTGGAGTGACCTTTGGTGACCTCCCTCGCTGCAATTAATGGCCTTTAAGGTCAATGCGGAGCTTCAGTTTGATAGTCACATTGATGGCAAATTCCACACTAGGCGTCCCACCGGTAACAGGTCACTTCGTACCCTAGTCACTTCGTACCCTAGTCACTTCATACACTAGTCACTTCGTACCCTAGTCATTTCGTACCCTAGTCACTTCTTACCCTAGTCACTTTGTACCCTAGTCACTTTGTACCCTAGTCATTTTGTACCCTAGTCACTTCGTAACCTAGTCATTTTGTACCCCTAGTCATTTTGTACCCCTAGTCATTTTGTACCCCTAGTCACTTCGTAACCTAGTCATTTTGTACCCAGGTCATTTTGTACCCCTAGTCACTTCGTACCCTAGTCATCTCATACCCTAGTCACTTCGTACCCTAGTCATTTCGTACCCTAGTCACTTCGTACCCTAGTCACTTCATACCCTAGTGACTTTGTACCCTAGTCATTTCGTACCCTAGTCACTTTGTACCCTAGTCACTTCGTACCCTAGTCATTTCGTACCCTAGTCATTTCGTACCCTAGTCACTTCGTACCCTAGTCACTTCATACCCTAGTCACTTCATACCCTAGCCATGCGTTAAAATATGTAGAATGTATGCAGCAAAATGACACCCCAGTATCACTATGATTGCTCATGTGATGCACTGTGGAGAAATTCAGTGCAAATTATTGCCTGCACTGTCGTGCATTGCTCTTCTGCTCAAAGGCTGGCACAATCAGACATGTCAGAAAGCATTGTGCACATCAAAAGGACTGGTGCTGAAAAGTACATACTGTATACACATTGGTTAAACAGCACTTTCTGTACTTTTACTGTTTACGTGATAGTGACTTGGGTATGAAGTGACTTTGGTACCAAATGGTACGAAATGACCCACAGCTGCCCTTCCTACCATAATGATTGAATAAATACCTCACGATAAAGAAGAAAATAAATGGGTCAGTCAACCAACATCTGTGAGGTTACCAAGATTTTATTCAAGATGTTCATTCACTGAATTAGGGGCTATAATTCTATTTTCTGTTCAATTATCTGTCAAACTTGTCCATTATCCACAGCAACTGGGATTGGTTTTAGTCTTTGGCGGGTACACAACCCACGTTGAGCGGATTCCCCCGAGTCTTACACACTGGAAAACACGCCAGCACTTAAATTGCATGCGTCTGTGTATGTTTCTGTGCTTACCTTTGACAAAGTTCTTGCATCTCCGGAGCTAAAGCCCCATCTCTGGCTGAAATGTCACCGCGCATCACAGTGAACATTATGAGAAGGATGGGTTGTGTGGGGGGGGGGGGGAGTGGTCTGCAGAGGTGGAAATTTGCTGGAACCCGACATGTGCTAAGGTTATCAAATGGTTTTTGTTATTGAGGGAAATTGAAATTTGACACTGGGACCTAATGAAATATCATACACAGCTGCATGCGTTTCCTGCAGCCAACATGATACTGTGCAATTTGCAATCAGTGACCTGCACAGATAGTGCATGTAGTCTGGCAATGTTTTTTTTACACAGGATAAGCCCCTACTGATATACACTTTTTTTGTACAATATCAAAAATTAGGAGGGTCTCCGTCTGATGTTTCAATCCTAGCAGGACCTTTCTCAAAGGCAGAAAGCCTCACTGCAGTTTACACAAACAAATTAAAGAAAAACTCGACTGGCAACCATTTTGAAAGATGGCAAAGAAAACATTGACAAGCAATTTACACGAGTTTACAACGCACAAAATGTCAGTATGGGGATCAACCTTAATCGAAACCTCAATTCAATATTATGACAAACTCAGTACATTGCATAACATGTTTGTGATTACAAAAGAAAATGTATGATCTAGTCATCATCTACACGTAGGAGCAGCCGAATGTACATGTGTGTGTACACAATGGAGAACAGGCATCTTCAAATCTCCATTCACAGACTTAATTTTTTTTTATCTTTCTCTTAAAATGACAAAAGATAGTGTTACTGGCTCCCTCACCCCCACTCTTTCCAGGCAGTACATGGAATGTAATTGTATAATGCAAGCCTGGTGTGCCATGTGCTACCGTACTTCAACTAGTTTGGGACATGCATGCGCACACTGCTGAATCCTTAGTTCCAAGGCAACTCAATACGGGGTGCCTCACGTCTTCAAAGGGATGGACTTAAGATTGTCTATTGCTGATGCAAATGTGGCCCTGGTTTTGTGCCAAAAGGGGTATCCAGTGTCGGTCAGCCACTCTGCATGTGAGATTTCAATTTTGGGCTGTGCGCTGCAGTGTACCGGGTACATGTATGCACATGTGCTGTTACCTGTACATGTATACAGTACATGTGCTGAAACGTGTGGTCGTGAATATTCATACGTAACCCAGGAAACCTGTGTGTTTGATTGGTTCATTTCACTCTCCTTATACCATATGTCTGGTACATTACAATGATATTACAATGCATATTTAAAACGAACAAGCATGATCAAGTTTTGGAGGCCATAGGAGTTGCCAGGGCCTAGGACTTGATGGAACACATTGACTTTGTATTGTCTCTCAGAATTCCTCAGCTTAGGCAGTAGATGTGTTTGTGAAATCTGCAAAACAAAATGTCACAGACTGTACCTCCAACCCACATACACATGCACATGTCTTGTACTGTACATGTACATGTACATGTACATTTGATATGATTATAAGTAAAACCCTAAAATGTGTGCAAATATATGGAAAATGTTGTAGTGGTCAGGTTTTCTTCAATCTCTGAAAGGCTACCATAGACAGCCTTTGCAAACTGAACAAATTTCCTAACCACAAACCATCTTTTGCTTTCTATGAAGCGGTTCAGAATTGGTTTGGTTGTTTCTGTTTTCCGAAAAGCCATTGTATCACCTTGTGTAACCAAACAATATCAGTGACTGAAATGATAGCCAAACTCCACCGAGACAAAACCATGGTAATTTTTTTGCTACAGTGATGTACCGGTACATGCAGTGTACACGATTGTGTCACGAATGAAGTGAGCTGTTTTCGTTCAGGCTGTCGATACAACGGGCAGCCATGTTCTTTTAACATTGTAATTCAGAGAGCGTGCGTTGAGTGTAATGCAAACATCAACCTTTCAGTGACTTTTATTGAATCACATAATTACATGTACATACCATACATGTACATGTACCAGTACATAAAATGGCAACAAAGCTGCATGTGATGTAATGTGCATTTACTGACAGTTTCTAAGCTATTTGCTGGTAAGTTACCCGGCAAGTCAAATTTATAAATCATCCCAAAGGAATTGAAAATGCCAATTGTACTGACAACTATACATTTCTGTCTAAGCAATTATACATGTATGCCAATAGACCGATTGCTCGACCAATGTTTACATCATGTGACTTATCTTATAGTGGGTATTTTTACGTCAAATTTGATGCAGAACACGTGTGGAAATCAGCAAAGAAGATTATATTGTCCACATTCTTCTTTGTATATTTCCATCGCTGCTCTGTGCCAAATGAGATGAAAAAAATACCGGTACCCAACTACCCACTATAAGTCACGTGATGGCATGTACCGGTAAACAGTGGTCGCGCAATGGGTCTATAGAATAAAAATAAGCAATGTACCAGTAAAGGGTGTACATAGATAGTACACATGTACATGTATACACACTTAATCCATAAAGAATAATATCAGTTGTCTGCACTCTGCATATAACATGCAAGCATCATGGAACATCTTAATTTTTCTTGTATTATATTTTTGTATCTATTTTGGTATATATTATGGTATTGTAATTTGTATTTTTTACATGGTATTTCAGTAGATATACCTGTATATACCTGTCATATCCAACCATTGTTCATTTGAACAGTAACTGCACGGCCATAAAGAAAAATCATATTTTAAAAAATACTGCGGTATTGTGATGGAATTTTGCCCTATTAAATTGGCATGTCCCTAAAAAAACACAATGCAATGTTGTGAGGATCTTTGATCACACAGACTGGGTATATTCTACAGGCATGTGAATTCTATGTCGGATTTTTTGTCTGTACTCGGGATCATGTACATGTACATACAACGTACATGTATGCATCTTATAGTCCTAGTCAACCGAGAAGCTGCCGTCACAAATTCCATCTGGGCATCGGGTTTATAAATCTCTTATCTACCAAATCACCCGTAGCAGTCACATGGAGGTGACTTCCTCAGTTGACCTGGCTTGGAAATGGTCCCAACTAGGCTCGAACCGGAAAAGAATTATGTGAAAAGTTAATACATGCGCAGCTGTCATTTGTTGAGGGCACTTTGTCATTTTGTTCATTGGCTTGGTTTTTTTTCCTTCTGGGCACAAGTGTTGAACAAAGAGAGACACTATTGTGACTCTTCCTCAGTTCTGAGAGAGAACAAGTGCCCAGGGAATAACAAACCCTCGAAGATAGGCCTATTAAAAGTTAGAATTCTTTATCATCTTTAGCCATATCCGCCTGACTGGTCACAGCACATAAACAGTGTTCCTGCCGAAGCCCCTATCACACTCAAAAAACAAAACAAGAGAAAATTATCAATGACAGTTTTTCCATAACATAAAACCCAAACTTTATACCAGTGGAAAGAGTATGAGAATTTCTTCCTTATGATACAAGAAAATAAAAAAATATCATGAAGTGATAAACCATATCAACAGAACAGTGAATGGAATAACACCCTCATTTTCAAAAGTCTAAATATAGAATTTCACGTAGTTTGGTGTTTGTAGCTTCTCTGCGTCCTCAGGGGAAATCCCGCAACTCGGCGGATATGGGTTAAAGATGATCCAATTTGTGACAGAAACACTCTCTATTGAAATCTAACATTTATACATGTAACTATTTTTTTTTAGGAAAATGGTTTTCTTGGTGTAATTGGATCACCAGCCAGACGTGGTGTCTAGTGAACCTGAAACATTTTTTCTCCAACATCAGCCAATGAAGATTTGAGTTGGGGTGTTTACAGTGAGCTTCGATGCGAGTGGATTTAATGCTTTTTGTCTCCCCCTTATTATTACGTTGTTCTTCTTTAGTGCGGAGAGTACGAAGTCGCGTTGAACCAGTTTTTATGCGGTCTGAATGTGGTAGACAACAACAACACTGCGGTAGGTCGGACAGACATTCGTGTCTTGTAAACCTCGACTGTCGGATTGATGTGCTGTTCTCTTCTCGTCTTCTCTCCATTTCCTGTCCTCCAACGGCTGTCCGGTTTCTATTAACTCATATTTTTCTTTCATGTGTCCCTGTTTAGAGTTGAACTAACCGTTCTCTTTCTATCTTTCCTCCTGGCGGATTGGACATTCGTGTCTAGCTTTGTTTCCATTCAAAATTGATCACTTGCGGCAGTAAATTGCTCTCCAGCCTGATTGAGTGTGTCCGTTGATGTGCAAGCACTAACATGATTAAAAATTTATGAGAGAGGGTGGGGGTCCATATTGTCACTGCCATTTGGCATTGGGGGACGTGGACCATAACAGAATGCCGCAATTAGCTACTGAAATTGTTCAGCTGTCCTCTGTCACCCGGGTCACACTCCGAAAGGCACTGAGGTATCAAGGTGCTCAGGAGATGGTGGCTTTTTATTTTCTGAGCAAGGAGGAGGGCGGGGAGAGAGGGGAGTGAGTTGGTGGTGGTGACCTCCAGAGGACCTGCCTAATGGCTGCTGTATAGAACCACTAACTACAGCTTAGAATGGAGAAGCATTGAATCATTACCTGCACGGGTGAAGTGGATTTGGTGTGCATATATTTCTTCACGGGTTCCATCTTTCTTCGCTTTGAACAAAAAACTCCATTCCTTAAACGAATAATCCTAACATCCATTTTACATCACTTCACCCAAATAACCAAACCATTGGCAATAATGCCTTTTGCAAGGGATGAAGGGAACACAAGATTAGCTCATTTATAATAGAGAGCTTTGCTGAGAAACTGTCCATTGACCCATGAGGGCCATTCCTTGGTGCAGTGCCGAACAATCTACAGTCTGTGTACATGTCTTGTTGAATTTGTGACAAATTTATTCTATCTAAAAGTTTTTTTGTACATGCTTGCTACATTGCAAACTTAATGATTAACATTGTCAAAGAGCACTTTGGATTTTGATTTAAAAACACAAAGAGCAGGCATTTGAAATAGAAGTACAAATCATTAAATTTACAGAATATAACCTATGGCTTATACATGGTTTATGTTGGTTTAGCCTGAAAACTGCATACTATATGGCTTATACTCTGAACCTCGAAGAACCAAATTTACATCATACAGGTATTTGTATGGGTAATTAATATTCTAGTATTTTAATTGGTAGAGTATGAATTAAATTAATTGAATTAATATTCAAGCAATCACACCTTATAACTGCTTCATTGCTAACTCATCAAATAATTTGTCTTCCTTTTCATTTAACTTGTCCTTGGTGGCATGGGGGCTTGATGTTTTACATCTGCTCATGATTATATATTCAGTCTGCTTTTGTTACATGCATTTATTAACTTTATTGTAATTCAAAAAGTGACTACATGCTTACTTTCTTTAATGACTTTAAATATGCCAATTAAGAGATTGGCAAAGAAAACTTTGACAGGACCGGGACTTGAACTCGAGGCCTCTGGTTTTGCGTGCCAGTGCTCTTACCATATGAGATCTGAGCTATCCAGCCCTTAGATGGTGGCCTTCCCAAATAGTCAAGTAGTGTTTGCCGAGGTGGGGGCACCAGTCAGAAGCGATTCAACCATTAACTGCGGTATATCTCCAGGGATTGTGCCCATGCTTTCTCAAAACTCAACTAAAAGATGTTAGAGTGGCCGCCGTTTCAATATGAGCAGGATCTCTCTCAGAGGTCTTCCGCCCAAGAGAAATTTGGTGGTTTTTTTTATGAAAATGCCAGCCCCTTGAACTGTTTGTGAACCCATTGAATTATTTAGAAATCTAGATTTGAATTTAGAAACCACAGGGGAAGCATATGCAGATGTTTCAAATGTTTTAGAATGCGCTGGGTGCATCAGAAGATCAAGTAGTAGTAGTTAGTTCTCTTCAACGTTCATTGAATGACCAACATGGTTCGCCTCCACTTCTTTTTCTACGAACCCTCAACTCAATATAGGAAGGTTTGCGGTGACACCATGTATAAGGTCTCTTTTAAAGGAAGAGGTGTGGTTCTGAAAAGAACCTGAGTGGTAACTCGACGTTTCGACCATTATGCTCTGGCCGTCATCAGAAGAATGTGGAAAAATCTCCTGATGATGGCCAGAGCATACTGGTCGAGTTACCACTCAGGTTCTTTTCAGAACCACATCTCTTCCTTTAAGAGACCTTATACATGGTGTCACCACAAACCTTCCTATATTGATTCACCCACCATGCAAAGCCTTAAGCTTTATTTGAACCCTCAACTGACATGAAGCAAAACAAAATCCAAGGTAGGGGCTTCGTTCCCTGTCCTCGTAGGTTGCCACTGGGTAATCGACTCCCCTTCTGCCTGGTGACTTCCCAGAGCCTCGCAGTGCCATACATCCGATGGTTATAGAGCCCTTTCTATAGGCCTCACGCTACCTAGCCATTGTCCAAGTGGTTCTTCTTTCCGAATACCTAACCGACATCCTGCTGCCGTTGTTGGTAGAGAGTTATTGTTTTTAGTACTACCAGGGTGCCTCATACACCCACCCAATAGACAGCATCATTTGTCTGGTGTGGGAGTTGGTTTTGTCACCCAGGCACCCGACCGTTGTGCTGGCAGTACTGTCTACAAGGATTACAGTAGCAGGTGCAGTAGCAGCTAGTCAGGTGCAGACCTGACCATACAATGAAGCCCTGTCCGTCCTGGACATTTTTCCGGTAAAACTTACCGAAACAATGGGAACTTTTCCCATTTGAAGTCCAGTGCGGACAGCCTGTGACGTTTTCCTCTTGGTTCATTCTCCTAAGTCCAGCGGTTACTTCTACCGGCCAAGTGCTGCCCAAGAAAAGTTACATGTACCGTACCTGGTCACTTTTCCCGAGACAATAAGTCCAGTGCGGAGTCCGGAGAGTGCAGCGAGTCGGTAGAAGCAGCACATGGGAAAGCGTACATCCGGCCCTGCATCCAGCCGTGGGAGTGATATCATGCTGCACAAGCCACCACGCATGCATATTGCATTGTTTTGAGTCATTATACTGCCTGCTCGATTACTTCTATATACCGATGCAAACAGTGGTTTCATTTCACCATTTTTCATTTTACCATCGTCTCGGTAGAACCTTAAAAAAAAAAGTCCAGTGCAGACGCAGCTCTAGAAAACCAAGTACATCAGTGTCATTCCATGCACATTAACATATAATGCACTTGGTAAAACTCAGACTTCATCGGGTCAGCCAAACAGATTTGTTATTTTTTTCCCATCAAAGTCAAAATTTCCTGGACAAAATGTTCAAATGAACATGGGGTTTTGAACGTAAATGGATTTACAGCCTACAGGTACAAAGATGTCTCTCTCTCTCTCTCTCTCTCTCCCCCTCCCACCCCACCTTGTAGACAATTTTATTGAGATTCCTCTCGTCCAGACGACTGGTCTCTTGTTTGCACGTGCTTTGGATGAGCAGGTGCTTCCTTCCGTCCCCTCCTTTTTAGAAACCGACGGAAAGAGGGAAAGACAGAAATTAAAAATTAACAGCACTGTTGGAAAAGTAAATCTAGAGTGCAGGTGCAGTGTGAGCTGCCTCCCATTTGTGATAAATACTGTCAGATCGATTCTGAGTCGGCAACTCACTTTTTCTGCGAGGGACAACTGGAAAGAATAGCAGTTTAGTTTTGGAGGGGGGGGGAATTATTGTACAAAAGTGTAGGGCAACCTACAGTACTTCCACCATGCAAACCTTTAAGTCTTATGGATAAATAGATACTTTTAACCACAAAAGAAACACTCAGATAGATCGGTCTGTTGTCGAGAGGAGGCAAGTTAAGTTTATTTCAGGCGCACTTTATTAGGAAGTAAAGTAGCAATGTCATATGGAAGGCATGATTTTGTAAAGCGATGTTGAATAGTTGAAAACCTTTGAGAAAGGTCCTGCTACTGGTAGGATCGAAACGTCAGGCCCTCTGACTCCTAAGTTGAATAGTTTCAAGACATTGGATGTGTGGGTTTTTTTATGCGGTAGCCATATTGGTGATGCGTAGTCTAGACCAGGTCTACAGAGGGAGGACAATAGTTTTAGAAAAACTTAAGCCTTTGAAAATAGGAAGTTGAAAGTACCCAGTTTTATACCTTGTCTGTCTTTGTACAGTTGGCATGTATGGAAGTTGGTCCTGGGATATTCTGTGAAAATAGCAAAGTAGAATTGACTGGAAATGTTCTTAGACCCGAGACGCTGATCATCTGCGTATTTATTCAGCAAGGAATTGAAAGGAGAACCAGCAATCTATTCCAACAGCAAAAAAAAAAAATCTTGGTGAATAATTTTCAGTGAAATACCAGTCACAGGTAGGGCATTTTCTTGCTATGGTAAGCCTCTTATCGTGGCTTACAGCTATGGATGAAACCGGTTACAAGATAGCAAAAACAAACGCCCCTTTTTGCTAGCCTGCAGTATTATGTAGAGTAGATATGGCACGCACACACACACATAAACCCGTGTACAGAAATGCAAATGCGTCGGAAATGCACATACGTCACATAATTATAGATTGTGGCAAGTGCTCCACCCAGGGCGTGAAGGGAGATGTTCTACCCTAATCCCAACCTGCTGCATCCATGAAAAAAATAATGCAAAAAAAAAATCACCAACTGAATGCATACATGTACGTGCATATGAGGGTTTGAATTGGCCATTTGATTGGCCATTGAAGTCTGAGATGGAGAAGGGAGAAAAATGGGTGACACTGGCAGTAACCTGCATTGCATTCTGTCCAGCATTTTCTCTCGGATGAGTATCGGTCATTCAGCGAGAGATTTCCATCTTGACAGAAAGCAACAATGAGCAGCGGTCAGAGTGTTGATTAATTGAAGCCAGATACGTCATAGGGGAACGGCTGATTGTGAGAGCTGTGAAGGCAGCTGAGCTCCATGTGAGATTGACGTTGCCTTTGGATCCCCCCTGACTGCTAAGAGGCTGTTATCACTTATGCCATCGCCATTGCCGGCATCCCCCACTCACTACAAGCTTCTTGGGGGCCGATTGGAAGATTCGATTTGAAGGTTTTTTTAGTTTGTTTGGATCCCGCGGACTTCGGCAATCGTAGCCCTACTATGGTCCAGTGCAATGCTGCTTTAATGCCGTCTTTACCCAGAGGAGGAAGGCTTTTGTGATTCTGATCATTTCTTGTCTGTGGGGAATGAGTAGAACTCAGACGAACTCGATTCGCCAGCAGCGTGGGTAACTGTACGTGGTAAAATATCTGGGTCACCAAATTCTCTTCTGATTAATTCTTGACCTTTCATATGTGACCTGGCACAGCATAATGAGGAATACTGAACCCCCACTTTTGAGATTTTGAGATTTTCTAATGATGTGAAAGAGTATACCATTAGCTTTCAAATGATATCAAAATTATTTCCTTGTGAACTTTGTTGTAAACAGTACAAGGGGACTTCGCTCGTTCATTTGGTACCAGACACAATATAGCAGCGCCATTCTAACTCCTCGAAAGCGGCTACCGGTATTCAAAAAGGCAGGAACATTTTCATGAAAACAGTACACAAACACTCCCCCGAAATCCTTGTTTTTTCAATATTTAGAGACGGATTTCGTAAAAATCCTTTGGACATAATATCGCCTCCGATACATTAACTTTCCGAAATTAAGAAGATACTTCGACTTCAGGCATTGTTTACTCAAGAAGTGTTTTGGTGGGATATTCCTCATGTCGCTGTGCGGGGTCACGGGCTCAAGCCCTGTAAATTTACAGTATACCAGGGGCTGAAAAAAACTCTGTTCATTAACAGAACCCATTAGCAGGAATTACAAATGCCTTTAGATGAGATGGCTAAGAATGCAATTCTTTAGCACTGAGCAATCACTATTTATCACGTCGAGGGCAAAACCTCAATTGAATTACATTCTCCTTGACGCAAAACATCATGTTATATCTGTGATGCAACACGGTACCCTCAGCTATACAATGCTCGAATCCGCCGCACGACCTGGACCAGCTCGGTGATCAAGAGGTTAAGGCGTCTGCACTAGAAAACAAGAGTCGCGGGTTCGAATCCCGCCTGAGCTGCCTGAAATATTTTCATCGGGCATCGGGCAAATGAAAACATCAAACTAGGTTTTTTTTTCATGAGGATATCTTTGCCAGCAGTGATGATAATTCCAATCAAAGTTCCTCAAAGAATTCAGCCGCACGATCTTATAATATGTCTTCTGAAAAGAAATGGAACTAGCTGACATGTTTGTCTATGTTCTCTTTGTCGTTTCCATATTTCCCTTTGATCGTACGTGTACGCTTCGGTGACTTTTTTCTTGCTTCTCGAAGCACAAAATGTGAATATCGCCTTTCTCGGTGCAGAAAGAGAAATTGATCTCCCCTCACTATGAACTGACTACCTGGTGGCTATTCAGTGTAGTTCAGTTCTTGTTCAGCTGGAATCTACGTGTACCTTTGCTTTGCTCGATAGTCATACAATGTTTTATCTAATATTAGGAGGGCCTGACATTTCGATCCTAGTAGGAAATTTCTCAAAGGCAGAAACGCCCTGTTGTTATTGAGAGAGGTCCTGCTAGGATCAAAACGTCAGGGCCCCCCCCCAATGGTTGATATTCACATTTTAGTCAGTAAGCGGTTTGCAACGTTTTTGCATATATTATTTCCATAAAATGTTTTTGTAACGGCACACGTAACAGTTTTTAGTTTAATAGCACTTCAGCACTGTGTAGTGGTTGGTGGTGATTGGAAATTATGCACAGTAGGTCCACTTTGTAATCAGTAAAATAGGAATGTTATTTTGCACAGGCTTTGCTTTTACTGCATACATCTGAGAAGAGATTTCAGAGAAGAAATTTCAGTCACTATTTTCTGCAGCAGATATCTTCCAGATGGACATAAAACAGTAAAACTGAAGTCATCTGTCATCAACCTGCATCATCAAATGATGCCTGTAATGTCATGACAACCAAAGAAAAAAAAATCCAGTGAGGGCGTCACATGTTTTGACATTTAAAAAAAACTCTCCTGTGGAAAAAAACAAAAAAAACAATCCGTCTTGTCCATTTGGTGGTCCTGGGAGAGACAAGATCAGGCGTCAAGCGTTTGCACAGATTCATGTACAGAGGGAGTAATGCAGGTTGCATGCCAGACTGTAAATACTGGATTTTCTCATGTTGAACATAGAGGGCGCTATGACCACCCCTCACCTTCCATCTGGGTGCAGAACAGTCATTCAAGCTCCCATAGAATGCAGTACAAAAACGTTTGCTTTCGAGGTGAAAAAATCCTCGCCCAAACGTTTCTCAGGTCTTGTAACTGTGCTCCAAATTGTAGATTGGTCCTTTATCGCTCATTTTCTTTTCTTTTTTTGTGTTGTTAGCCGATTTACTGCTAATTACCCTAAGAAAAAAACAATGTGTAGTAAAGCCAAATTTCTGCAAGGATTTTAGATAGAATTCTCCCAACTTCCACAGCCAAATAGCCACATTTAAAGCCTCATATGTTCCAAATTACACCTGGGTTGTTTTAAGCTTCACTTATTCTACAATCTATCAGTCAATTAGACTCAAAGTCCCCTTATTAGAAAACAGTTTTGAGTCCACCCTTTTTGATAATCAGCTTGGCGGAGCCACCATGGATTCAGTTAGTGTGCTGCAACCATCTGAATGTACAGTAGCCTACAAAATAATGTCAAAGATATGCATGTAATGTACCGGTACATACCCATGAGTTTCTTTCAACAGTATACGATCTGTCAATTAAGATTTGATGCAGATAGAAAATATTGAGTTTCAAAGTTGATCCAAACACCTGCATGTACTCTACCTGTAGCTTTGAAGCTGGCTGGATTGTCTTTGAAAACAAACAGCAAACTATGAAATAGAAGAAACTTATCTTTCTGAGGGGAAGTAGTAAGAAGTTGAAGGATTAAGATTCAAGCCGTATTTCCCTGTTTTGCTCAAAACTGTTTGCCTGTTATATTACATGCAGATAGTATCAGTCAAGGATGGTTCTTCATTGTCGTCAATCAATGTAGTCAATGGAACTTCATTTGTTGTTTTCACGTGGCTAGCTTTAGGGGGAAGCTGTGCGGTGATTCATCTACAGAATGTGTGCGATTCATATGAGGGTCGGGCAGAGGTGTGTGTAGGTGGCTAAGGAAAATTTAGACCCTTGGATTTTGAGCGTGGATTTTGAAGTGGCCCCACAGGAAGTTCACATGCCTAGTGATCCCAGCAAAAAGGTTGTAACTTAGTCAAGTTCACAATGAAGTTAGAATAATTGTGGTTGCTTAAGTATACTGTGTATGCTACCGGTAATATGCAGAATCTGTTTGTGTCAGCTCTAGCCGTTAGGGGAAGAATGATTAGCCGTTTTACAACTTTTCATTGGTATTTCACATTTATTCATCCCCAGTGTGAAAATGGGCATAATTCCATGTTCCATTCTTCAATTTGTAGGGAATGAAGACTTTCATACATAACAGGACACCTTTTTACCAGGCACAAGAAAGACATTTCCTAAAAATGCCAGTTGGTTTATTGTAGAATGAAACTGGTTTTACTCTGCAGGGGAGGTTCACAAGTGGTAAAAAATTATGTAAATTTGCTTTTTTATGCATTCCAGCATTGCGCGGGTGAGCAATGAAGTTGTTGACTTCATTGAAATAATGGAATACATGAGAAGCTTTTAAATTGCTTTGAAGATGTAAAATACATGGACATGTTAGGGGTGTTCAACGAGGCACAAAAAATGCACATTTACTTAACGATACAGAAAGTGCTCTTGATGACTTTTTAACCTCTCAACAGCAGCTTGAATCTTTCATACTAATGACTTTCCTCCCCCTTTCCAAAAAGTACCGCCAAAGTGCACCCAGGTGAATAGAGGCAGACAGTTTGAATTTTTCATGCAAATGACGTACAAGTACACAGTACATGTGCAACCTTCCACGTCCTACGGTAAACCTATACAGTGTTCAATTGCCCATTGATTTGTGCATAGAGCCTATAATTATATGAGTCTGTGTTATCACTCGTCACCATTGTCATCGTCTTCTGTGTTTATGAAAGAGTGTCATGTCTCTTTAATTGCCATTTCTTTGCCATTTTTCATTTCAATTTTTTCCCCCTCAAAATTAAGTCAAACAAATGAAGGAAAGACTGACTGGAAACTTTTTGTAAACTGACCGAAGAAAGGTCCTGCTCTTTGCCTTTGAAAAAAGGTCCTGCTCTTTGCCTTTGAAAAAAGGTCTTAGGGTTTGAAACGTCATGCCCTCTAACTTTTGAGATTCATGTACTGCAGGTCATTTTAGTCAGTGAGCAGTTTGCAACAGTTTCTTCTTCTTTTTAACTGACTAAAAAAAAACCCGGCCTGTTTTTCCTGTTTTTGTCTGACTAAGAAATTGGGAGTAAGCTTGTATGATAGATAAAAAAAATGAGGTTTGTGGTAAGAATAGCACACTTGAGATGTGGGGTAGGAGAAGGAAAATGGAAATAAGAAAAAAGGGGTCGGACATAAGAGCACCAAAGGCCCAGGCTAGGTCTCAAGTCAGTGCGTCCACCCAATCTCCCCCTGAATTCTGCCGGTGGTTTAATATTCCTGAAGGGAGCAATAACGCGGAGACAGAGGACCGTGCTGAGAGTGGGGAGGGCATCTTGGCAGGGCCCGTCCCTGTCTGGTTGCTCTGTCACTCAGCATCAGGCAGGCAATATCTCAAGGCGGCCTGGCCGTTGTATCGTCATCCTCCTCCTTCTCCTCTCCCTCCTTCTGTGTTTGCACTGTCCTCTCAGGCGTGGCTGCATAATTCTACAACTTCTTCTCTTTTTCTATTTTTTTTTATTGAGGGTGGGGGGGGGGTTTGGAATTCTACCGGCTGGTTCTTTGCTCTGGTTTGAAAACCTAAAAAAAAAAGGACCTTCTGGGATGACTCTTAGCAAGCCATCTGTCTTCATCAAATGTCCGACGTCAGAGCCCTTGAAAAATTCAGTGTCTTGTTCTCAGATACAGCTGGGAGAGAGAGAGAGGAGAGAGAGGAGAGAGAGAGCAGAGGAGAGAGATCAGAGAGAGAGGAGAGAGAGAAGGGAGAGAGAGAAGGAGAGAGAGCTGGGAGAGAGGAGAGAGATAGAGGGAGAGATAGAGAGAGAGAGAGAGAGAGAGAGGTAGAGAGGGAGAGGGAGTGAAAGGGAGAGAGAGGGAGAGGGGGTAGAGAGAGTGAGAGAGGAGAGAGGGGATAACGAAGGAGAGATAAGGGAGAGAGAAGAGAGAGAGAAGAGAGAGAGGGAGAGATAGAGAGAGAGAAAGGGCAGATGGGGAGAAAGAGTGAGTGAGAGAGAGATATATATAGATAGAGAGAGAGAGAGAGAGAGAGAAAGAGAGAGAGAGAGAGAGAGGATAGAGAGGGAGAGGGAGAGAGAGGGAGAGATGGATAGAGAGAGGGGGATAGAGAGGGAGAGGGAGAGATGGATAGATAGAGGGGGATAGGAAGAGAGAGGGGGTATATAGAGTGAGAGTGAGAGAGGAGAGAGGGGATAACGAGAGAGGAGGAGAGAGAGGAGAGAGGAGGGAGAGTGGGAGAGTGACGAGCGCGCTACCCTCTGCGGTAGTCATTTCATGCAGATGTCGGGGGGGGGGGGGGAGGGGTTGGGAGGACAATCCGCCATCCCGGTGGAGAAGAGGCGCAGGAAGAACTGGTAACCGCTCCTGATTGCCAGAATATTGGATTCTTAGACTAACCACAAAATGTGCCTGCTCCGGAGACTGACACTTAAGCCTGCCAGAGGCACTCAGTCTGCCCAGCCATCACAGCCTCAGCAGACATGCCATCTCACATCCATTAAACGATTGAATTGCTGTCCCGCAATAAATTCAAAAGCAAGATGTCCTTTTTTTTGGGGGGGGGATGGTTTATATAGGGGATGGTTGTTTGTATAATGGCATGTTATTAGCTGGCCATTCACACGCAACCTCTTGCCTGGAATCAACAAATCAACCTCACGACACTTGCATGTAGTTATCAATGGTTCTACTTTGATATCATGGTATTGCCCTTTACAGTGTGTAAATATCTTCTTTTTTTTTTTTTTAACAATCTGGTTACAAAGCAGATTGTGAATTTGCGGTCTTTCGGGGCATATTGAGGTATCAGAGTGGCTTTTGTTTCCCACAAAAAAAATGATTTCAAAGGATGACGTCAGGGGCTGTGCCAGTTGGCGGGTGCACACCCTCTGGGATCTGCCGCCTTGTATCCATTCATTCATTCATTCATTCATTCATTCATTCATTCATTCATTCATTCATTCATTCATTCATTCATTTTTTTTTATGCTTTTGTAACTGATTTGTAAATTTATTTGCTAAATAAAGTGTCCTCTTGAAAAAGTCATTCATTCATTCATTCATTCATTTATTTTCACAGTAGAGAATCACTCTAAGCTTATACATTTCTTATCCCTCACTGGCGCGGAGCTGAGGCTGATCATTGACCTTAACTCTTCCGTTGCACCTCCCCTGGCCCCCATAAACTACGCGCACGTGCAGCGCGCACACAGCCCTTGACCACAAGTGACCGGACCGCAGGCCTTCACCTTCGGTCAAGGATCGAGAGACAGTCCTGGTGTGGCGCAATGGGGAGGCCACCCACTCCAGACGCTTCAGTGTTAAGGGTCAGGGCATTAGCATTCTCGCCAGCCCTTCACATGATAGTTTTTTTAAGAAGCTAGTCCCCGGATACCCGGGAGGTTCTGACTTTTTGACAGACGTAGGACTGCATCTATAGCCAGGTGCCTCCTATAACGTTTGATGACATAAGGAGTGAGTTCAAGTTCGCCAATTCCTCGGCTGGTCGGCTA
This sequence comes from Luidia sarsii, assembly GCA_949987565.1. Taxonomy (NCBI): domain Eukaryota; kingdom Metazoa; phylum Echinodermata; class Asteroidea; order Paxillosida; family Luidiidae; genus Luidia; species Luidia sarsii. The sequence goes on from OX465107.1 coordinate 17,894,785, forward strand.
CTGGCAACTCCGCACATGTTCAGCAATGTACATGCTCAAGTGACTCAAAGATGACCGTCATCAGAGATGTCAGTAAACCAAGGTCATGAAGCTGGTTCCAGATTGTCGACCAAGAGTCGATAGCCAATGATTTATCAGCTCATGGGATCGGTTGAAACCAGTTAATCCCTGGTTAACAACATTGTACTCTTGAACTTGAACTTGCCTCAGTGTGTCCAGCAGGAGTACAGAGTCTCAGAACAGGTGCCTTGTGGTTGGGCCTGGGAAGTGGAAATTCAAACAACTTTAGGAGGTTTTGTGCGTATACAAAAATGGGTAGCAAATCTCATAGGTTATGTAAAGTCAAAATGATAGCACAGTTTTCCCCCTGAAGATGATCCTTGCTGACATTGTGATCGGAGCTGTTTTGGGTTTTTGTTGTTGTTGTTGTAAGAGTGGCCCCCTCACAGCTTTGAGAAGGGGACGGGCAACTGCCGTCCATCATATTGTCACAGGTGACCCTGGAACCTGTGGCCCCTGTAAAGGGTGTCCCCTGTAAAGGGTGTCCCCTGTAAAGGGTGTCCCCCCTCCCCCTCTTCCTGCCAATCTGGCAATAGGATGTGCCAATTTAGACAAAGGTGCACGTGGAGCTCCAAAATTGTCACTTGGGGACTTGAAACAGACAAATTGCCAAAGTGCAGTCGTTTGGCAGGGGGCCAGGTCCCACGCTGTATACTTGACACATAAGGCATTGAATGCACACCCTTGTAGGTGACTGGGAGGGGTGGGTGGGGCATGTGGGGGGGGGGGGGTTAGCGCTTGCTCATAAGCACATTCCTCAGAGGGCTGGCTGTGATGTTTTATTGAAAGTTCTGCAAAACAAAACAGCGGTGATGTCTGAATAGACTGTTGGCTGATGCTCTGGGGCCAGCTGCTCAGATCTGCCAAGGTTTTAAGGCGAGGTCTCTGTTGTCGAGTGTCGCAGCCGCTGCCGACCTCGCTGCACGTCACCGTTCTATTCTGTGGGCTTTGGACGCGGTCCTCGCGTCAGGTTTCATCACACCGTGTTGTACAGGTTCGAATGTGTGCGGCACGAGATGCACCCTTGGCACGCCGCATGGCTCGGCAGGTGGTCATCCATCACACGCACGTGGGTGTTGCAGCCTCTAGCCGTGGCCCCGGACGTGCTGCCAAATTGATTAGTCTGCCGGCACTGGAACACGGGGCAGTTAACTATCTCGATGGCTTTTTAAATTGCATTTCTTGTTATTTTGCCTCCCGGGGTGAGAAACGCAAGGATAACGACTTGATAGAAACGCGATGCCCCCCCCCCTCTCCCCTCCCCCAGTCTACAGACATTGCTAATTGTACTTGAGGGCTCCGCTACCACTTCCATAGCACTTAAGGCAGGACTAGGTTTGTACATTCCCTTTCGCATGGAGCGCCTTGCAAAAATCTCAATAGTCCTGTGTCTCGTACATGCATGTGTATTATCTAAAGCCTTTTTCCTTAAGGCTGGTCAAGTCAGACACATTTGAGCCAATCCTGCCCAACATGTCTATCATTTTCAGATTTCCAAATCCTCGAGATGTCTAAGAAATATTTCAATTGCATTAATTCAGCTGGGATGTGCTGTACTTGCCTTTGCACAGAATAGGCTGCATGCATAACTGCACTATATTATTTATTTTCAAACTTGAAGATGGGTGCATTGCTAGTGACTGGATACAAAATAATCTTGCAGCAGAGAAAGGCTTTAATCTGCCATTATAATTCAGTGAAATCATTTTTATTTTTATTTTATTTTGTGGGGGGGGGGGATTAACCACTTGCTTAATAATAAATAAGACTATTAAAGGCTTTACATGGGTTGGTACTAATAAAGAGTATAGGTTTGCGGTGACACCATGTACGAATATCTCTTTTGTGAGTGGCTGTGGTTCTGAAAAGAACCGGAGGTTTTCACTCGACGTTTCGGACAGTGTGTGCTACATCCGTCTGAAGACGGACAGGGCACACTGTCCGAAACGTCGAGTGAAAACCTCCGGTTCTTTTCAGAACCACAGCCACTCACAAAAGAGATATTCGTACATGGTGTCACCGCAAACCTATACTCTCTAATGCTTTATAATGTATGAATGTAGCCAGAGAACTCTCAGAATCCCCATGAACTTTACAATGTCTTCAATGGAAAAAGTATTCAGCCTGGCTGTGATTGACGTCAGGTCATTTAACGACCCTTCACTTCAGTTAGAACATGTAGAATTGGAGGCACTGAGGCAGGCCACAGCATAATGCATTGGCATCACTTTTGTGTCCCTCGATCAGTCCTGTATTGTGCTTGGCAACCTATTACACAAACTTTCCTAGAAATCTCACTTTTACCCTTCCACATTTTTCTTCACGCCCCTTTTTCCCCCTCCCCTTCCCCCTCCCCTTCCCCCTCCCCTTCCCCCTCCCCTTCCCCCTCCCCTTCCCCCCCTTCCCCCTCCCCTTCCCTCTCCCCTTCCCCCTCCCCTTCCCGTCCCCCTCCCCTTCCCGTCCCCCTCCCCGCCGGCCCTCCTTTTTCTTGTAAGAGTGCACTAAACCAATACCAATTCAAGTCTTGGGAAGTTGCTAACTGTGTGTAGCCAAATCTCATAGACTTTTTCCAGCTGCAGTCGGTGTATGGTACTTCAGATACTGCCTCAGGATGTTTCATTGTATTGTGTACCTCATCCTTTGGGGACTGTTTTATCATCAACCCCAAAGCAATGCTCAAAAGTTTTGTTAGGAATGCCAGGTTTTAAGGAGTGTGGTTTAGTGGGAATTCATCATCCAAACATACTTAGTCCCCTTTAATCACGTGAGTCCTAATTTCCTATTTTGCGACTCTCTCTCTCCTTCACTTTCCCTGTTGACGTAATGGCCAGCCAGCTTTTGACCGGTGCCTGTCATAGAAGGCCGGATATTCCTATAATGAATGTGATCATGTAGAGTTCCTGGGCAGAGAAAAGCGTGGCCGTGTGATCAAAGGACAGTCGTAATTGGGGAGCACTAGATGTGAGTGTTTTTTTGGGGAGGCCTCTCCCCCTGCCAGCCAGTTGACTGCACCCTGTCCCTTTACCTCTCCCCCTCCCCCTCCCCCCTCGTCTTAATATGCTGACTAGGCTGCCTGTTGCCCCCCCCCCCCCTCCCCCTCTCCCCTCACTCCCTCACCCGGGCTTACCTCACGAGTCACGAACCAGACGACCCACAATTCACTGCTGTGTGCTCTGGACCCGTACATTTCCTCTCAGGATGTGCAGAATTAGCCCAGGTCCTTGGTTGTGCAGTAGATGGTTCAGCTTTATCAACAACCAACCCCCCCTATGTGTTCTTACTCCTCAAGTACCTTCACTTCCTTTCAGTAGCCTGTGCTGACTTGCAAGAGGCTGTGCCTATTCTTGGTTGTTGTTTTTTTTTCTCTATTCTTTCTTCCTTCCTCGGAGTTTGAACTCGGGGGGGATTTGTTTGTTGATTTTCGGACGGTGGGGGTGGACCGTGAACCGCTCACGGGTGCTTTGTGACAGCCATGCCATCGGAATGGTCGCGGCGGGCTTTCCGGCGACACAACCGGTACACGTGGGGCACCAACCATCGCCGCCACCGACACACCGCCAAGGAGATGGGCTTCACCAACGGAATAAACGGCAACACGATCAGGGCGTCGTACATCCCAGTCCGTGAGGTACACCGTTTCTACCGTATCTGAGCTTGACGTGCATGGGTATAATGTTAGAAAGTGTATGCATCGTGGATTTTGTTCGTTGTCCAGCTGACAGATGGCTGGAGTCGCTTGCTTGCAGTTGATTTAAGACGGACTTCCTAGCTTTCGTTTCGGTTGATTGAAGAGCAAAATCAATTAGACTGGACTCGGCAGGATTTGTACCCACAGCCTCATGATTTAAGCACCTGAAATTCAGTATCCAGTTCTAAGGTGGTTGCCTACCAAGTATGTCTTTGCTGCAATGTGGCACTATTGTTTGGTTGCTGAAAAGATTTGTCGGAGGTCCGGACCTACAACAAAATCTCTCAAGGTCTCACCAGGGATGCCTGTCACTCTCAAGCATTGGTAACCCTTTCACACAGGGGCACTTTTTGTAAAGATTTCTCATGCATGAGGCATTTTCTCAAGCCTTGCGAGTTTTTTTTTTCAGCATCGTCTAAAAAAGGGGCTTAAAACCGCCTCACCCACATTGATACGCATACTCCTTTTCACTTAAACCCTCTGCCTGGAGTCGCGATCAATCGTAACTCTCATTAGACAGAATCCAGTGCCCCCCCCCCAGGCATGAGATTGGCCGCGTAGTTCCTGCCAATCTATCCAGCATACGGAAAGTTGTTTTAGGGGTTGCCCTTGTGAAGAAGATTGCGGGACGGGGGTCGTTTGATCTCGGGTTCGCTCTGCGGGTGCCAGCCATTCCCAAATAGATCCTTTCTCCCCTAATTACCCCGGCTCCTGCTGAGAAATCAGCGGCCTTATGTCATTAGGCAAAGGAGGACGGTGGTGATTGAATTTGTTTTCCTGGCTTGTGTCAACTAAGGGGCTGCGTGTTTATTGGTGTGAACAGACACAAACTGTTTTATCTTGAGCTATGAAATAACAGTCTGTTTCATTTTTGAGTTTGGTATCAAATTGTTGTCTTCTTGCACAATCAAGAAATTCAATTTGAAGCAGCGTTGGTTTGGATTCAAGCAGCAGTTGACTATCACCCGAAGTATCCAAACAGAGTTTGAGAATTGAGAAGACCACGCGTATTCTGCTGTTTTACGAGAGAGAGAAAAAACAGTGTGTTTGTGCAGTGCACAGCCAATGGGAACTGGCGTGGAAGTGAAGTGCATGTAAGCAGTGCATCGTGGCTTAAATGCGGCCTCCGCATTATGAGAATTTGTGCATATTCTCAGCACCGTGGACTAGTGGGAAGAAGTCAGCAGGACTGAAGAGAAGACGTCCTGGAGTCGCCAGGGTCCGGGCTGAGTATCAACTCAGTATGCACGAAATGTCCTCAGCTTGATAAGATGGGATTGAAAACGTCGGGGAGGTGTTTGTTCAAAGCAGTCATTTTGGATGAAGAGGGGTGGGGGGGAGGGGGATGAGAAACTCTCCCCTGCTTGTTATGTAAAGACAGCCTGGCCTTGTTTGCTTTTATTTCTCCGGGTGAGCCCCGTCCGTCCTAGGTCTGGCTGCATGCTAATCAAGGTGTTGGGGCTGTTGGGATCTGGGGCTGCGTCGTCGTTGTCAAGCTCGTGGACGGTCTCTCTGAAGCACCCTCTCTTTACTTCATGTCTCCACCGCCGGCTGTCCCGGTCCACACCCTGACGGGTGAGAGGCAGCGAGCTCGTGGTTTTCTCCCCTCACAGGTGTTTTGCCAGGAAGGGCAAACACCTGCACATACGGAGGGCTTCGTTCTGCGTGGCGCTGTCTCAGAGTCTTGCGTCTGATCCGTTCTCTCAATCTCCCGAGGATTTTGATTTTCACTTCTGAGGGGGGAGGGGGGGGGGGAGTCTGATGCAGGACAAAAACAAGGAAGTCGTACTTCCTGGAGAAAAGGTCAGGCTAATGGAGGTCAGAAATGGAGACGGTGCTCCTTTGAGGCCCTCCGTGAAATTTCAGATCTCGGTTCTCACTTACACCACATGCTTTGTCTGCCTTTTCATCCCCATCCTTAGTTTTTTAGTTGGCAAATGTCGGATATCGGTGGAGTCACTGTAGCGTGCACTCTAATCCCGGCGGGAGATCTATCCGCAGGCCATTGCGCAGGGAATGAAACCAGACGTTTTTTGGACATCGGCTCAGCCACAACCAGCTAAGTCTTGTTTGATGATGTTTCTCGCGATCGTCCTCAGACCGAAAGTTTAACCCCCTCGCCATTTGCCTCGTCATCCCTCCATAGTCCCAATGTGGCCAACTTCAGTGCAATTTGAGCCAACGAATCTGGACGATGACTCAATGTGATTCACAAATTGCTGGAAAGCCTTACCTCCAGTTCAATCATCTCAAGGGCCTTCAGTTTCCCCTCCCCCCTTTCTTTAAAGGTCTTTTTCTCACCCACTAGTCGGCACCTTGTTGGAGTGCAAAAGTCAAGTTCATGTTTGTTACCTCTAGTCGAAAACTGGCTGACCCTTTTCCAGTCAGTCTGTATACGCTTCTTCGAGTCCGTCAGTCAACTCAGCTAAGCTGTGCACCGGTCAGCTTCCTGTGCCAAATAAATTCACGTGTTCGTGCATGTGGGCCTGGTGACCAGCACTGTGAAATTTACTCAGAGTCAGAGACACCTCACACCCGGAAAGTAAAAGGTCAACTGCAATGCATTTTGGAAGTGTATCTTTTTTTCCTTCAAATTTTTAACTTTGGGAAAGAGGGTTACAAAAAATCATTTAAGTTTGGGAGGAGGAACAGCCACGCCCCTGTGGAGGTCGTCCTTGGTGACGTCATGTGTTGACAACCTGGTCCGTCGGGGGAAGTGTTACATTCTATGTTCATATACCGTATGTAGACAGTCAGTGCACGTTTTCCAGGAGAATCGATTTCAGGAGAAAATATTGACAAATTCGTTGACATGCCTGCAAGATTCGTTGTTGACGATTGCAGCAATGGAATAAAAGGGGTATTCATTCCCTTAAAATATGCCGCATTTGGACGTCAAATATCACGCTGACATAATCTGACCCCTCAAAGCATGCAGTGCAGTGTCCATTTTGAAGCCTGCTTTCATGGAGACCTTTCAAGCTCAGACTTGTCTTTTGCCATTGGAAAAATATTTTCAGAATTTGTTGCCAGCAACGTTTTTTTCGCAGAGAAAAAGACTGGCGCTACACTCAAAAAAGGTGCATTACGCACTGAATGCATCAGGGAACTACACCGATTGTGTAAGTGTATACAGCCTTCACGGGGGAGAGAAAAAAAATCTGTGTTCACCCCTTGGCATAAAGAACAGCGCCCTCATTAACAACAGGCATAATTTTAATTGATTAAAAAAAGCTTCAAATAAGCCCGAAACACTGAAATGCTGTTCGATTTGGAATTATAATGTACATGTACACGTATACCAAAGAACTTATTTAATGCCAAATCAGAATGTTTAATTTTTGGTCTTCAGTTGACCTTTAACTGCGCCAAAAAAAGGGTTCCCATTTGACACTAAAGGCAACACAGAAAGGAGGGCGAGGAATGCAACTCAGAACTGAATCAGTCAACTTATCTTGAGATGGAAACTCAAGCCAGTGCACACAGTCGACACACAGTGTGCCAACTTGAGGCCCTGCCAATCAGAACGGCAACCATGGAAACCATATGCTCCACTCTCTCAGTTTTATACATGTACTACATTTGTGTGCCCGAATATGTTGACTTTGCTGAAATCTTGCGTCGTCTGCCTGGTTTGTTTTTTTTAAGCATGGAGTAGGCGTTCCCTGTAAGGGGCTGTGACGATGTCCCCTAAGTGAACAGCGGAAAATGTAATTCATGTTTTTCTCCTAATGCCAAGCAAAATCCGCGTCTCAAAAAACGGTGCGTCAATTGATTGCGGTTTTCCCCCCTCGGCTAAGGATGGAGGAGTATTTCCCAGCAGACCCTGTGGTTTTGTAACCGGGCAAAGTGCCCGCAAACCCACCGGGCCCAAGATGTACAAGTGTACATATTGACCTTGCTCTCAAAGGATGACAGAGTGCTGGGCCCGAAGTTTTCATCAGCCACGCTGATATTGCGCTGAATGTCCCAACTGGTATTAGTGAATGGAATAGCAAGGCCCCTAATGGTATCATTATATCTGATGGCAGCCATAACATAGGCAGCCTATATTGACTGTCTCAAAATTTAGTGGGCCTGACATTTCGATCCCAGCAGGACCTTTCTCAAAGGCAGAGAGAAAGGTCCTGCTAGGATCCAAACGTCAGGCCCACTAAATTTGGAGATTTGCATTTTGGTAATTTAAGTCAGTAAGCAGTTTGCAACATTTTTGTATATCACTATAATTATTGACTGTGTTAGGTCTGATAAAAATATTCCCTATAAATGTATCATGTACATGTACGTGCATAAAGCATTGTTTTTCCTCGACTTTTTTTAATCCTTCTTTTGTGTTCAGTCCTTCACACTTCTCTCTTTGATCTTTTCCCCTCGTCACTAATCCCTACCCTACTCCTTGCCCTTCTCTTTGATCTTTTCCCCTCTTCTCACTAATCCCTACCCTACTCCTTGCCCTTCCCTTTGATCTCTCCCTACCAGCTTCACTCTTTGTCCTTTGTTTCTCATCCGTGTCCTATTCACTCTGTCCCCCCTTCCTTCGTGTACATGTACATGAACCTGTTTTGTCCATGTCACTCTGCCTCTGAGAAAGGTCCTGCTAGGATCAAAACGTCAGGCCCACTAAATTTTAAGACTTTTTTTTCAGTTGGTTGGAGATCGACTTGAACCTTTTAAACCTAAATGATATCAAACTATCACATGTTTCAGATAGCTTCATTATCTCTTCAGACATGAGCACGATTTTTGGTTTGTTGTTTCTGGACTTCGGGAATGTCAGATTTTTTGGTGGATTTTGGCACTTGGATGTTTGTGTTTGGTGCATGAACCTGTAACTGTGGTTAACTGGAAATGGGGAATTACTTGTATTTCTGGCCCAAGAGATTCATGGAAGGGTGGTAACTGGTAAGGCAGTTGGCCTGGTCACCATTCTAGGGTTGGCACAAGGCCTAATCCAGAATATGTAAACTCATGATGACAGTGAAATTGAAAACAAAAATGTACATGCCAGATACAAGTGGTGTAATCACACACATTGTGATCACTCTCTACATATTACAGTACGTACTTGGATATCTTTGCATAATTATGCTACCCCCCCCCCATCGCCTGTGATTGTTGCTTGATTTCAGACTGATAAACAACTCACTTCTGAAGTAAGACTGTTGCAAACTGCTCACTGACTGAAATAACCTGCAATACATAAATCTCAAAAGTTAGAGGGCCTGATGTTTTGATCCTGTTCGATGAACGACCACCATTTTTATTCTGCTGTTGTGAATGCAAAATTGACTGTAAAGTACATACAGAAATTCTGCACTACATGTACCGGTAGCTCTTTAAGAGCAGACTCCTTCCTTTATATGTGATCCATGAAACAAATTCTGCGCTTACAGCATCCCGTAAGAGCAGCAGGGCCCAATTTCATAGAGCCGATAAAGCATGATAACCTGCTAAGCATGGAAATTCTTCATTGATTATAACAAGATTGGTAACTCTATTTCATTTGGTACTTGTCACGGTACGTTCAGCTTGTATTCAAGTATTGGGTGCTTAGTTTAGGATACAAGTGGAATTTTAGCTGGCAACTCGATTTTATTGAGCAAGGCTTTTCAGCTGTATGAAATAGGCCCCTGAATTCTGCATTAACTTAAGCAGGGTCATGATATTGGCCATTGAATTCTGCATTAAGCAGGGTCATGATATTGGCCATTGAATTATGCATTAAGCAGGGCCATGACATTGGCCATTGAATTATGCATTAAGCAGGGCCGTGACATTGGCCATTGAATTATGCATTAAGCAGGGCCATGACATTCACCATTGATTTCTGTATCAAGCAGGGCCATGACATTGGCCATTGAATTCTGCATTAAGCAGGGCCGTGACATTGGACATTGAATTCTGCATTAAGCAGGGCCGTGACATTGGCCATTGAATTCTGCATTAAGCAGGGCCATGACATTTGCCATTGATTTCTGTATCAAGCAGGGCCATGACATTTGCCATTGAATTATGCATTAAGCAGGGCCATGACATTTGCCATCGAATTCTGCATCAAGCAGGGCCATGACATTGGCCATTGAATTCTGCATTAAGCAGGGCTGTGACATTGGCCATTGATTTCTGTATCAAGCAGGGCCATGACATTGGCCATTGAATTCTGCATTAAGCAGGGCCGTGACATTGAATTATGCATTAAGCAGGGCCGTGACATTGGCCATTGATTTCTGCATTAAGCAGGGCCAAGACATTGGCCATTGAATTCTGCATTAAGCAGGGCCATGACATTTGCCATTGAATTCTGCATTAAGCAGGGCCATGACATTGGCCATTGAAATCTGCATTAAGCAGGGCCATGACATTTGCCATTGAATTCTGCATTAAGCAGGGCCATGACATTGGCCATTGATTTCTGCATTAAGCAGGGCCATGACATTGGCCATTGAATTCTGCATTAAGCAGGGCCATGACATTGGCCATTGAATTCTGCATTAAGCAGGGCCATGACATTGGCCATTGAATTCTGCATTAAGCAGGGCCGTGACATTGGCCATTGATTTCTGCATCAAGCAGGGCCATGACATTTGCCATTGAATTCTGCATTAAGCAGGGCCGTGACATTGGCCATTGATTTCTGCATTAAGCAGGGCCATGACATTTGCCACTGAATTCTGCATTAAGCAGGGCCGTGACATTGGCCATTGATTTCTGCATCAAGCAGGGCCGTGGCATTGTGCCCTGGACTGGAACCGCAAGCCTGTAATTTAAAGATTGATTGCTGACGTGCCTGTAATTGCATGTACTTTCTCAGGGGTTATGTGCTTAGGAAACATACTGGCACACGTCATGTATTATCTTGAAAGAGCAGGCTTGGCAGCAGAGTGACTCTGATTAATTTTCTTGCATTTTTTAATTGGAGTTGGTTTTATTGACAGCGACTTATTTCTTACACAAGAGTGAACACAGCCACAAGCAGTTCATGTCAATTAAGGGGCAAGCATGCACCTTCTACATTGCTATTTATTTACCCACATTTTTCCTGAGTTGCCTGTTGAAGAACCTATTAGTAATTGTATTCTTAAAATTTAGTGGGCCTGACGTTTCGATCCTAGCAGGACCTTTCTCAAAGGCAGAGTGACACGGACAAAACAGATACATGTACACGAAGGAAGGGGGAAGAGAGTGAATAGGACACGGATGAGAAACAAAGGACAAAGAGTAAAGCTGGTAGGGGGAGATCAAAGGGAAGGGCAAGGAGTAGAGTAGGGATTAGTGAGAAGAGGGGGAAAGATCAAACAGAGAAGTGTTGAGGAGTGAACTAAAAAGGAGGATTATCAGAAAGCTGCATGGTGTTAGTCATTACCCTCCTGGATGTTGAGACCATGTGGTTGAATAGTCCGAAGTTCTCACAGCTAAGACGGACAGCATTACTAAGGTGACCAAGGGATTCTATGTCCAGTACACTCATATCTGATATCGAATGATCAGGGAGATTGAAGTGATACCCAAAAGGGGTGTCCATTTTACCGGTTTTGATTGTAGACCTATGGCCATAGATACATTTTTTGAGGTTTTTTTGGTCTCGCCAACATGATGAACATTACAAACTCTACATGAGATGAGGTATATGATCTTTGAGGTAGTGCACATGATAGAGCCATAGGTCCATAGATACAACCATAAACAGAAATTCTATTCTGTTTAAAAGGTAGGCTACAACATTTTTAAAAGTCAAAGAATCCCTTCTCATACTTTGTCAAACTCAATGTATACATAAAACAACACCTGTTTAAGTTTCAGCTCGATCCATCAATCAAGTCATGAGAAAAATGAAATTGTCATCGAAATTAAATTAAAGAGGAAAAAGCTATTCTCCGTGGAGCAATCATTGGAAACTCAACATATTGTATTTATTTGGTCGACTTAAATTTCCTCTTTTCTTGGAAATGGCAGATTTTCGAGGGCTAAAATTTCACGGAATGTCAGAGACCATTACAAACTTCCTGAGTAACACACATTTGGAATGTCCGGAAATGGGGCACTTTGCAAATGGTATATCCTCCCTTTAAAGGCCCTATACAACATTGGTAAAGGTAAAAAAGATTGCCACAGTTTGTGTGTTAAACCATTAAACATTCCAAAAAAGGGAATCTTGCGAAGGTTTTAGCTCAAATGGTGATTTGAGAAAGTAGAAAAAGGCAAAAAAACAGCCACGGTGTTCGCACCGTTCTGTAGCGTAAGAATTACTCGCGAGTAGTAAACTATTTGTCGATGTTTGAGTGAAGATTTCTCGAGAAGTACAGCATCCCAGTTAGGGTAAGATTTCAACATGAGTATTCTATCGTGAACATCTATCAACTGTGTAAATTAGAAGGAAATCTTTGGACATTGATATTTTCCGATCTTCACAATGTTGTATTGGGCCTTCAACAACACAAGCAGTGCTTGTAATAATTTTTCTCAAAGTCGTCTTTCATCAGTAGGATCTGGGATTTGATTTCCAAGCTACATGTGCAATTCTCTTCCCTGCCCTGCTGATCCGAAATCTTGATTGCATTTTTGTGCTTGTGAGTTGTGACTGAGGCTGTTTGATAATGCATCTGTTGAAAAGTCCACGTGTATAAAAAGAAACTGTGCGAGTTCCCTCCAATTACAAGCATATGGCGGAGGCTTGTGTCTGACATTAACTCAATTCATTTGTCAATTGGTGTGACACTCTCCTTTTCATTTGGCGGATTTTTGCAAAAGTCCGGCCGGCCGGCGTGGTTTGAATTTTTGTTTTTCATCAAGCCGCTGATGCTATTTGCATCTGGTTTCGGGCAAAAAGTGCGAGCGCTTGTGGCAGGGACGCTTTCAAGAAGAGCAAACAAGTAACGTTTTGTCATGTGTTAGAATCATCAACCAGCCTTGAACAGCCTCGGTGAGAGCTCTCTTTTTTCCCCACCTCGGAACGTGGCGCTCTTTTCATACTGTGCATCTCCCTCTCGTCATCAGCACACACCGGCCCCTGCTTCCACTTACGAACAATTTGCTCGGTGCCCCATCCTAAAAATTCTGAAAGAGCCAAGTTGCTCAGGAAGCTCCGGGTCAGGAGACAGAAATGGGCCCTGGCCGCATTTGTGGAATAGCCTGTCCAAAATAGTATGGCAAGTATTTCACAGCTAGCAACCAAGGCAAAGTTCTGCTATGATCCTATGTACTATGCGAAAGTCTCGGGCTGTACTTTAATCTCAAAAGTTAGAGGACATGACGTTACAGTCCTAGCAGGACAGTTGCGATCCCAGCAGGACCTTTCACCCTAAGAAAAGTCCTGCTAGGATTGAAACGTCAGGCCCTCTAACTTTTGAGATTTATGTATTGCAGGTCATTTTAGTCAGTGAGTAGTTTGCAACAGTTTTTTGTATTAACTTTGGGCTGTACTTTACACTGTTTCAATTTTTTCTCTAAAAATTTGAGCGACGTGCGCCCTCAAGAGCTTGTAATGCGTTGACCAATGACAGTGCGCGGAATCTGTCGACCCAAGGCATGTCGGGAAAGGGTTTACAGATTCCGCGCATTGTGATTGGCCAACGCATTGCAAACTCTTGAGGGCGCACTATTGTGAGTCACCCGTATTGTGCCTCGTTTGGGGTTCTCAGTGGGCTAGATGGACAAATCAACAATTGGTCAAATACTTTGTGAAATCCACCACTGGCATGTTTTGAAGGATTCCATGGCCCTTTTCCAAAACACGGCTTAGGCTCAGGCTCCGGCTTTGTCTTTCTTTCTTTTGTCCATTTTAAAATACAATGCTGAAAATGGGAGGCTTTTGGCTTCGTTTCAGAATGTAATAAGTCCTGCATTTTGAAAAGAATCAAAAGCTTACAAAGAACTCCAACCAGTGTTTTCAGCTTTCGGATAACAGAGACGAAGCCGGAGCCGAAGCCTAAGCCGGGCTTTGGAAAAGGGCCCATGTGTCTGTTCAGATTCAGTGTTCCGCTTCATGTCCTTGTTCATGTACTGGTACATGGAGTAGTTGTGCGTAGGATCTAGTCTTGGAGACCCACCCCCTCCCATTACTGGACAGAGTGACAACTTATCAGACATCATTTTTGCTAGCTAAGGATGCATGACATATGCGGTATAGCCAGGTGCATCTTAATGGCTTGCAAATGTCAAAAAAGGTCAAGCACCCCATAACGAGTTTTTTGTCTCCCATTTTCTTTGGCCAGGTCGGGTAGGAAGATGAGAAAAATAACAAAAAAAACAAGAAGTGAATGGCATTCTCTAATCGGAGATGCACCTATCCTTGCATCAACGTCATTTCAGTGCAAACCAAACGTCATTGCCTCTCCAGTGACGCTACGGCGTTAAAATCCACAGTCAGATAATGTTGTGTTTATCGAGACGAATCCCTGGCGTGAGCTTTGAGCAAATAGGGGGGCTTTTAGCCAGAAATTGCTTTTCAAATCCAATTGCGTCACGCTGTGCTCGTTTGCGGAATTGCATGTATGGCACGATCAGAAATTGGTGTAATGACATCACCTACTGATGCCATCACTCGTAGCGTCTCACACAAGATGCCGGGGATGTCACATGCCTGAGTTTCAACAAAGTAATGGGCGAAGGTCTGGATTCGATTTTACGGTTGACGTCATTGTTGATAACTGATAACGGCAGCGTCAAGTGGTAGTTTTCTTTGGAGGCTGAAGTACACATTACCACGGTAATTGGAGTCTCCCACAAATCAGAAAAGTGCATTGTGTATTCATTATGCTCCGGCTGGTGAAGTGTCAGAGATATCGTCCAATAAAGCGATGTTGTGCCCAGGTTTGGTCTTATGAAATTATACACATGCGTGCACATTGAAGAGTGGAAGTATTGAGAACCAATTCTTGTTTCTTTGTACTGTACATTCAAAGCTCTTAATTTTTTTGTTGAGTGTGCAATTGCTTTACCTGTGAACATCCTCCTTAAGATTCACACTAGCTTATTTCTGAAAAGAGTCAGAGACAGGTCCTACATAAACATGTACGTAGCTTACATTAGTGGCGGACTGACATGAACGACTGTACCGGCAATATTTGCAATAAGTATTCCCTGCAAATGCACTCTGTGAGTGTGACACACTCGCTAAGGAAATACACACAGCTGACATTATTTGACATCGAGGCTACAGAATTGGAGTTCTAGGTAAAGACTTATGCATGCGTGACTCCTGACTTGGACTTGGACAAAATACGTGCACATTATATCCAATCAACAATAGTGGGTTTTTTATTGCAGTATAATAGATACAGTGTAGAAAATGAATCCCCATAATTTTCCATTAACCAAATTGCGTAATCTAATCTTTGCTATAATATCCTGACACCTTTTACACTGCTCTGTCTCTTTAAAATTCAAATGTACGTCACATGTACGTCACCATGGAAATGACAAATTCATTGCACTTCCTCCCCTGTTACTTCCCCTTCTGTGCAGCAATGCAAGAACGTACGGTACATATGTTGCTTTGCAGTACCCATCATTGTCAGTGTGTTAATCATGCAGTATGGTGTTTTGGTTTGTGCCGTATGAACTTCTGCATTATGAAATGCTCAAAGATTGCTTTACCACTGTGGTAACACTGTACCACTAAATCCTTTCCCAATTCACCCTTGAGAGCTCACTATTCTCACACACATATACCGTTTGCTAGCTGAGAAATCATGTTGACATCTGTACTCGAAAATGGCATGTCGAAACATCACGTTGACAACCCATGAGAGGTACATTATCTTTCTATTTTCTGGCGGGAAAACTAAAAAAATATCCACGGAAAGAATTTTATGGAAGGAGAGTGCATCAAGCAAGTTGTGTGAGAGTAACATCTGTCCTGTGTATAAGTTTAGAAATACAGGTAGAAAATCATCAAGTTTGGGTGTTTTTTTCCCCCAATAGTATCCATCATCTTCCTACGATGCTAGTCATGAGGCCACATGATTTATTTGTGTTGCGCTCAGACGTGCTTTTTTTATACTGTAATTTAGCCCTTGGCATTTTTTTTTTTCTGAAATGTCCTGTCACCTGGAAGAGGAAGTCCTCTCCGTAATAGAAGCGCTGAACTTCCTTCCATGAATTTTTCATCTTTCTTGGCACCTGAAGATCTGACAGATGAAGGATTATAGAAAGTTCTCTTGATCAGTTCAGGAGATGCTTTGTGGCTTTGCGGATGCTTCTCTTGAGTTTGATGCCTTTTTTGGGGCAAAGAAGACCCCCAAAACCTGAAACGGATAACTGGATCGACTCAACGAACAACAATTTCAAATTAAAGGGGTACTTTCCTTAGGTCTTTCCTATGCTTGAGGCTCAGCAAAAGGTCATTTTAAATGTATGCATTCTTTTCATAGATATACCTTGGCAGATATTTATGGAGGATTCTTTGGTTCTGGTTATAAAGGAAACAAGTTATTTTATTCAGGATAGTAACGTCACCTCTTCTTGATGTGATCAGTTTCATACCCCATAGACTTAGAGGGCCTGATGTTTCTGTCTTAGCAGGACCTTTCTCAAAGGCATGAGCTTTTTTTTATCTTTTTGTATGACTTTTTCATTTTGGTAATTTTAGTCAGTAAGCAGTTTGCAACATTTTTGTATATCACTTTTTGTATGACTGTTAGTAAGATTCATGCATGTCTAACTTTCACATTTTAACTTTTTATTTCCCAGTCGTTCTGGGCCACAAAGACTATTGCCAACCAGTATCAACTGGTCAACAGAGCCTGTGACATCCCTTCACATAAGGGCAGTGCATCCACAGTATTCCACTATTCCATCCAAAGTATAGTCTCTCTCTATCTTTCCTTAGCCCTTAACCTTGAGTGGCTTTATAGCTTTGTTTTAGGCGAAGTTGCATACAAAAAAAATTCAATTTGAAATATGTTCCATCGCAATCAAAAGTACATGATCCAGGCTTTCATCCTTTTTTGGGGGGTAAAAAAATTAACAGTAATTTATGCAAAAGTGTTGCAAATCCCCTTTATTGTCTATGTACGTGCTTCAAATGAAATCAGTATTACATACAGTAGGCTTGCACTGATTCGCAGCTCGCCAAAACGCAAATCCTGTCAGAGATTGGATGATGGCAAAGTGAGCATTTTGTAGGATTTGCCGTTCAAAAATCGAATTGAATAGAAACGCAACCGTATGCAGGGACCGTATGCAACCTAGTCATCACTGGATTTGTCATCGGATAAGGAGTCACCTGTTATTGTCTAGGACGGCTTTACGAGGCTCCAACTGTCTGCTGCTTGGATGGGATGTCTTATCCACCAGGGCTGATATCCTTCTTGAAAGAAAGCACATTGAAAAGTGCTCTCCTCCCAAATCATACTACACTAGTTTTGACTTTGAAATTCAATCAGAGCAGGGGGTGTTTCTGTCCAATTATATATCTATGATTATGTATCCAAATGTTGAAGGATGTGTTTGTGCGTCCCACGTTCACGATTCGAGTTGTTGAAAAATTAATGGGGAGAATTTGATCGTGCACGTTTGAATCAGGCCGAGACAGCATATATATATATATTTTAAGTGGACAGCCTCGAGGATTCTTGGCAGAATTTGGGAGCATAGAAATAGGTGTGGTTTTTTTGGGGGGGGTTTCTTTGGTAAATCTGGTGTAATTTGAAGCAAACAAGGCATTGTCCCACATATCTCAGGGGTGACATTTCAATAATCCCGGCTTCTGAAAACATATCGGCCGTCACGGAATCGGGCAGACATGGACAAGTCTGCTGGCCGGAGCACAGAATCTTGGCTTGGACAAAACGAACCTCCCCCCCCCCCGCCCCTCCCTCACCCCCTGAGAGGGAAAGAGATATCTTTAGTGGGAAATTGAGATGCCTTTGTATCGAGATTCAATCCATTGTTTGTTCTCCAACCTTCCTGTCACGATGACGGCTGACGGAGTGTGAGATCTACAACTGGCTCACCCTACCCGGAATCTGGGAGGTGCTAGTTGTAATAAGGGTTATGGGCGAATGTGTAAGTCGTCGGTCATTGTTTGAATCAAAACCCTAACCCTGTGCTGTCCCTGAAAATAAATTTAACATTCCTGTAACGGAGCTACCCGGTATTCAGTGCAGCTCATGCAAATATTGTATGGCATCGCATCATGCTTTCTTTCCATTAAATTTCAGATAGGGATTTTTTTTTACAAGTCTTGTCAGGTTTCTATCTTCTTCTTCTTCTTCTTCTTCTTCTTCTTCTTCTTCTTCTCCTTCTTCTCCTTCTTCTCCTTCTTCTTCTTCTTCTACTTCTTCTTCTTCTTTTTTTTCTTTTTCTTTTTCTTTTTCTTTTTCTTTTTCTTTTTCTTTGTCTTTGTCTTTTTCTTTTTCTTTTTCTTTTTCTTTTTCTTTTTCTTTTTCTTTTTCTTCTTCTTCGTCTTCTTCTTCTTTTATCAAGTGGAACGGCTCCCTTGTTCTGTCTCTACCTGGAATTCCCTTCCTGGTTCTTGCTTTCCCCCTGCCTATGATCTTGCCCTTTTTTAAAAGGAATGTGAATTCCCATCTCCAGCCTTCCTGAGTCTCTCTCTATCTTCTTTCTCTGGCCCTTAACATTGAGTGGCTTTTCAGCCTTGTTTTGGGCAATTTTGCCTTAGAAAAAAATTAAAATAAAAAAGAAGAAGTGGAGATTGAAGGAATAAGGGTTCTGTTTTGGCCAGGTTATATGTCTGGGTACAAAAAACTGATAAAAGGAAAGGTCCTGCTAGGATTGAAATGTCAGGGCCTCCTAATTTTGGGTGAATTATTTGTCGAATTATTTGTCGAATGTCTGCTATGGTTTTTGTCACTTATAGAAGGGTACATTTTAATGCTCTGGATTTGTTTGTTATAGGAACTGAGCAAAAGTGAATATGTTGATGATGTTGATATATGATTGATATTGGATCATGATGTTGTCCATCATTCACTGTGTTAATACTGAACCCACTATTTAATCCCTGCCTATATACATGTGCATGTACTGTACATACACCACTATCATTCCTTACCGCCATCATAATCAGGCTGACACAAACACTTGAGATATGGTCCACTTCATATTCCGCTTCATAATCGTATTGGCAGTGCAAGGTTCTGCAGGTTGTTTTTCGGAGATGTTAATTAAGCTATTTAACCGTGAAGACCTCCCCCCTAGACAGACAGTACTGTAACCTTACAATTTCCAGTGATGAGGTGTGTCATAATCACTCCGCTTTATGACCAGTGACCAAAAGAAAAGAAAAAAACCAGAACCAAGCCACGAGTGATGCTGCCGCAGGGGAAGAAAGTGACGTCAGTGGCACTATTCTGAGGATGCAGTTACTTTACAGTGTCTGTTTGGAATAGAATCACCGCACAGTTTGAAGTGTGCCTGTCTGTGCTTTCTGGTTGTGGAATGAAGGATTTCTGTCTAAGTCTGAGTGGAGCATTTCATGATCAAAAGGCTGTTTCTGTAATCTGTACACTCATGCACATTTTGAGATCATGTCATGGGGAGGGGAGGGTTGTCTCAAACATGACTACGGTACTCATCCCACGTGTGTAGTTTTGTTTGTTGGTGGGATGGTTTTGGGTGTGTTTTTTTTTTTTGCTTCACAGTGCCAAGAAGTAACAAGTGGTTTTAATCCAGTCTTTGAGCACTTGCCTCAGCACTGTTTGATGCTAATGTCTCGATGAATATCGTCAACCCTGGGAGATTGAGTGGCCAGTTCAGGTGAAGTCTGCTCCTAGTATTATACATTATTTAGATTAAGGGGAATTTATTTTGCTTCACAGTGCCAAGAAGTAACAAGTGGTTTTAATCCAGTCTTTGAGCACTTGCCTCAGCACTGTTTGATGCTAATGTCTCGATGAATATCGTCAACCCTGGGAGAATCGAGTGGCCAGTTCAGGTGAAGTCTGCTCCTAGTATTATACATTATTTAGGTTAAGGGGAATTTATTTTGCTTCACAGTACCAAGAAGTAACAAGTGGTTTTAATCCAGTCTTTGAGCACTTGCCTCAGCACTGTTTGATGCTAATTTCCAGATGAACATTGTCACCCCTGGGAGATGCGAGTGGCCAGTTCAGGTGAAGTCTGCTCCTAGTATTATACATTATTTAGGTTAAGGGGGAAGTTGCCATCCAGTCGTCGTAATGCCGTCGGGCCGGTGACCACTCTATCCCGTCTGTAATTTCGTGGGGAATGGGAGGGAGGAAGGTGGCATTACTCTCAAATGACTGAAGTTTAAATCTTCTCTATGAAGGGTTCGAGAGGAGAATCAACAACGCAGCGCGAAGGTTTGTTTGGTTAACTTTGAGTTTGAGCGTAGCCCCGGCAGGAATGGAAGAACACGACCGGCGGGATTGATGAAACATTCTGGAGAGGAAAAAGGAAAAGGGGGTTACCTTTTTTTTTCCCCCGGGGATGAGGGTAAGGGATGTGGTGTTATATGTATGCTCCCGGGTACAGCTCTTAAACCTTATTTCGATGTTTGAGGAGGGAAATTGACAGGCTGGGCAATCTGTCTGATTTCAGGAGAAGTCAAGTCGGCTGGGTACTTATTCTTATTTATTAATCTTACCCAACAGCATTAATCTTATCCAACAAAATGCCAGTTACTGGGAGATACAATGTAGGATATATAAAATAAACTAGTGATAAAAATTTGATAATTTAATTTACATTGTAAGATTTTTTTTTAATGAAAGATCACCTTACACAAGGCCTTATATGCGGCCTTGAGGTGATGGCTACAGGAAAAATAGAAGAGGAATAGACAGATAAGGAAAGACAAGTAACTTAAAAAAAAAAAAAAAGTTAAATAAATACCATGCATATACCTTAGAACTAACATACACTGTAACACAAGAAGTGAAGCACAATGTAACAAACACAAGTCATACAGACAAACAACAAACATATCTAGACAGACAAGCAGAAAATATTCAAACAGTTCATGCAAGCAGCCGAGAATCAAACCACAATCAATCACAACAACTCAGCACACAGACAAAGACTGAAACACAAACAGCACATTTTAACTTGTATTGGTTGAAAGCCAAGCTGGTCCACTGCGTATACATGTAACGTGAATGTTTGGAAGCACATTGCTGTCATTGCAGCACCGTCGCCCCCTTATCCCTCCCACCCCTCCCACCCCTCCACCCCACCATCAACCCAACGCGGTGTAATTATATTGTAGCTGCTCAAATCTGGGCCACCCGCCATGCCCTGCGGTCTCTCCGCCCAAGAACGGCTGGTTGGGTCGGGGAGGGAACACGCCGACTAACTGCCGTCATTCCCGACACGTCTGAGAGACGAGTCGCACGCGTAGCGGCCAGTCCATGTGCGCTCCTGTTAGTCCGCATTGTGCTGCCTCTGCAATCTGTCGCGGGAGTCCCCGCGCTCCTTCACATCTTTATAAACCCAAAGAGGCATCTTTTTTTGGGGGGGGGGTGTATTCGAGGGGCAAAGAGGGGCTCATTTTACCCTTTTACTGGGGATGCACGGGGAGCTTAAGTTGCCCCCTAATTGGACAGGATTTCTGCCCTTTGGGTGTTAATAAAGTGCCCCAGGGTACAATAGAGAGGCACAAGGAAGCACTCCCCTATCTGAAGACTATAAAAAGTCATTCCCCCTCACCGATAAGAAAAAAATTAGGATCAACAATCAAAATTTAACCTAAATCAAGGGGAGATATCGCATCATTTAATTTCTCTTTCAAAGAAGCCAAACTTAAAAGAAACAACAGCTAAGAAATATTGCCTTTGATGGATAAAGTTGCATTTTATAAACATACATGCCGAGGAATACTGATAACAAAAAATCAGACATGTTGATTGTTTATCAAACATTAGGAGGGCCTGATGTTTCGATCCTAGCTGGACCTTTCTCAAAGGCAGAATGGTAAAAAAACAAACCATGACATTGCACATGCGTTGTGCATAGCGTCTGTTTATGTGTGGCGCTATGTTGACCATATCGACCTAGTACGTGTACATGTACATACGTGGACATAGGCTGACACTTGGCATGTATCTTTTTGCTCTAAATCTGTAGCAAGCCATGAGTTTCTTCATGGCTCCAAATCTGCAGTTTTTTTTCCTTCGGGCTTCTGCGTTTGTTTGTTTTTGTCTTTTTGCTCGCACTGCAATTTATCTGCCATGGTTGAACATGAAGTGAACTTCCTTTTCCTAGTCCAGAAGTTGTTTTTATTTTGCGCGGTATCAACGTGATTTTCTAACCTCAAAGGCCATGCACAGTTCCCTTATATTGCCAACTCTGTTTCTGTAGCCATTGTCTCGGTCAAAAAGTCCAAGTGGGAATGATGGTAAGATTTAACCATTTGACATTTAACCATCGTCTCAGTCAAATCTCAGTCCAGTGGAAATGCAGAAAGTCAGTAAGCATATTGTGACTACTTGTATTTAAGCTGTTTTGTTCTAGTGGTCATTAAAGATTCATAGTACATAATTGTATGGCGTCAGCCGGATATCAGTCTGTCTGTGGCTCACCCTGAGTAATTTAATGGGTGAGGTGACACCAGAGAAAACCTCTAGAAATGCTCTCTCCAATCCAGTTGGTGAAGTGGCAACAGAAGCACATTTTCGTGCAGAAAATGCGCCGTCATTTTGGGCTGATGCCGGACAAGGTGATGTCACCAAGTTAATTATGTGGTCCATCTCCCCATTTTAAGGCATAAGCCATCATAAGGCATAGGCCTATTCAGATACGGTAGCATCTTTCTAGATAGCAGTATTTCATCAGAAGAGCAGAACTACCCGGTTAATGTGGCCTTAGTCAATCAGCATAATGACTCAGTGGCAATGTGTGGTTTGCGTTAAGGCGGCACATTCACGTCTTATTCAGGATGCAATGTGTGCCGTCTAGCTGGGTGACATTTGAATTCCTATGCACCGTGATCTTAAGCTTGATGCCATGCGCGTAGCTTACTTTGTAAATTGCCACCCCCTTATTTCCTCGCTCCTCATTCTTGTACGATTGAGTCACCAGATGTACATGTGCGAGTGCAATTTTAGGTCTCATTGCCAAGTATGATTATGTACATGTATGCAATGCCATACGCATCGATAAGTGTACCTACGTGCCAACTTCCATGTACATTTGCAGCATATATTCTTAGTAAAGTTATCGCATTGTAGTACTTGGCGTGTGGTTAAGAGGGAGTATTGCTATCAATAGCTTTTGTATACACCTGATTCGTGTAGTTTTGTGCATTTGCTTTGTAAACCCCAAGGGGTTTGTAAAATGAAACACCTTATATATGTAGATCCTGTTGCACGACATTATGGCTCTGCTAATGCGGTGCAGACGGTTTTGTCACTGCGCGTGCCAAACTTGCTGATGGATGACGACGTCAGCAAGGTGGCCTGACTAACGATTATCCAGTTGCTCCAGACGATGGGCTCGCTCATAATTTCTCATCCTAACTCTGAAATGAATTAAAAAGAAATCAATTTGTGCATCAACCCTACATATAGACTGGTGTGTAATTTTTGTCCCCTCTCTGTCTGGGGATGAGCAATGATGTTTGATTTAAAATTTAATTTATTATTATTATTATTTATTTATTTTGATTTTATTTTTTATTTTTTTATTTTTTTTTTTGGGGGGGGGCCTGATTTGCCTTTGAAAAATAAATGTTTATTTTCCAGAATGTCTTATTCAACGTAATAGATTCAAAGCTTTTCGTAAGACAGGGTCTGCCTTAGGTGTCAGTCCTGCACAGAATTGAGCCATAATTTGGCTGTGAATTTCCAGGGTCCGTTTAAAAAAAAGAAAATTTAAACTTTCGCCTGCTTCAAAGTCAAGATGCTTTTGATTCAGCTGAGACAACAGACATCTTTGAAGCAATTTATGACACTTGCCAATCTTTTGGTCAGATTATGCTTTGCCTTAAATCGCATTCACCACTTATGAATCAGAGTGCTCCAACTTCATTGATTGCCCTCGGATAGTGCACTCAAAAATGGTTCACTGTGCAGTGTGCAAGGCACATGTACCATAGGTAAGTACTTATGTCAAACACTAGCTTGCTGTTTGCTGTTGGCCGCCATGTGGAATTCTTTCCGTTCTGACAATTTTGGGGGGAATTTGTTTGTCTCTGGTTCCAGGTATGCAACTCGGTGGTGGATGTGGCGGTGATGCAGGAGGCTCACGGCCTGATCATGGACATGATGGCCGACTCCAACCTCCCGCCCAACGTGGTCAGCGGCCTGAAGACGGTCAGCTCGCTGCTCAGCCCACCCACCAGCTACAACACGCTGCAGCGGCCCAAGATCAGCCCGCTGGTGGCGCTGAGCGAGAGCAACTACGGCGCCTCGGACATCGACGACTCGCCGTACGTCGGGGACAGGCCGCTCTCATTGCCCAAGGTGAGTGGGAGTGCCAGGAATACCTAGACTCAGAAGGGAATGACTATGTACTCCTACTTCTGCTATTTCCTTGTTGCCCAGCAAAGAATGGGGCCATCGTCATCTTACATGTACCTCCTCCACCCCACACTCTCTTGGGCAGCTACCCCACCTCTGACAATGTTCTGTCACCTATTTTTTAAAATTATTTTTATTCTTTTCTTCAAACAAATCAAAGGAAAAACTGACTGGGAACTTTTGAACAAATGGAAAAATTGGCAAAGAAAACTTTGACTGGACCGGGACTTAAACCTGAGACCTCTGGATTTGCGTACCAGCCCCCTCCCATCTGAGCTATCCAGCCCTTAGATGGTGGCCTTCCCTAATGATCCAGGATTATATTTCAGGATTCGAGCTCATGGGTCAAGTGGTTAGGATGTCTGCACTAGAAAGCAGGAGATGCGGGTTCGAATCCCGCCCGAGCTGCCTGATTTTTTTTTTTCCATCAGGCAAAGCACTGAGCACTCAGTGTTGATCATGTTGAGCACTGCAAAACCCTCATTTAATTCCATTATGCTTTGGAAAATGTGTGGTCGGGACTTGGGAGAGAGTCTGATTTAAAAAATGTGATGTTATAAACCAGTTTATATCATACGATAAATGGATTACTTTGTTGGGAAAAAAAAGCTGGTTGTCCAATAATCAGATTACGCTAAAATGATATTCAAAGTATACCAGCATGCTGTCCAACTAGCCTACAGGCTTGTCTTTCCTTTCCAAAATATTTGCACGACCCGTCTGAGATCCACCTTGGATGATGCATGCACGCACATTCTGACCAGGCCTAGCCGTAGCTCAACATCGGAAATCTGTTTTTGCGCACAAAGCCAGAGGGGGGGGGGATGAAAACACTCGGCCCGGCTCCGCTAAGGGTTAAAGAAAGTCTGTCTGTTGTCTTTGTTCTTGCAAAAATGATGCAGCGCTTGCGACGTAGCCTGCCGCCCAGTCTCATCCGACGGATGTCATCGACATGGACGACAACTACCTCAGCCACAGGTGTGTTTGCCACAGACGTGTCTATCCCCACAGGATCCTCCGTAGAGTTTGTTGTAGCATTTGATGTTCACTTATTGTAGAAGCCCTTTAAAGGCCCAATACAATATTGGGAAGATCGGAAGACATTGATGTCCACATATTCCCTTCTAATTTACACAGTTTGTAGATGGTCATGATAGAATCCTCATGTTGAAATCTTATGGTCTGGGATGCTGTACTTTTCAAGAAATCTTCACTCAAACATGGACAAACAGTTTATTATTAAATCACAAGTAATAAACTATTTCTTCCACTACAGAACCGTGCATAAACCGTAACATTTTTTTTTTCCTTTGTCTACTTCCTCAGTTTACCATTTGAGCCAGTATTTTTTATTTTTTAATGTTTTATGGTTTAACACACAAACTGTGGCAATCTTTTGACCTTTACCACTGTTGTATAGGGCCTTTAATGTCCATTCCTTGCCAAATTGCACGTCACCCCCGGTACACATTGTGTGTTGTTTGCAGGGGCTTGTTGGGAGCAGGGTGGTTCGCACATGTAGACAGACCCCTTTAACACTCCCCCCCCCCCCCCCCCTCCGTTGCCACTACACCCACGCTTGTCCGACCCAGAACTTCAACTGAAAACCCGCTCTTACTCACTTGACCCCGTGTTTGTTGGCGTTTTCTTTTCTCCAATTCAACATTCACCGGTAGAATCAAATGCTGGTACCTGGACCCAATTTCATAGAGCCGCTTAAGCGTGAAAATCTGCTAATCACGAAAACACCTCCTTGTGTAAACAGGATTACCAACTGCACTGCGATGTGATGTTGATTGCTTTTGACTGGTATTCCACTCTTCTTTTCTTAGCATGGAGGAACAGTGGAGTTTGGGTTGGGAAGGGGGTCCTATGAATCGTGATTTTCTGTGCTTAAGCAAATGTTGGCGCTTAAGCAGCTCTATGAAATTGGCCCCTGGGGGCATGTCAGCAAGGCTGCCATTGGTTGCCATAGACTGTTAGCCAGGGGCCAATTTCATAGCGCCGCTTAAGCGCCAAAATGTGCTTAAACGCAAAAACTCATGAGTCTCAGGATCCCCTTGTCTACCCAAACTTCACTTTTGTTTCATGCTAAGTAAAGAAGAGTGGAATACAAGTCAAAAGCAATGGACTTCACATCGCAGTGCAGTTTGTAATCCTGCTTACACAAGGAAGACTTCTCCTGCTTAGCAGATTTTCACGCTTAAGCGGCTTTATGAAATTGGGCCCTGGGCACGACTTCACAGAGCCGCTTAAGCATAGAAACCCGCTAGGCATGAGAAGCCTTCCTTGTTCAAACCAAATAAAAAGCCACATTACGGTATATGTTGTGGTGGCCATTGCTATTGCTTTGGGTTCCACTTTTCCTTTAATACCTAGCATGAAACAAAAGTGGGAGTTTTGGTTGGGAAATTTTGTCTGTGAATCCTGATTTTGGGGGCTTACCGGTAAGCAATTTTGGGCGCATAATGTTTGAAGCTCTGAGATACATGTAGGGTACCAGTGGTGCAGCCTGATCATCCCAACTCAGTAGCAGATGAACCTGTTTACATGCTCAGCATGCCTATAGAATGAAACCGTTTTATTGGGTGATAAAAAGACTTTCCAATGTGCATATATGTATACACACATTCAGGGGATATTTCTCTCTCTCTCTCCTGCCTCGGTTTAGCCGTTCCCACCCCCTCCCCCGAATTGGGGTCCCCGGATGGCCTGACAGGAATTGTGTGACAATTCAGGGGCGGCAGGTGAACCCAACACCTTTGCCGGGCTCAAATTGCACATTTTGGTGGTCACAGGATGCGCCGTCTCAATCCCAGCTGCAGCATGCTGTTCATTGTCTCCGCCTCCCATCCCCACCCCTCCCCTCCCTTCCCTCCATCCCTCCATCCCTCCTCTCTCCCCCTCTATTTGATTGCGCACCAGAAGCTGGCAGAAGAGCTCATTGCCTCGGGCACGTTGTCACAGATACCGCTGCCTAATCGCGGCCTTTTCTGGTTTTTCTCAACAGCAGAGGTGCGGATGCTTTGCTGGGTTTTTTTTCTTCTTCTTCCCATCCTCTCCTCTCTCCCTCCCTCCCTCCCCCTCCCCCCGTTTCCCGTCCTGCTCTTTTCGCAGCGCGATGGCTCGATGAAGGCTCCAGCGCCGCATTGTCCATTTTGATACCTCTGCTTTTCTCGCCACAGCTGCCCGATTATTGTCGCAGAACGAGAGTCTCGGTTGACGCAGGACACCTCGACAGAAAGAGATCAGGGGATTCACTCGATCCATTAGCAATTTGGCGCGTGTCCTGGGCGGAACTGCTTGTCCCAGAGGCTGCAATTTACCAGACGATAGATTTCACACTCACAGATTTAAAGAGTAAATGTGTCATCTTTAAAAAAAAAAAAAAAAAAAAAAAAAAATATGGGTATAAAAATCGGCTGATATTGCTTTGTGAGGTTGTATTATCAGAAGCAGGGTTGTGGGTTCACCATACACATAAACCAGCAGCAAGCATTTGAAAAGATAGCCGTGTTTGGATAACATGGATAATATCCTATGTATTCTATTTCCTAGTCAAACAAACAAAGGAAAAACTGACTGGGAACTTTTGAACAAATTGAAAAATTGGCAAAGAAAACTTTGACTGGACTTGAACCCAAGACCTCTGGATAAACGTACCAGTGCTCTTTTATCTGAGCTATCCAGCCCTTACATGTAGATAGTGGCCTTCCCTAATAGTCAACTAGTCTTTGTCAGGGTGAGGTCACCAGTCAGATGCAATTCAACCATTTACTGCCCCATATCTCCTCTCCAGGGATCACACCCCACTTTCATTCAGATGCCATCAACAACTTGTTGTAAACCTGGCTACGGCAGCTCAGGGATCACACAAGCTTTTTCAATTCAAATTTTTTTAAAGCAAAGAAAAACTGACTGGGAACTCAGATGGAAGAGCACTTGTACGTTAATCCATAGGTCTCGGGTTCAAGTCCCGGTCTGGTCAAGGTTTTCTTTGCCAATTTTTTAAATTTATTCTCAATCATGTGTACACAGATGATGAGGAACTTTGAGATGATTAATGGCAAACATAGGGGTCCTTTTGTCGATTGTGACCATGCACCAGACGAGTCACAAAACATCCTGAAATTTCTGGATTTCCGGAAATGCCGTGATTTAATTATTTTTGTAATAACTTTTTAAAGATAAGACTTAAGGCTTTGCATGGTGTGAGAATCAATATAGGAAGGTTTGCGGTGACACCATGTATAAGGTCTCTTAAAGAAGAGGTGTGGTTCTGAAAAACTCAGGTTCTTCAGAACCACACCTCATCTTTAAGATACCTTATACATGTACATGGTGTCAATGCAAACCTTCCTATATTGATAACTTGTTTTGTTCTTTTTTTCTTCATATTTTTATAATTTGTTCATTTTTATTTCATGTCAAACAGGTATATCAGACTGCTCATTTTTTGTATGTTAAAACCCCCAAAATTGAAGGGCGTCTGCACCCCTGCCGCGAATCTCTCGGTTGCGTAAGCGCTGACTTGTAGTCGCACAATTTATTGGCCTTCAGTGATTTTCAGGAAATGACTGTCAGTCACTTGCATCCCTGCATTAGTCACCTTTAACATTGTATTGGGAAAACCCCCACTTTAGAGAATTCAGAGATTTAGAATCACCTTTAATCATAGTATTGGAAATACGTACATCTCAGGTGCTGTTCGCCCACAGCTTTTCTTATGAAATGAAGAGTTCAATTGCAAAAAAAAAACATTTAAAGTTCTGGTGTTTCAAATATATATATTTTTTAGACCTCTATATTCATGATATTTTGTGAAAGCCAATACACAGATACACCCACCTGTGTAGACAAGAAAAGCATTCATGATCAACGTTGCATGTAACGTTACCGATCAGACCGGGCAGATCGGCAGACTATTCATATCGCGTTATTGCGACAGCAATACACGCGTGAATGACAGGATATCAGAAAAGGAAAGTCTGGTACCTTACCTTATTGAATCTTGCACCAATACAGTATCATGTGCAGGTGGCGGGGTACAAGTTTCGGTACATTGATTTCTTTAATCAATATAATGGGTAACCGAACACACACCAGCACTGCATCGAGCGATGACTTACGTATATTATGTGCGCGTGTTCACTGCAATGATTTCCATTGAGTCACAAGTCCGTTTGAGTCAAAGTCATTATGTAAGTCAAAGTGAATTGAGTCTTAGTCATTAAAAATGTGACTAGAGTCGGACTCGAGTCCCAGTCTGAGTCATGAGTTTATATACAAGTCTGCCTTTCACACGTTGTTCGGGGGGCATGCAAGCAAACATTGTACTACGCATTTGTGGTACTATCATCAGTGACATCCCACTGTGTATATCAGTGTGATGAGTGTAACTTTGATTTGGTTGTCAGATTTTGGAGTGCATCAGTGTCAGTGCTGTAATCGAGTCCTTCCCCCCCTGAGTCTGAATCTGAGTCCTTGCTATCCAAGACCAAGTCCTTTCTATCCCAGTCCAAGTCCGTGCCATCCGAGTACCGGTATAGTGTTGGAAATACTCCGGCGGATCGAGTCCTTGAGATAACCGAGAGCTGACTGTCCGATTCCCAGACCTTAAAACTCGTGACTCGAGCACTGATCGGTGTTACATGAGTGCGTTGGCTTGGTGTGTCCCAGTGAGTGTATCACTTGATGTTCTGAGTGGGAACTGCGATTGTTTTTGTTTTTGGTGAGCTCTAAATTTGCGGTGTGTTTCCAATGCAGGCCTGCCGACGCTGGAGCCACAGCCGCTGCGGACGCGGAGCTCCTCCTTCCGTCACAGCCGGGAGAACAGCGGCTCGGCCACAGCAAGCCCCTCCAGCAGCCGCTGCAGCAGCCCCTCGCCGCTCAGCCAGCAGGCCAGCTCCAGCGCCGCCAAGGGCCGGTCCTACTCGGTGGGCACGGGCGGCACCAGCCCCCGGGCCCGCTCCCCGAGCCCGCTGCTCTCGCTGGACTCGCAGAAGGTGGCGGCGTCCAAGCTCCTGTCCCAGCGGCTCTCGCTGGCCTCGGAGGACGCCGGCCTGGGCGGCCTGAGCGTCGAGAGCGGCGGCGCATCAACGGCGGCGGCGTACAGATCGGAGGGGGACCTCAGCGAGGAGGACGTCCCTGGAGCTCCGGAGCTCGCCGCGCCGGCCTCCGTCGCCGCCGCCCCCAGCCTCCACGCCGACACCATTCCCGAGTCGGAACTGAGCCTGACGTCGGACGAGGAGATCAGCGGCCTGCAGGACCTCTCGCCGGCCGGCCCGCCGGAGGCCGCCGCCGCCCCCACGGAACAGTTCACGGACGCCGACGTCAAAGCCGCCCGGCCGAGCGTCCCGGCCCCCGTCCCGACCGCCAAGAAGAGAGGGAGTGTGACGATAAGCGAACACGTGACCGTCATCGAGGAGGAAGAGGACAGCTCGGAACACGACGACTACAGCAGACCGAGCAACGGAACGCACGAGGTCGGCCAGGGCTTGGTAAGTGGAAACCTAAGGAACCCTCTGCCAGAGTTCCAACCTCTCCCAGTCATCTGAAGGGGCAACTTCAGACTGCTTTTTGAAGTGCGTGCCCTTACATGTACATGAAGGGACACAGCCTAAACGGAGGAGAAGGATTCAAATTGGATGGCTAAGATGCAGGGATTAATTTCAAACATTTACAAAGAGATCAAACGCTTTCAAGCGGCCACCATCTAAAACCATCTGAATGAAAGCTGGTTGTGATATACAAAATATACAGCAATTAATGGTTGAATTGCTTCTGACTGGTGCCCCCACCCCGACAAAGACTAGTTGACTATTACGGAAGGCCACCTTCTAAGGGCTGGATAGCTCAGATGAGAGAGCGCTGGTACGTTAATCCAGAGGTCTCGGGTTCAAGTCCCTGTCCAGTCAGTTTTCTTTGCCCATTTTTCAACTTTCAAAAGATTTCTTTCTTTTTTTTACTTTTTTTTCATAATTAATAAGATGAACCAGAATTTGAACCCAAGCAGCCCTTAAGGTTAAATACAGTGGTGCTCTACCACGGGAGTGATCATCACATCTGTAGCAATGGGTTATTTTCTTTTCTGTTGTGCGCCTAATCTCCAGTCTGGATCAATATAAATCGTCGTCAGACTTTTTTTTCAGTTTTTTCAGTGGCATCCATTTCTCTTCCCCGTCGTCAATTCTCGCGCTCAAGCCCGAAGTGCTCATACAGGACGACGCCAACAGCGAATCCTCGGAGGAGTGCGACCCCACGCTGCCTGAGTGCCGGGAGCTCCTGCAGAGGCTGGACGAGTGGGACTTTGCCGTCTTCGACTTGGCCCGGGATTCCCACGGCCAGATCCTCAGCCAGGTACTGAACAGTATTCTGAGCCACTCAGGGGTATTATGTTGCTCCATGATGCATTCACGTGTCACATGCCGAGATTGGCTGTACACTGCCTGTACAGTTATCGTTTCATCTCATTTAGTATATCTCAAGGCAAGTACAAAAAATAACCAAACAAAGCAGAACATGAATATGGTAGCACCCCGAAGGATTGCCTAATGCGAACTTAATCGAGTGGCTCTCACTTTTCCACCATAACAACACTAAATGAAATTAATATAGAACACTTAAATTAACTTTAATTAATGATTAATTAAGCGTACCGGTTCATGGTTTTAGGATGGGCCTGAAATGGATTTACCAGGAGTCAGAATATAATTGCTCAGCCCTTCGTGAAATGAAACTAAAAAATGACTTATTCCTTAACATTAGATGGAAAACTGTCCCATAATCTAGCAACCCTAATAACAAGAGAATTGTGCATGCAGTTGCTACTGGTACATTGAGAGATTAAGCAGTACAGCACACGTACATGTACATGTGCAGCATGGCATTGTTTTGAGAGAGTGCATTCATTCTTATGACTTCTGGGAACCATGCAAAAAAAATCATCATAAATTTGCGGTTCACATGTTTTTCATAGATATAACATTTCACAGATATTTGCGTCAAGGAGAATGTAATTCAATGGGGGTTTGCCCTGCTGTATGTGATGAAGCACAGTGCTTATCATGTCGAGCAGGGCAAACCCTCATTGAATTACATTCTCCTTGATGCAAACAAATTATATGAGTATCTACATGTACATGTACATGTACATGTATGATGCAACGCGGTACCTGCCGGCCACTATACAATATTCAAATCCGCCACACAACCTCGACCAGCTCGGTGGTCAAGTGGTTAACACATCTGCACTAGAAAGCAGGAGTTACGGGTTTGAATCCCACCCGAGCAGCCTGAAATTTGTTCATCAGGCATCGGGCAAAGCACATCAATGCTTATCATGTGGAGCAGGGCAAATCCTCATTGAATTACATGTACCGTACCAGTATATGTTTTTGAGAAGGCACAGGAAATGTCCCGATTTCATGCTGATTTTATGTGGCAATTGGTCAGTGCAGTTGGAGCTCCTTCGATGTGGCGCTCCATTTGTGTTTATGAGATCCATGCAAGATCAAAGCATTTGGTTATAGATTACCAGGGGCCGATTTCACAAAGGTAGTCCTAACTTAGGACCAGTCTTAGGATCGATCCTAGCTAAGACCGATCAGAGGATAAACTAAAGACGGGTCGTAAAGTTAGGACGAGTTACTAGTCCTAACTTAGGACGAGTTACTAGTCCTAACTCGAGATAGGACTAGTCTTAGCGCTTTGTGAAATTAGCCCCAGGACATGTTGTATAAATGTTGTATAAGCACCACTTTTTCAAAGAGTAAGCAAGCATTGAAGTTCATGAAGGTCGAATCTGCCCTGTAGACATGCACCAGCAAGGGAATATTATGGAAACACGTACGTGACGTACATTATGGAAATGTAGATAAAAACATGTAGTTCTGCAAAGGTTACTTACAATCTTCCTATCACAAAGCTGTGATGGTCTGTTCCTGAGGGATTGTATGTATATGGTAAGTGCAATGTGGCAGTCCCTGGTATGGGGTTACACAATGACTACCCAGAAAGACAGAAAGAAGAGAATAATTGTGGCCAAAAAAAGCCCCTCTAATCTCTGGATTTTTTCTTTTCTTTTCGTAGGGCCCGTCGTAAATGTGCATTTTTATTACCTTGCAATAAAATCTGAGGGTTGGAGAGGAATGCAGAGACCTCAATTATAACTCATCACCACTTTTGAATGTCACATACATTTTGGTCATCTCAACAAGGATCGTTATAAGCCCTGGTCATCTGCAGGCTTAATTACTGTTTTGTAACACATTAGATAAGCCATTCTAATGAATGAGAATTCTCCCATCCTGCAGAATTGCAATGAATTCAGAGATCAGAAACTATAGAAAAGAGTCCATTCATTGGGATGTACACGTACCGGTAACGTTTCCCATACGCAGGCATCATTATCTTGGGTGCCATTGTGTAATGTCATACCTAATACGTAATCCGCTGAGCGGCGTGTTGCTATGGCTCCCACCCAATCTTTGCCCTCAATTCTGCAGAACTCACTACATGTACGTGTGCGATTTCTCAGAATCGACTGTGTGGCATTGACAGATAGGTGCATGCACCACTGCTCCGACCAATCACTAATAGAAGCCTCTCCGCGCTGAAGCCCTTCGTTTTTCAAAGTGCCCTTTTAGATGACAATCAGAACTTCTTTTAAATTAGCGTGTTTAGTTTGTTAGAAGCTGGCCAAAGAAGTCAACTGATGTTGGACTTATGGGACACATGTTGTCAGGCTATGACCATTTTCAAAATGAAGTCTTAGGCTCGGGCTTAGGCTTCAGTCATATTTATGTCACTCGTTATAATATCACAGACATCTAATAACAAGCGTTTGGCCCCAGTTTCATGGAGGAATACCCGGTACCTATCAAGTCAACAAACCTTCAAATTTGGAAACAAACCATAACCTGGATTTTCAGGTTTTGTCAGACGGAGATGAAGCCTGAGCCCGAGCCTAAGCCTTCATTTCAAAAACGGCCTATATGATTAGGTCTAGAATGCTTCCTGCTCACAAATATCGCGCATGGTGCGCTGAAGTAAACTGTCAGCGATGGATCTAATTGGCCGTGGAGTTTCAATGCAACCTTAATACGGGCACTTGATTGCCACGGTCTCATACCAGGGCTCATGCACGTGTACACGATTTGAGTTCCATATGTGGGCCATAGGACAGGAGTTGTCAATGGCCCCTAAAATCTAAGACGTACGCGCATTACATAAAACGCTAATCATAAAACGCTAATTTTTTAAAAGATAGACTAAGACCACTTACAATAAAACTACTTTATATTATATCAAAAGGACTAAACCAACCAACAATCAGACAATACATGGGAACTACTATTAGAAACCTCCCCCGCACCCCAACAAATGCACCAAGTTAAGACTGAAAAAAGAGAAGCAAAAAAATTATTGTGGGGCCAATTTAAATTTACAATTCAAACATAAGAAGAATAAACAGTTACTTCGTTGAAAGCCAGTTTAAAAAGGTAGGTCTTTACTTTACACTTTGAAATAGCGACCGACTGTGATTATTGGATATCAGCGGGCAACTTATTCCGTAATTCATGGGCTGCACAAATATGTACTCTCCTGTGTTTTAAACATCCTACAATGTCCCAAGTGCACATGTATGGACAATATTATAGACCGACAAACAGCAAAGGGTAATAGGCTTTCCAATCGGATCATTTCAGAATACCCTTCACTTGCATCTTTTGATATTTGCATGTTCAGACCTTGTACATGTTAATGGATAGCAAGCTGACCCTACATACTCAGATGGCCTAATGCCCACTGTTAGTGGTCGTTGACCCCCCGTGGCACTACTAATGCTTAACCCTGCTTCTGTTAAAACAATTCTCAAGAGATGGTAAATCCGTTCCGATGAAATGAATCATTTTGATGGTGACATTTTTTTCTGATAATTTTTTCCCTGTGAAGGTCGCCTACAGGGTATTCACCGAAGCTGGTGTCTTTGAAACATTCCGGATACCTGTGCGGGAGTTCACGAACTACTTCCGTGCCCTTGAGAACGGCTACCGGCTTCTGCCTTGTAAGTACTACAATGTCACACTGAGCAACAAAATCATTTTCACTCCATTGATGACACCTAGTAACAATTTTTAAAAAACACTCATTGTGAAACCCAATGGTCATCTCTACTATATCATCTCATCTCTGATACCCCAATGGTCTTGTCTACTATCTCATCTCATCTCTGATAACCCAATGGTCTTGTCTACTATCTCATCTCATCTTTGATAACCCAATGGTCATCTCTACTATCTCATCTATGGTCATCTCTGATATCTCTTCTCATCTCATCTCTGATAACCCAATGGTCATCTCTCATCTATGGTCATCTCTGATATCTCTTCTCATCTCATCTCTGATAACCCAATGGTCATCTCTACTATCTCATCTATGGTCATCTCTGATATCTCATCTCATCTCATCTCTGGTAACCCAATGGTCATCTCTCCTATCTCATCTCATCTCTGATAACCCCACGGCACGCCTGAGCGTGTAGAATAGTTGCCAGCCACCACAGCAAAGTGCGAAAGTAATTTTCTACTGTTTACCGTAGAAGAGGAAGCAAAAGTGTAATCCCTTCTCAGCGGCACACACTGATGAGCAGAGATGAACACTGCCGAAGTCGGTCGTGCCTCAAATTAATCTGGGTCCCCACGGATCGCTCCTCTGCTTCCCACCCCAACGTCTCCTTTCACCCTCGCCTCTGTCTCCGGGCCAGTTTGAAAACGTGCCGCAGTTTCACGCCGCCCCGCACTCCATTCACGCCGGGGCGACCTTATTCGTCAACGTCAGATTTTGTTTGTTGAGACGCGGCAGCAAACTCCCTCCCCTATCGACCCTATGTCCTCTGTCAACCCTCCCTCCCTCCTCCTCCTCCTCCCCCTCCCTCCTCCTCCTCCTCCCCCTCCCTCCCTCACGAGACAGCGTGGTACTAAATCATTCTGAAATTAGGTTTGGGGAGGGTGGTCACTGTGTGGGCCCACTAACATTTTAAAGTTTTAACATTTAGTGGGCCTGACGTTTCGATCCTAGCAGGACCTTTCTCAAAGGCAGAGTGACAAGGACAAAACAGATACATGTACACGAAGGAAGGGGGAAGAGAGTGAATAGGACAAGGATGAAAAACAAAAGACAAAGAGTAAAGCTGGTAGGGAGAGATCAAAGGGAAGGGCAAGGAGTAGGGTAGGGATTAGTGAGAAGAGGGGGAAAGATCAAACAGAGAAGTGTGGAGGAGTGAACACAATAGAAGGATTATCAGAAAGCTGCATGGTGTTAGTTTTGGCCAAGGGATTGTATGCCCAGTACACTCAGTGCTTATTATGTCCAGCAGGACAAACCCTCATTGAATTACCGGTACCGTACTGGAACATTCTCCTCAACACAAACATCATGTTATATCTATGAGTGCTATTATTGTTAAATAAAAAGGTCCCCATAGGGGGGTGGTGGTTTCGATTGTCAAGCACAGAGTTTACATTTTCCGTTTGTTTCCTTTTTCTTTTCAATCAAGAACCATAAAGAAGCTAACATTTCCGGGGGGGAATTGCGCAATGTCCCTGTGGAGAAAACTTTTTCTTTTTCCCCCCGCTGCCACAAAAGCAAGACCCCCTAAGCGACAAAAGCTGAGCTCGGCAGAACTTCCAGACAAGCTTAGAGGACCCCGGCATTCGTTACAGGCCCGCTCCCTTAATTATCGTACGCAGCCAATGGAGAACCCGACGTGGCATGCCTAGGCCGCCTGACCCACATCAAGACGACTTAAGTAGGTCCTCAGCATCAGCTTTCTGTTCTATGAAGTTACCTGCGCAGGGGTCTCGTAGTGTAATCAATGCGTCTACGTGCGTGCACCAATTAACATTTTGACTGTGGGGGGGGGGGGGGAATGAGGGAGGGAGGGAGATCGGGGGGGGGGGGGGGGAAGGGACGATCCGCAAAGGTGATCTTAGACGCTGCGCATCCAGGATGGATGACAGGTGAGGGAACATGAGTTGCATTCCGCGAAACGCTACGTGCGCGGAGATAAATCGGAGGGCGGGGGGTCTGGTATTTTACGTCTTCATCTTCACATCACACCGACGACACAATCACGCAGCAGCTGTGTTGTGATTGATCCATTTGCTCTTTTTATGTTTCTTTAAAAAAAATAATTAAAAAATGGAGGCTCACTGACTTACTGGCAGTAGCGGACAGCTTAGAGGTTGTCATGTGTTCATTCATTATCATAGAAGGAATCAGCTTGTGATGAATTCACAGCTTTCAAATGTGCTGCACTTTTTTGTGCAAAGGACCTTTCTTCCCCCTTTCTTTAAAATGAATGTCGCCCAACACAAGGCCCCAAAAGGCCACTCAAGGTGGAGGCTAAACAAAAATGTTATTTTTATATAAAGGAAAAGAACCAGGAGCATAATAGATCAGGAGGAAGAGTGTTTGTGTTAGTTTGAATTCGGACAAGTTATAAGAAAGGGGGAAACATGTTGCAGCAGTGCGCGGGAAGAAGCTAGAGGAGTACCGCTTAGTTTTAGGTGCCATAACTGCATGTGGGTTCATACGTGAAGAGAAGCATGTGGTACGAGCATTGGGATGAAATGCCATTGGAGCATCATCCTGCTAGGATTGAAACATTAGGCCCTCTAATTTTGGGCCAATCTTCTTTTTGGACAATTAAGTCAGCAAGCAGTTTCCAACCTTTTTTTGTAACTCTTTAAGGAAATGGGCAGACTCAAAATTCATTGTAAGTGCGGTTTCCCATTTTTTGATTCATCTTTTTTAATGCAAATTTGACCAAAAACAAGGCTATAAAGCTACTCAAGGTTAAGGGCTAAGGAAAGAAGGAGACACCGAGGGACTCAGGAAGGCTGCAGATAGGAATTGACAGTAAAAAGGGCAAGATGGTAGGCTGGTGGGAAACATGAACCGGGAAGGGAATTCCAGAGAGAACGGCAGAACATGGTTGGAGCTGCCACAGAAGTCTCCCGGGCGGAGATGTGGTTTGTTTTCCCTTTGTTTTCTCGCCCCATCTCTCTTGGTGGTTATCGATCGGTGTAATCATTGTTGTCGGATAAATAGCCATTTCTGCAATTTGTCTTGATTAGACGGAGCACCGCAGCGTGCCGTGCTGAGCTGTACATGACTCGGCGTCCATTAGCTGATTACTGCTGAATGTCTCCCAGCCCCTGCGATGAAACTCCCTCTGCTGTGCTGGGGAAAGGGGAGGGGGTAGGGTTCCCAAGGATTTTTTATTTTTTTTAGTGGGGAAGATGCACTGTACGCTGGTGCAAAGGTTTCACCAAATAATGTGATTAGCATCGTAAATGGAGGTTATACCAAATGAATTGCCATTACCTTTGCTAATGCTATTATCTACCTTTGAGAAAGGTCCTGCTAGGATCGAAATATCAGGCCCACTAAATGTTGATATGAGCATCTTGTTGAAGCCCTAATCAAACATTCTCATACCTTACATGAAACAGAAAAAGGGTTAAATGCGTCCCCACCACTTGCAAAGACTAGTCGACGATTTGGGAAGGCCGCCATTTTAGAGGACTAGATAGCTCAGGCGATGAGAGCGCTGGAATGCAAAATCAGAGCTCTCGGATTCAAGTCCCGGGTCCAGTCAAAGTTTTCATTGCCGTTTTTCGAATTTTCTCAAAAGCTCCCAGTCATTTTTTCCTCAATTTGTTTGAAATATTTAAATGATATACAAAAATGTTGCAAACTGCTTACTGACTAAAATTACCAAAATGCAAATCTCAAAATTTAGTGGGCCTGACGTTTCGATCCTAGCAGGACCTATCTGCCTTTTGAGAAAGGATCGAAACATTAGGCCCTCTTAATTTTGAGAAATATTAAAGTGTCAGAAAAAAAAGCAGGCTATGGCTCTGATGAGGACACAAACTACCGGTAGATAATGTGATGAAAAAATGCACGTGCAGTAAAAAGTTTCTGGATAACCAGGGGTGGATTTCACAAAGCCTTATGATGCATCGTAACTCAACCTACAAGGAATAATGCATCGTTAAGTTTGAGATACACTATGGTTTCTGTGCATCACTCATTTCCTTGCAATTGGTCGCAACCTACAGTACATACAGTACCTATGATGGGTATAATGATATTGACCACAGGACACTATCACACATTATCTTTCCCTGCTGCTTTTAATATTGTATGTAGCAATACAAGAGCACACTGCCTGTGGCGTGTCATCTTCAGTCAAAGCTGCTTCAGATCTATCCGGCAATTACACGCCCCCCCCCCCCCCCCCCCCCGTGACTTTCTTGTTTTCCTTTTTCAGGGAACTGGGTTATGTCTGTTTTGCCGTGTTTGAAGAACCTGTGAAAATAGGCTGTCACGTCAGCTCACGGCAGAAAACAAACACTCCCAGCCTTCTCCAATCTCTGATAGGAGGTCATGACGTGAAAGCCATTAAAAAAAAAAAAGCACAGCCAGGCCTGGGGATAGTTAGATGCGGCAGCCATGTCAACTCTTCCCCTCCTCAAGCACACTGGCGGTCCGTGTCTGCGACTCGAGTGCGATTGATCGTCAACTCAAAATGTACATGTAGCGGGGCCCAGGGTTTGCCCTGGAATTTTTCTTTGTTGAGTTTGGGGTGACAGCGGATGATTTGCGCTGTAAATTTGTTTGCAGTGCGGACGTGCTTGGTTTGATGTGCAATGTGTCACAGACTAGATAGGGAATGAGACTAAAGCACTGTAATATGTAAAAAAAATAGTTAAAGGTTTGCAGTGACACCATGTGCCGCTTCTCTTTCAAGAAGGAGTGTGGCTCTGAAAAGAGCCGGTAACTCAATGTTTCGGGTAGTGTGTACTCTGCCCGTCTTCAGGAGACTGCTGGATTCCAACTTTCATCAGGGTATATTTGCCTGCCTGGTAAAAGCGATCAGGCTTGGAGAATCGTTTCACTTGCAGTATTAAATGTGCAAGGGATCATCCTAAGTAAAGCCCTTTGCACATGCTATTTGTTATTCAATGAGGGTTTGCCCTGCTTGATATCTTAATCACCGAGTGCTCAGTACTTTGCCCGTTGCCTGATGAAACAATTTCAGGCAGCTCAGGCGGGATCCGAACCCGTGACTCCCGCTTTCTAGTGCAGACGTCTTAATCACTTGACCACCAAGCTGGTCGAACTCCTGTAGCGGATTTGAATATTGTATAGCGGCGGGTACCACGTTGCATCATAGATATAGCATAGACAAATACCCAAGGTGGCTGGTCAATAGTGTAAGGTGGGCTGCCTTACAGTTTACTATGCAGGGAAAAACCAAATGAAATGCAGTGGCTTCTGGTATGGGATCATGGGGGGGGGGGGGGGGGTTGGATAACAACTTGTGGTTTGTGGTTTGCAAATGCAGATGAAAAACCACAAGTTGATTTCATTTTAGAGGATGCCGGGCTTTGTCATCAGCTTGCCCTGACTCAGACAGATTCAGTCCGGTCAGTCGCTGAGAGATCTGTTGACGCTTTTTCCCGGAGAAGCTGGCCGAGCGTCTTGGGAGGGGGGGGGGGCAAGGGCAAGGTCTCTCAGCTGGCCTTGGACCCTTGCCACCCCCCCCCCTGACCCGTGCCCCTCAGACCTCTGCTCCCAATGCGCCCTATATGTAGGCCTACACATCAGGTGATTTTCTTGTTAGGCCTCTGACTGGCCTGCTGACATCGCTGAGTGACGCAGAAGCTCCCGAATCTCATTGCCCAGCGTGAATAATCATTATGCCTACGTGAGCCCCACAAAAACCAGTCAAGCCAAAAATGTGACCCGGCACAGCATAATGAGGAATAACCCCACTTTTGAGATTTTTAGGTTTTCTAATGATGTGAAAGAGTATACCATTAGATTTCAAATTCTATCAAAATATAATATCCTCTAATACTTAAAATTTCCGAAAATACAACCCAAAAAAAAATTGATTTGTAATCGAATTGTGAAGATACTTTAACTTCAGGCGTTGTTTACTTAAAAAGTTTTGGTGGGATATTCCTCATGTCGTTGTGCCGGGTCACAAATGATATAGACGGGAATTGTTTTATGCATGTTTCTGACTGGTGCTTTAGAATTGCCTGTCCATCAAAATGCATTCAATCTTAATTTTCAATCAATCTTCAATCTTCAGAAACTCATTTCCAATTATGCTCTCCCTTCTTAGTCCACAGCTCATAGGGAAGCTAGTGTGCGCTTCACGAAGAGCAAGGGCAAGGTCATGCAGCTTGCCTAGTAGCCTTGCCCAAAGCGTAACCTCATCCCCCCCCCCCCCACTGTTATTTATTTTTCCCCCGTCTCCGTCCACAGATCACAACCGCATCCACGCAGCTGACGTTCTCCACGCCGTGTACTACTTTTCCACACAGCAGATCCCGGGGTTCAGACAAGTGAGTCCGGACGACTTGGACCCTCACTTGAGAACAGGTAAAGGTTCATGCAGCTAAGGATATGTATTAAAGCCCCTACACACCATTGGAAAGGGTACATACTTTAGTCTTATCCAGCATATGCATGAAATGAGTTTCAGCTCAGTCCATCAACCAATGGTGAAAAACTGGATATTTTTTGCATGAAACTGTGTCAGCTTCCAGGATTGTAAAATGCACCTAGCAGAATTTTCAATAGCGTCACCGTGCATTTAAATTTTTGAGTAAATCTTTAAAGCATGTTGGATTGGTGGAAATGGTGTGTAGGGGCTTTAAAGCCCCTACACAACATTGGTTAAGATCGAAAAATAAATGTTCACAGATTTACATGAAACTTATGCAGTTTGAAGATGGTTATCTTCCTCGCACTTATCGGTAATTTTTTTTCATGAAAATGGCAGCATATGTACCAAGCGCTAAAAGTTCACAGAATGTTTGATACTGGTATTTACTTCCACTTGAGCGGTAAGTTACTTTACCAAAACTCTTCAGGTCGAAATTTGGATTTGTGCAAATTGTGTGTAGGGGCTTTAACCAGACTCCCAGATCCTTGTACGTGTTGTTTGAACCCGGAGAAGAGCTTTCTGGGTCGTGTACAAGTGGGGCCTCTAAGGAAGTTTATGTCAGTGGCATTCTCTTGCCAGGGGCACTTCAATCGCAGTTGTTTCCTCCTGAACCTTGAGCATAGACTGATGCATTTTGGAACCGGACTTTTTAAGAGGGGAGATGACATCAGCCGAAGGCACATCGACTCCTAAAACAAAAATGACTCATTTTACCCAAAACAGTTTGTCACTCCGTAGGGTTCACAACTTCACACTGCCGACGGAAGTCGGAGTTTGAAAGGCAAACCATTTTCTGCTTCCAAATTTCTACAGGTCAATTGATTTTTAAAAAACGTTTAGAAAAAGAAGAGAGGACTAAAATCATAGTTGTTAACAGAAGAGGATAGTGACTTAAGGTGATATACAAAAATGTTGCAAACTGCTTACTGACTAAAATTACCAAAATGTAAATCTTAAAATTTAGTGGGCCTGACGTTTCGATCCTAGCAGGACCTTTCTCAAAGGCAGAGTGACAAGGACAAAACAGATACATGTACATGGAGGAAGGGGGGGGGGGAGAGTGAATAGGACACGGATGAGAAACAAAGGACAAAGAGTGAAGCAGATCCCTTTGATCTCTCCCTACCAGCTTCACTCTTTGTCCTTTGTTTCTCATCCGTGTCCTATTCACTCTCCCCCCCCCCTTCCTCCATGTACATGTATCTGTATTGTCCTTGTCACTCTGGCTTTGAGAAAGGTCCTGCTAGGATAGAAACATCAGGCCCACTAAATTTTAAGAAGAGGATAGTGTGTGATTCCATAGTAACTGGCTTTTTTTTTTATACTATTCTGTGATGTAGCTATGTTGAATAAAACACCAGTACTTGTAATCCATGCTCGGTATAAGACCCAATAAAAATAGTGTAGCTGAAATGGTATGTTCATTTGCATGATCTGCAGAACAAATAGTGTAGCTGAAATTCTCCACTGTA
The DNA here is from genome assembly GCA_949987565.1 of Luidia sarsii. NCBI lineage: Eukaryota > Metazoa > Echinodermata > Asteroidea > Paxillosida > Luidiidae > Luidia > Luidia sarsii. The sequence goes on from OX465107.1 coordinate 17,937,982, forward strand.
ACGCCAGTATAAAAAAAGACACCGCGGCACTGGCATGGTGTATGTACAAAGAGGCTATAGTGAGCCTTAATCTCTCTGCACACGGCAACCGACTGGCATTCTCATAATGATATGCTAGTCCTTTAAAGGCCCAATACAACATAGGAAAGATTGGAAAGCATCGATGCCCACAGATTTCCTTTACACAGTTTGTAGACGGTCATGATAGAATCCTCATGTTGAAATCTTGCAGTCAGGGATGCTGTACTTTTCAAGAAATCTTCACTCAAACATCACCAAATTGGTCATTACTCGCAAGTAATAATTACACCACAGGCTAGTGCGTTAATTGTGAGGTTTTTTTTTTCATTTTACTTCTTTACTCAGATCACCATTTGAGGTAAAACCTTCGCAGGATTTCTTTTTAGGAATGTTTAATGGTTTAACACACAAACTGTGGCAATCTTTTGACCTTTACCAATGTTGTGTAGGGCCCTTATACTGTAGGCAGCCTGGTTCCGCGGCCAAGGTTGTCAGATCTGTTTATGGGAGCGCAGCCAACAAAGCGGAGCCCTTGCCAGCGCGCGTCTGTGTTTTTCCTCCAAGGGTACCGCTATTTACTCATGCTTACTCAAATTCCTGTCCACCCCTGGATGCAAGCGCGGCCTCTTCATCGACCTGTCTCGGGATCACGGCCCATTTGAAAAAAAAAATCAAGCTCGTTCAATTTTCTTCCATTTAATATCTTCCTACTTTTGTTTTGGTCTAAAAATGTGCATGGACTGACTTTTTTTATGCCTGCAGAACCTGTCTCAAAGGCCCTGCTAAGGTCAGGGGTCAATTTTATAGATTAAGCATCACAATTTGTTTCGGCACAAAATGTTGTGATTCGCAAGATCACTTTGCCAACCCAAACTTCACTTTTGTTTCATGCTGAGTAAAGAACAGTGGAACAAAAGTCAGAAGCAATTGACATCGCTTCGTAATGTTCTTTTGTAATTCTGTTTACACGGGGAAGAATGTTCATGCTTAGCAGATTTTTCACGCTTAAGCAGCTCTATGAAATTGGCCCCAGAACATCGGGGTTGGATTTCACAAAGCCTTACGATGCATCGTAACTCAACTTGCGATTGATAACCCATCGCAACTTTTCATGGGTCATATGGTTTCTGTGCATCTCTCATCGCCTTGCGATTGATAGTAAGTTACGATGCTAAGTTCATGAAATCGACCACTGGGTATTTACCTCAGGAAGCAGTTTGCAATATTTGTGTAGTATATGTTGGTGTTTTTTTTGTGGGGGGCAGGCTCCTATTAACCAATCATAAAGGGCCAACAGTTCATTGCCAGTAGAAGCTTTCTAGCATTGACTTTATGTGGCCATTTTCACAGAGCCACTTACATGTACAGTAAGCGTGACAATCATAAAATGTCTTCCCTGTGTAACCAGGATTACAAACCATATTGTGGACTGATGTCAATACCTTTTGACTTGTATTCCACTCTTCTTTACTTAGCATATTTTTGTTGGGAAAAGAAATAGCCTGAGACACTGAACTCTCTACGATATTTTTTATGGTTTTTTTTTTTCTTTACAGAAATCCCTCATCCACTAAAGACACCTGCATAATAGATTTTGTTTTTCAGTTACATATTTCCCCCCCTGCTCAACAGCTGCCCGATTCCACCCCGACCAGCCCTAATCCCCCGGATCCAGCCCCTTAAAGATATTGATTTCGGGGTTTTTTTTCCTCTGATGGAGGTGTGGTGTGTGTGTAGGATATAAACGGAGTGCAGTAGGATTACACAAGCATATAGACACAGATGGGTACGGGCCTCCGTGCACCAAGCTGTGTCTCCATTATTATTCTATCTGCAATCTGCACCACGAAACAAGACCATTTTTGTTGAAGAGACCTACACAGAAATTGGCAGTTGTGGGTTATTGATATCAGCGAAGAGGACGGAGCGGAACAGTCTGAGATTAAATTGCCATAGGCTGGACATGTACTCATTGGGGAATGCTCCAAAATGTCATATTTGCTACCACAAAAAAAAAAAATGTCAGGCACGAAATTGTAGCTGCCCTGTATCAGGTGAATTTAAAGGTTTTTTGAGGGGAATAGCATTTGGGGAGACCAAACCACCATGTATATGTAGCGGACAGATATACCATATTTCTTTCTTTTCACTGCGCAGCCCCAGGTACGTCCCTTATGGTCCCCGGCACATGCACGGGTATATATATAAGTAGGCTGTGCACTGTTCATCCACTGTCGTTCCGTTTCCTTATCTTTGTGGTCAACGGACAGCCACACCCAGCTCAGCGTGCAACCAGCGTACCCATAGGTATACTGCTTATTTACAACTACCGGTACTCGGTTAATTTCATGAGGTCACTTGTTGCGGTGACGTTAAATGCTTGTCAGAAGTACACAGCTAAAAGGCATACTATAGTGACGAGTGCCACTATTAATTAGATTTTTTTTATGGTCAAGCAAAACATTTTAATTGCAGAGGCTATATGTTGCCTCTTGATTCTGCAACTTGAAATAAGGCAATGAAGCCAAATTTAAGTTCAATCGAGTTAGACATTACATTTTTTCTTTTTTTCATCACCAAATGAATTGACTGAAGTAATATGCAAAAATGTTGCAAACTGCTTGCTGACTAAAATGACCGAAATGTGAATGTAAAAAAAATTGGAGGGCCAGATGTTTCAAGCCTAGCAGGATCTTTGTCAAAGGCAGAAGAGAAGGACCCTACTAGGATCGATACGTCTAAATTTGAATTATCACCAACAGAAAATGAACACCAGTTCCAAATGCTGCCTGAATGTATCTAGAGAAGCTAGTTCTTAGGATGCCTTCTGGCTAAAGGTTCTCCTGCGATGCAATGGATTCCTGAAGCTTGATCTTCTCGGGGTATTCCATCTCAAAGATGCATGCGCTGCATTCGTAGGGAGGAACCTACCCCATCCCTCCCTCCCTCCCCCTCAAGCCGTGATGCAGACGTTAGGTGACTGAGCCTAGTCCCTCAGGCTGGCACTCTTCAGAAACCCTGCTTGAACATTTTGGAATGCCATGAGGGGGGTTGGTTTAAGGGTGTCTGGTGCCTCGGGCACAGTTTGGATCAACTCAAGACAACTGAGTGCTTTTCAGCTACGTTCACACAGCGTGTTAGTTTAAAACCAATCTGGTTAAAATGCCTTCTAATCACGGGGGCAGGTCGTCAAATTTAAAACTCTGCGCGTTCATACAGCGTCCTACAGCAAGCAGTTAAAACCGGTTCGGTTTCATTTTCGGTTTTAAAAGGTCATGCGCTCTGCCCCACATCCAGTGCGGACTTCCGCGCTAGTACGCGCTACACCCACACATTATTATTACCTGTTACACAAGCTGTGCAGCCAGGCGGGTCAATATCGCTGCCTAAAACCAGATGTTGAAAGGTGAATGTGTCCACACAGCGTTTTAGCAGCTAAACCGGATCGGTTTTAGCGCTCAATCCTCCTCTCGAGCAGTTTTCAATTTGCGTTTTAGCGGCGAGTTAAACCAGATCAGTTTTAAATTCAAAATGGCGTCGGAGCATTCAGACACACATTTAAAAAAAACCGATCAGGTTGAAATTGTAGTTTTAGAAAATTTAAAATGCTGTCTGAACGTACCCTATGGCACTGTGCTGGCTGTGTCATAGGGTACCTACCGGTATGGCACTGTGCTGGCCACAGACGTTTCCTCCTCGGATGACAAATGGCAAAGAACGATTTATTTTGTGTAATGGAGAAGAGCTTCATGCATGGACTGCTCAGGTGATCACGAAGAAACCACTAAACTAAGAGGTACCTCAATTTCCTCCACGGCCTTCAAAGCCTTAATTACAGGCATGACTTATCCACAGGTATAACTAATGAACCACTTTGGGCTATTTTCAGGTGAAAAATTGGAGGGCCTGACATTTTAATCATAGCTAGATCTTTTTAAGTGACTGGTAACAAGTCTATGCTTTGCTTAAAGGGGTAAATACAGCTAAACAAATAGATATAGGTTGGAAAGTCCTAGAGCAGAAAAGTCATTGGGCAATGCAATGAGATGAAGATATATGCAAATGATAGCAAGCCCCCCTCCAATCAGGAAAGAGGGTGGAAAAACTTGCAACCAATGAGAGAGCTTGCTGTATCTAGGGATGCTGGGGTGCGGGGATGCTGGGTCTTCAGTTTGTTGCTTCACTTTGTCAAACTCATCGTAAGTTAGGATCAATCGCACGGCATTAGGAGATGTGCAGAAACCACGTGACCCATGGAAATTGACGATGGGTTATCCATCGTAAGTTGAGTTACGATGCATCGTAAGTTGAGTTACGATGCATCGTAAGTTGAGTTACGATGCATCGTAAGTAATGAAATCCACCCCAGGTCCTGTACGGTAAGTCTTTAGAGACCCAGTGGCCACAAAGTTTTTGTTGTGACGTCACCTTAAATAACAATGTTTTTCACTCCAAACCCTCCTCCTCTCCCCCTCGATCCTCTCTTCCAGATGACGGGGACGGTTTCTCATCTCACCACACCCCGACCGTCACTCCCAGGGCCAGCATCAGCAACGACTCCAGCTATGGCATTCTGGCCGGTAACCTGCCGGCCCTGGAGCTAATGGCCCTGTACACGGCGGCGGCCATGCACGACTACGACCACCCTGGACGCACCAATGCCTTCCTGGTGGCTACCAGCGCTCCACAGGTATGTCCGTCCGGCAAGTCAGTGGGCGTCGCCAAGTCTGAACATGTTAAAATTTAGTGGGCCTGACGTTTCGATCCTAGTAGGACCTTTCTCAAAGGCACTCTGCCTTTGAGAAAGGTCCTGCTAGGATCGAAACGTTAGGCCCACTAAATTTTAAGATTTACATTTTGGTAATTTTAGTCTGTAAGTAGTTTGCAACATTTGTGTATATCACCTTAAGTCTGAACATGATTACAACAGTGCAGCTCATGGGAATAGATAACCTTTATTCCTAGTATATTACATTATTGTATAACATTACTATTACATTAGGCCACATTGGCCACAGCTGGCTAGAAGAAATCAGGGAGTATGGTGGCATACAGTGGAAACAACTGGCTGAAGATAGACTAGCTTGAAGAATTTGTGAAGAGGCCTACATCCAGCAGTGGACCGAAATAGGCTGAACATAACAGAACAGAACAGAACAGAACTTTTTACAGAACAGAACAAAACAGAACAGAACTTTTTACAGAACAGAACAAAACAGAACTGAACAGAACAGAGGTTTTTCTAATAACATGCTTGAATGAACAATAGTCCATAACACTGGACAAAAATATCGAACTCATGTATACATGTACGTAGGAAGCTCTATGCACGACAGCCGTATGGCCTAATCAGTTGTTCAGAAAACTTGTACTTTGCTGTACTGCACCTGATTAGTTTAGTAAACTTTAGTTTCTTCATCCCTGTTGGGACATAAGGCTGCAGTGAGTTCCTTCCATCTAGTCCTAATCCTTGGCTATGTACTGTGCCTGGTTAGTTTAGTTTCTTCATCCCTGTTGGAACATAAGGCCGCAGTGAGTTCCTTCCATCTAGTCCTAATCCTTGGCCATGTACTGTTCCTGGTTAGTTTAGTTTCTTCATCCCTGTTGGGACATAGGGCTGCAGTGAGTTCCTTCCATCTAGTCCTAATCCTTGGCCATGTACTGTGCCTGGTTAGTTTAGTTTCTTCATCCCTGTTGGGACATAAGGCTGCAGTGAGTTCCTTCCATCTAGTCCTAATCCTTGGCTATGTACTGTGCCTGGTTAGTTTAGTTTCTTCATCTCTGTTGGGACATAAGGCTGCAGTGAATTCCTTCCATCTAGTCCTAATCCTTGGCTATGTACTGTGCTTGGTTAGTTTAGTTTCTTCATCCCTGTTGGGACATAAGGCTGCAGTGAGTTCCTTCCATCTAGTCCTAATCCTTGGCTATAGCACTGTGCCTGGTTAGTTTAGTTTCTTCATCCCTGTTTGGACATAAGGCTGCAGTGAGTTCCTTCCATCTAGTCTTAATCCTTGGCTATGTACTGTGCCTGGTTAGTGTAGTTTCTTCATCCCTGTTGGGACATAAGGCTGCAGTGAGTTCCTTCCATCTAGTCCTAATCCTTGGCTATGTACTGTGCCTGGTTAGTTTAGTTTCTTCATCTCTGTTGGGACATAAGGCTGCAGTGAATTCCTTCCATCTACTCCTAATCCTTGGCTATGTACACTGTACTGTGCCTGGTTAGTTTAGTTTCTTCATCCCTGTTGGGACATAGGGCTGCAGTGAGTTCCTTCCATCTAGTCCTAATCCTTGGCTATGTACTGTGCCTGGTTAGTTTAGTTTCTTCATCCCTGTTGGGACATAAGGCCACGGTGAGTTCCTTCCATCTAGTCCTAATCCTTGTGCTATGTACTGTGCTTGGTTAGTTTAGTTTCTTCATCCCTGTTGGGACATAAGGCTGCAGTGAGTTCCTTCCATCTAGTCCTAATCCTTGTGCTATGTACTGTGCTTGGTTAGTTTAGTTTCTTCATCCCTGTTGGGACATAAGGCAGCAATGAGTTCCTTCCATCTAGTCCTAATCCTTGGCTATGTACTGTGCCTGGTTAGTTTAGTTTCTTCATCCCTGTTGGGACATAAGGCCACGGTGAGTTCCTTCCATCTAGTCCTAATCCTTGGCTATGTACTGTGCTTGGTTAGTTTAGTTTCTTCATCCATGTTGGGACATAAGGCCACAGTGAGTTCCTTCCATCTAGTCCTAATCCTTGGCTATGTACTGTGCCTGGTTAGTTTAGTTTCTTCATCCCTGTTGGGACATAAGGCCACGGTGAGTTCCTTCCATCTAGTCCTAATCCTTGGCTATGTACTGTGCTTGGTTAGTTTAGTTTCTTCATCCCTGTTGGGACATAAGGCTGCAGTGAGTTCCTTCCATCTAGTCCTAATCCTTGGCTATGTACTGTGCCTGGTTAGTTTAGTTTCTTCATCTCTGTTGGGACATAAGGCTGCAGTGAGTTCCTTCCATCTAGTCTTAATCCTTGCCTATGTACTGTGCCTGGTTAGTTTAGTTTCTTCATCCCTGTTGGGACATAAGGCTGCAGTGAGTTCCTTCCATCTAGTCTTAATCCTTGCCTATGTACTGTGCCTGGTAAAAAAAAAACCATTTTGACATGGCAATTGTCACATGAAATTTGACACGGCAGTAACCAACCACTTTTTGTCATGTGGAAAATGTAGTTTGTCTGCTTAGTAATCTGATAGACATTGGGTGAAAGAAAAGCGTCTCTGGTTTGCTCGAAGTGGAAAAGTCCAAAAAACAAAACTGAGAAAGTAGATGAGAGAGAAATGAAGGGGTTGTTGTTCATCGCGGTGGTGCAGATAAGTGGATGAGAGAGATAGATGAGAGAGGCTGTTTAAAGGCCCCAATGGAATGAGATAAAAGGTCCTACCGGTACCGGTATACAACATTGGTAAAGGTGAAAGGACTGCTGCAGTTTGTGTGTTAAACCATTACACATTCTAATAAAGAAATCCTTGGGAGGTTTTAGCTCAAATGGAAATCTGAGAAAGTACCGTAGAAAAGGCAAGAAACCGTCACAGTTTTCACACCGGCCTGTAGTGGAAGAAGTAGTTTATTACTCTTGAGTAATCAACTATTTATTTCTCTAGAAGTACAGCATCCCAGACTTTATAAGTTTTCAACATGAGGATTCTATCATGACCATCTACAAACCATGTAGATTAGAAGGAAATCTAGTGTTGTATTGTGCCTTGAAAAGAAAAACCATAGTACCCCCCTAAAAATAAAGCCCACCCACAATAGCAAAATGTTGGTGCCATACACTATATTAGTGAAAGCAAATGGAAACGTGAAATGATGTCATGACCCAGATGTTAATGAATGTCTTATTGAGCCAGCTCAGAGGAGATGGAAAGAAGAAGGGGGAAAAAACCAGTAAGAGCATTTGAGGACACAGATGCGTATTTTATGACGCTTGATATCCATGGAAACCAACCTCCAGACTGCAATTTGTTTTCCGCCATTACCTGAGTGTGTGGCTTCACCCACACACACACACACACCCTCACACAAAACACAAAGTCCCTGTGAATTGGATCGGAGACAGTGTCTATGTTTGTTACTGCCGTCGATGGTGTTGGTTTACCGCGGCCCAGGAAACCCAACAATTTCAAGCAGAGAATACAACCAAAAAAACGAAGGATACAACGCCAGACTAAAGGCATTGATCTACTCAGGTGTGTAACTTAAGTGCGGCCTTCCAGTCTCAACAATTTCAAAAGTAGGCGAGGGTCGAAACGCGATAGTCTGGAGTTTTTTTTTCCTCCTTCTCTGCCTTTTGCCAGCAGTATAATCATCATGAAGTGCAATGAGCATGAATTATGTGTCTGGGAAGATGGATGCTTTATACTGCATGTACCGGTAGCACACTGCTGTGCATGGACACACTTATCGAACGCAAAATGGAACAAGTATGTCAGCAACTTTTTCATGATCTTGAGTCCTCCGGGTGTCTTGTCATGATGTTTTTCAACCCACTGAGGTGTGTTTTAACCACTTCGCACCGGGACCTCCGAATCCGGAGCTCCGTTGGCTTGACTATGAAACGGGCCCCCTGAATCCAGGCACCACTATTGTCCACATTCTAAACAAAGACTCTTTTCAGCTTAGAAAAAAGTAATACGAATCAGTACAAAGACACTTTTTGACGCATGTTGCCACATGAATTGCAAGATCATTGTGGGACTTTTACCATGTTTACTGCAGAACAGCATGGCGTTGAATGCTACATTTTCGCCAAACAAATGAAGCGGTTTGTCACGATTTTCTTGAGACTTGGTTGGCGGATTGAGCTGAAATTTTCACAGGTGTGCTATTTCATGCATATTTTGGATCAGACAACGTATGGATGCTATTCTTTGACCTCGACCAATGTTGTGTAGGGGCTTTAAAGGCCCTATAAACATCAGCAAAGGTCAAAAGATTGCCACAGTTTTTGTGTTAAACCATAAAACATTCCAAAAAAGCAATACTGCGAAGGTTTTAGCTCAAATGGTAATCTGAGTAAAGTAGAAAAATTAAAAAAAATAACGTTACAGTTTACGCACCAGCATAGAGAAATAGTTTATTACTTGCGAGTAATAAACTATTTGGCGATGTTTGAGTGAAGATTTCTCGAAAAGTACAGCATCCCAGACCATAAGATTTCAACATGAGGATTCTATGTTTCCTGATCTTCCCAATTTTGCATTGGACCTTATAGCGGCTCTGTAAAATCGGCCCCTGATGCTGTTAATAAAGCAATAGATTTCATGAAATGGAGAATTCTGCCGGAGATTGCCGATGTGCCTACACCAGACTTTTACTCCATTCATCAAGTGCCAATTAGTAGCCAGCTGTCTTCAGTATAGCCAGTGGTGATTAATTGTCAAATTAAAACAGGCCAATGAGACCCATCGGGATGGTCATCTTCAGCTGGCGGACAGATGGCATAGATTCCACCCAGATAGATGAATGACGACTTAATGACACGTAACCTATGCGCTTACAAGCATTAATTTCACAATCGGGTAAAAAGGTAGCACTAACAAAAAAAAAAAAAAAAAAAAAAACATTTTAAAGTGCTAGGAATCCCCCCCCCCATTCACAAAATATAATCTTCCCTCGTTAGCCGGCTGTGAAATGTGATATAAATGTGTGCCATGATGGGGTTCCTGTCCTGCACATATGCCGGTGAATGACTGAGTACTTGCTTTGGTTTCAGGCGCCGCACAGCTAACTTGTTCATTGGGGAAAAAAGGAAAAAAAGAGGCAATTTGGCCACTCACTCACGCCTGATGTTCTGAAAAGGCCTATATTTTCACCAACGTCACAAGCAGCCTTGCTTTTTTTTAAAAGCTACCCAGCCTATGAAATGTCATGTAGTCATAGCTTAATAGCTTTCTGTATTTGCTTTGTATTTTCTGGTTGAAGTTCTGAAATGCACATGCGTGCATAATCATAAGGGTGTAAACACATTGGCTTTCACAAATTATTGATAATGATGCTGCCATGAGCGTAGAAAACACCACATGTCCATCCGTCAACGCATGCTATACATGTACCAGTAGGGTTCATGGCATTTGTGGTTACCACACCAACCATATCGACACCAGAATAGGAGGCTGTCATCACTCACTCTCTATGTGCACTCTAACCCGGCGCCCTCATCTGACATGTTGGCACTGTCCATGGTAGACAATGGCAGCAACGTGTACAAGAGAATTATTCCATCAGTCAGCATTTTCACGGAGAGACGGATTAATTCAGGCAATGCGGTGGGAAATGTGTCTCCTTGCTGCAGTACCGGTACCCATGGACAGTTCTGGCATTGAGTTCTTCTAGTTTTAAAAGGAATGTTAATTCCTATCTCCAGCCTGTATCTCCTTCTTTCTCTAGCCCTTAACCTTGAGTGGCTTTATAGCCTTGTTTTGGGCAATTTTGCATAAAAGAATAAAAAAATAGTGCATTGTGGTAAAGACGAATAGCTTACAAGCCCTAATGGAGATGTTCTTAGTTTCAAATATAATGAGAGAGTCTGGTATTTCAATCTAAGCTGGACCTCATTTCTTCAAGCAGGCCCTTCATACAACATTGGTAAAGGTCAAAGGATTGAAAGTTTGTGTGTTAAACCATAAAACATTCCAAAAAAGCAATACTGCGAAGGTTTTAGCTTAAATGGTAATCTGAGAAAGTAGAAAAATGCCCAAAAAGAAATGTCACGGTCTACATACTGTTCTGTAGTGTAAGAAATACCGGTAGTTTATTACTCGCGAGTAATACTATTTGTCAATGTTTTAGTGAAGATTTCTCAAAACTACAGCATCCCAGACAAAAGATTTTTCAGCATACAATAAGATTTCTACAAACTGTATAAATTAGAAGGACATCTGTGGACATCGATGTTTCCCGATCTGCCCAATGTTGTATTGGGCCTTAAAGGCAGGCTCTTATTTTGATGGGAACAGAGACCGACAGCCGCGTACATGTACCTTAATCACCATAAAAGATACAGTACATGTAGCTCTTTTGCCGACTGCCATCATCACAACGTTGTCGTAGTCAAAACAGCGGCAAATAGTCTGGCCCCTGTCTTGTCACTGGGCATCGGCATTATCGCGTCATTATAGTGCACAGGGAATCTGACAGAGATGGCTACAGCATGACGGATGCCCATAGGTGGACTAATATCCAGAGGAAGGTCGTACACATCTGTGCACTAATGCGATGACCAAGGTTAATTGTGCAGAACGACAACCGTGCTGTATTGTAGGGTCGGACCTCAGGGACAGGAAAAGTTGCGCTGTTGATGAAAAATGCATGAAATAGTCCTGATGCCTGCAATTTGTTTGTTTCGAGTTGGGCGACCCCACCCCGGCAAAGACTAGTTGATTATAAGGGAAGGTCACCATCTAAGGGCTGGATAGCTCAGATGGAAGAGCACTGGTACATTTATCCAGAGGGTTCAAGTCCCGGTCCATTCAAAGTTTTCTTTGTCATTTTTTCATTTTTTTTGTAGTTCAAATCCAATCATTCATTCAATCCCTCGACTGGAGAGTCGTCGGGGAGATCTGGGCGAAGATGAGGCCGACATCTTTCGCCAGGCATGCCAGGCGGGTTTCAAATTTGAAAATTAGAGAGAGCCTTATATTTCCAATTTAACAGACCACTGTATTTATCTGAAGGGGTCACTCTGTGATGTTCAGCAGGCAATAATGGAATGATTGGTCAGCACGACTTGCCACTCACTATGACAGAAAGTCATTAGCAAATTGTGACCCCGATTTCTACAATGCAATTGAAAGATTTCGACGTGGTGCTGCACACTTCCAGTATCAATTAATTGTGTGCATAATGGACAAGCACAAATTGTCCTCACGTCATACGCCGGAAATGAGATATTGCACTGGCAGGCGAGCTGAATGCAGTTTTAGCTCTCCCAAATGGGAGGCCGTAATTCTCTGGGAAAATTTCATCCTGGGTATTGCCGGCTAAGTGCGCCGAAATGATTTTCATATTTAGAGTGGGGCCGGGCTGCAAATTACGAGCGGCCTCCCTCTGGGCTCGACCAAGTGATGACTCACTCGTCTTCTCCATTTAGGCCGAGCTGCGAGCATCTCGAAGGGCCCAGTGATGATGGCTGGAACCATTATTAAGATCCTCCACCGTGGAATTTACATGTCTCATGGTGGAGTTATTCTCACCATGGAAACCTTCAAATCACATGTCTCATTATATTTCGGGCCAACCAGACCGTGGACTGTCTTATCATGGAATCTGTGCCCGTAACCGCCAGTCAAAATCGCCAATCCAGGGAAAAGAAATCAGTCATCAGAACTCGCACAACAATTGAAAGATGGTTAAAGGCCCTATACAACATTGATAAAGGTTGCCACAGTTTGTGTGTTTAACCATAACACTCCAAAACAGCAATTCTGCTGTTTTAGCTCAGATGGTAATCTGAAAAAGTAGAAAAATGCAAAAAAACCATCACGGTTTACGCACCTTTCTGTAGTGTTAGAAATATTTTATTACTTGCGAGTAATCAACTATTTGTCGAAGTTTGAGTAAAGCATCCCAGACCGTAAGATTTCAACATGAGGATTCTATCATGACCATCTACAAACTGTTTAAATTAGAATAAAATCTTTGGACATTGATGTTTCCCGATCTTCCCAATTTTGTATTGGGCCTTTAAATCAAGGCTGAGATATGGATCTATTTTTTTACTGATTTCTTACGAGTCAAATATGATTTGTGGACTGCATTAAAACCACATACAAGCCTCTTCTTCAGGTATTGTGGGGGAAACGTTTATGTGCCGTTAATTTTCATTTAAATGGTCAGCGCTCAAAATGAAAACTAGAACTTCCCAAGGGTTGCATGCGGCTGAGTGGTTGAGGTCCCTGACCTGCTCAAAATGCGCCCCTCAAGGTAGACGACAAGATGGTCTTTGGAGATCTGGGAGATCTTGGAGTTTCACGGCTCTCCCCCTCTCCCCCCCCCCCCTCTCTCTCTCTCTCTCTCTCTCTCTCAATAAAAGGGAAGAGATCAAAACAAAAGACGCTTGATGGCAGAAGCGATTGAAAGACTCCCCTTCAGGCCAGTCCGGGGAGAATATTTCTCCATAACACACTAGGCCAGGCGTGACCAGACTTTCCCAGCATGCCCAGGGGGGGTCGAACTGAATTTTATTGGCTAGTTCTAAAACAGGCTCAAGGAAGGAGTGAGAAAAACTTACACAGGGATTTTTCTGATCTTCTTTGTTCTTCTTGTTCTCCCTCTTTTTTTTATTTTCTAAGGGCCAGACTCGGCAATTTCCTATGAGAAAGCCCCTTTTAAATTGTTGTATTGATTAAGATAAGTGCACCATTTCTTTATTGGTGCACAATTTTTTATTGAGTTCTGCTAGCATGATTGCATTGCCGTACCAGTCTAGATAGATTCGGCTGTCTGTATCCACTATGGAAGTTGGACTCTGTCACAAATATTATCCTGACATTATGATCAGATTCATGATACTTGCCTTCAGTGCACAGGATCACGACTGATTTGTAATACCGTCAACCATTTAAAGGTAATGCAAGAGAATTCTTGTTGGCATTGTTATCACAATCATTCTCTCTGATAATGGACATTCGCCTGACCTCAGCCTTGCTGACTATGTTAATTACAAGCCTACCATTCACGATGGCACGTTTCCCGACCCACATCACCCAGGAATTCTTAATTCATGCCTTTTGCTTACTGTACACGACCACTGATGCTGTGCTTGGGGGGCCACACCAATGGAATCTCCCTGGTTGCACTGGCGCCCTCCAACCACTGAATCTGTGCTCAAAGGCCCACAGTGGAATATTTCTCTGCTTTTGCTGGAAGGCAAGCTGTGCTGTGATAGTCCGTTTGGGAGAATCAGGCCGTGGAGGGTTTTCCGATAAAAGAAGGTCTCCCCTCTTCTCCTTCTCCTCCTCCTCCCCTTTTCCCCCTCCTCCCCTCCTCCTCCTCCCTCTCCTTCTCCCCCTCCTCCTCCTCCTCCTCCCTCTCCTCCTCCTCCCTCTCCTCCTTCTCCCTCTCCTCCTCTTTCTCCTCCCCTCCTCCCCCTCTCCTCCTCCCTCTCCTCCCTCTCCTCCCCCTCCTCCCCTCCTCCTTCTCCTCCTCCCTCTCCTCTCCCTCCTCTCCCTCCTCTCCCTCCTTCCCTCTCCTCACCTCCTCCCCCTCCTCCCTCCCCTCCTATCCCCCCCTCTAATCACCCTCCCCCTCCCCCTCTCTCTCACCCTCCTCCCCCTCCCCCTCTCTCTCCTTCTCTCTCCCTCTCCTCCCTTTCCGCCCTCTCCCCCTCTCACACCTCTTCCCCCTTTCTCTCTCCTTCCTCTTCCCATCTCCCCCTCTCCTCCCCCTCCTCTCCCCCTCTTCCGTCTCCTCCCTCCCCCTCTTCTAACCCTCTCCTCCCTCTCCCCCTCCTCCTCCTCCCTCTCCTTCCTCTCCTCTCCCAGGCCATCCTGTACAATGACCGCTCGGTACTGGAGAACCACCACGCCGCCTCCTCGTGGAGTCTGCTCATCTCCAAGCCCGAGTTCAACTTCCTGTCCTGTCTGGAGGATGCCGAGTTCCGCCGCTTCAGGTTCCTGGTTGTCGAGTTCATCCTGGCCACGGATCTCAAGAGGCATTTTGACTTCCTGGTGGAGTTCAATGCGAAGGTAAACACTAACTAGCGTAATGAGATCCATTTAAAAAAATGCACCGTTGATTGCTATCTGCTTTTTGTTTAGAGATGCTTCCTGTTTTGTAGGAGGTTGTTTGTGTTTTAAGGGCGTTTTATGGGTTTTCTTGTAGGTTTTTTAAAGACTCATCCTTTACACGTATTGACAAACTTTAAATTAGTTGGACGAGGATGTTCTGTTTAATACAATGGCTGCACCGTGCTCATTTTTGTTATATTTGACGACTACATGTATTGGCCATAGCCATGATTTCGTGCCTGAGAATTAGATGATTACAAAATGGCTGATTGGCTGATTTGGGTGAAAGTTTTGTTGGTTTCAATTGTGTGCTTGTCGTTAACTACCTCACTGTGTAGTGTCTGGCTATGTAAAAGAGGAAATAATACTTACTTGCCTTTCGGCATATCATTTATTTGTAAAAAAAAAATTAGCAAGAATTAAACCTCAAATCGATACCCTGATCTTTTTCAGGGTTTAATTTACGTACTTATTGGGTTCTAGAAAATCTGCCCTTTCAGGTGGAAAATAATGCTGTTATCATTTTCATAGAGCTTGACTGGCCATTTTCTACCAAAGAGGGCACTGTAATCAAACAACATGTGTTGGGATGAGTGAAAGGAGCAATGTCAGAAACTGAAAGTTAAAAACGAAGAATGTTCATGTACTGCATGCAAATATCGGTATGCACAAAGCCAGTATCATATTGGGCCAAAAAAGGCTATGAGTTAACTCTCATGAAGGTTCCTGTGAAGCCTTCAAGAAATTTGTATTTGATTGGCATCCCTGGTTGACTCCAGGTAAATCAGATGTCAGCATCCAAAAAACTTACCCAAAGTTAACGTGAGGTACTCCAGTGGAGGTCATCAGGTCCACCTGAAGAAGCTAGTCAAATGTGCTCTACACGTTCTGCAATTCTTGACTTGTAATTTTTGTTCTTCTCGTTCTTGCTACGATTTATAGGTCAATGATGTGGAAGCATCGGGCATCAACTGGGCGTCGGAAGGCGACCGTTTGCTGGTCAGTCAGATGTGCATTAAATTAGCGGACATCGCCGGACCCACCAAAACCTTCAACCTCCACTTCAGCTGGACGATGGGCATCTCTGAGGAGTTCTACGAGCAGGTAATTACCGATGGCACTGTTTGTTGAAGTGTTCAGTCTGTTTGGTCCACTGCTTTAAGTGCACAGTCTGTGAAGTGGAGTACCATAAATTCCCGGGTATAATGCACACCCATGATTGACAGCTCCATAGTTAAAATGTGATACAGTGTAAGGTCAGCTTCTGTATGATGAATGAAACCCATACTGGTAGGACCACCATTGGGTTGTACCCATGTACCGGTATACTGTGCACCCCCAACATTTCATTTCTACCGCGGTGAAAAAAAAGTGCGCATTATAAATGGGAATTTATGGTACTGCAGTCTGTGTAGTGGATTGCAATGTGACCTGTCATTGATATCACATTTTGTGGTTTTCCCAGTCTGTTGAGAGTGCTGCTATTGCTAGTATGTTGAAAGTGCTGCTATTGCTAGTATGTTGAGTAGAATGCACAGTTTAGGAAAGCCTAATCCACAGAATGTCCAGTGTCCAAATTTAAAGGTCCTGACATTTCAATCAAAGCAGGACCTTTCTCAAAGGCAGAAAAAAGTGTTCTACCTTTGCAGAATGTCCGGCTTGGGTCAAAACGTAAGGCCGTCTAAATGTTTGAGGTTTGAATTTTTGTCATTTAGTAAGTCTTAAAGACAGCCCTGTTTGTGTAGGGGAATGTCCTCTCCATGTAGTGCAGCGCTGATAAGCAGTCTCGCAGCAGGCAGACCAAACGGACAATTCATGAGCCAATCGTTCTGTATGTCACTGTGATTGGTGCATTTCCCGTGTTGCCAGGGTGATGACGAGAGGAAGCTGGGTCTGCCTGTCTCACCGTACATGGACCGGTCCGCACCGCAGTTGGCCAAACTGCAAGAGGGTTTCATCAACCACCTGGTGGCTCCACTCTGCAATGCCTACGGATCGGCTGGCCTGTTGCCAGGACGATGGGCGGACGAGGAGGAAAATGAAGGTACTAGTTAGTACAAGGAACTGTCAAGACTACCGGTACCTGAACACTAGCATTGGGCTGTGTCTCAATCGTCTGCATGCTGGAGTCGGCCGGTGCAAAGCCCTCATTCCCAAATGGGGTTTCATCAATGAAGGTCAACCAGTATGTGAATGTGGAGCTGAAGAGGAGACCATGAGTCATCTTCTGGAATGCCCACTTTTTGCCCAATCCCTGTACCCAAGCTGACCTTTAATACTACACTCCAGTATTTTGTAAGGTCGAGTTTGATTGAGAAAAAAGGACTCGAGAAGAAGTACAGTAGAAGCATGGGAAATTGCCCCCCCCCCAGCACTTGCACAGGGCATCCTGGCCTGCACAAAAGCACTTGGTGTGCGTGGTGTCTATCACTCTGGTGCAACAAATTTAAAGTTGTTAAGCATCTTTGTGTTTGGGTTCTGCTTTGATTTAGCAGATGAGAAATCGGAAGAGCTGACGATACCGCTGCCCCAGCAAGAGATCAAGGAGGAAGCTGAAGACGTAGAGGAGGAAGACACGTCCAGCGATGGAGGCCCAGGTAAGCTGCAGTCATGAGCGGCACTGTCTAGGCTCAGCCTCATGTCTCACATGTGGGGCTGGCGGCCGGTGTATCAGAGGAAAATTCTGGAAACAATTGCAAATGGATATTTTGATGTCCCAGAATATGAACCATAGGCTTGAGTTTTAGTGCTACAGTAAGCCCATAACAATGCCTGAGATTTATACAAAAGTATTGCCAAATTGCCAAGTGTAGTTTTTTCTGTTTCAACATGACCGACACAAAAGATGGCTGATTCCAGAACACTTTTATTGGATCAACATGTAACTAACCAATCACACCACTAGAGGGCGCTTTTCAACATTACAGCTCAACTACCTACATAAAAATTATGTATGATATATACGGTATACTATAGGTATTTTTCACAAATTGCTTTCAAAAATTAAGTTTTCCTTTCCTCTGTCTGTTTGGGGAAATGATATGTTTTCTTTTTAATTACATGTACCGGTACTAGCTTTTATTTGGATTTTGTCTGCTGCATCTCTTTGCCAGCAGTCGAGTCGAAGCTCCGCCTGAAGAGCGGCAAGTCCAAGCAGCGCAAGATGTCCAGCATCCTGACCAAGCACCTGAAGGAGAACCACGACCACTGGATCAAGGTGCTGAAGGACGAGGAGGACTGCAAGCGGCGGGAGGAGAAGAAGGAGGTCATCAAGGAGGAGGGCGGCATGGCCCCCATCCGGGAGGACTCGGAGGAGAGGAACTCGGACGACAAGGGCGAAGACGAGGACGAAGATGAGGAGGTGGCAGCGGTCGCCGCAGCGGCGGCATCAGCAAAGAGCAAGGCCGCGCCGATGACGGAGACCGGCGCGGGGAAGGTGGGTAGCCTCGAGGTCAGGTCATCCGGGGGCAGGACGGCGGCGACCAAGCACAGGGTCAGCTCGGACGAGGAGCAGGACAGATGAGGGCGGGACGATGGACAGTCACGTGGCGTGAACCTCAGCCGATGCTCTGCCAAGCCCCTCACCCGGTTGAGACCAGCCCCAGCCACTAACCTCCCCATCTCCCGGAGACATTGTTGTACAGCTTTATCCCCCCCCCCCCCGACCCCCATCCCCCATCCCAACCTTTCTGTGCCCCAGAAGTTGACAAATCCCCTGGTTGATATTGGAAGGGGCTAGTAGCTTCATCAGCTGTGTAAATAATCCTGTAAAGCTATACAACGTAAAAGGCTGGCCAGATTAAATTGTTTTATGCGAGCGATTTCTTGATGTTTGCTGTGAAGGGATATGCATGTTTGCTCGAAAGCCGTGGCACACGGCTGCATTCCTAAACAAGCCCAAACAAGTTGGCATAAATGTCATCAGTGGTGATTAGACAAAGATTTTGTGAAACGTGAAGAGAAGCTCAACAAAGTGAGAATGCTGTGCAGTTGTGAAACAACACATTTAAAGCAAGGAACTATATCTGTGATTGTGTTAGCGACTCAGCTTCAATGTAACTTGGACACGTTATATGTCCAGAGGGATCAAGTTATTGTGGTAATAACAAGTGTTAATTAGTGCCAGTGATTGTGTTAACTATGAAGTTACTTGCTCTTGTAACTAACTACATAGTTTTCTAACGACATACTTTTCTCAATGCATGTATAAAATGTTGTTTGAGACAACCTTCGCCTTTACATTTGAAAGTGCTCTGAAAATGCTTTGAAAATTGGGAAGAAAGTGGGTAAGTTTCTTCATGAGTTGTATTAAAGACACCTTAAGTATTGGGCAAAAGGACCCAGGAGGTATTAAGGCATGTATAAAGTTGTAAGTCATTACCTATTTGTACATATTTCAGAAAGTATCAATTAGCTGTAGTTGACCATTTTTTCCCCAGTTTTTCTTTATTTACACTAACTGTGCTGCAGATGTTATTATCAATGTTTCTATTAAGCGGGCCTTAATCATTAATTTTATCTTATAAAAGGAAAATCTACTTTTAGCATGAGTTCTTTATGATGAATGTTTGAGATAGTTTAGGTCTTTTGAAACATTAAGATTTCAAGACGGGAGTCCAGAATGAGGAAGCTTGAATACCAGGTAGTCATTATTTAAGGAAAATGACGGGCTTTTCATTTTTGATTCTTGCAATCTATAGACTCTCCTTCTTTCTTTTCGAAAAAAGTTACCGACCAGCCAGGACTGGAAATTGTCATTTTTATTTGCAGACACTGACCTCAGAAAATCAGTAGCATTTATGCTTCTTGTCAAAGTATTACTAAGCAAAACGAATATAGGTCTTTCGGTAAAATGGATTTCAGGAAATCAATCCAGTCATGATTCTTTTGGCCATAGACATCCAACATTGACTCAAAGTTGCCTCCCGTCAAAGTGAAAAGAAAACACTAACAGGACAGGTGAAGTGCATGTTCTGTTCATGTAATGTACCCAATGTTAGCAGGACTCTCCTTATAGATACATTAAGTCAGTGTTGTATATGGCATATTAACTGCACAGATACGACTGCAATGGTGTATATGCATCTCACTTCTCATACAAGTTGGCTGAAACAAAACAATAACCACAGCAAAAATCGGAAAGCTAAAAACATAATCACTCTTGTCTGGTTGATAGATGTGCACATACCTGGTCGGCAGGGGAATCTAAAACACAGCAAATCACTTATTTTCACCTACATTGTAGAAAACTCAGAGTTTAAGGCATATACTGTATGAATAGGTTTGTTCGTACTGGGAAAAGTATTAGGACAATGCAGGTTCTTCGGTGCTCAATTTGAAGCTTCACTTTTTAGCAGAACACTTTCTTCTTTTTTGAGTGATGAAAACACAAAGCAGTGTTACACTGCATTTTGAGAACCTAGCAAATTGATCAATATGATTTGTTATTAACTTGTTTAAAATAATTATATTTCATTTTCCTTTGGCGGGTTATAGAATTTATTTCAAACGCACAAGTAATTTGTAAAAGTAGATTTTTTCTCGCAAATTTAAGTCAGAGTTAATACATTGGCAGGCAGGGATGTTCACCTGGACTGAGATTGTGTCTAAGAGAGACCACAAGATGATTTGAAATTATTTTTAGTTCCAATCAAGCACAGATACATGAGGTGAGCACCTGGTTTGCTGTTGTCAAACAAGGAGTATCGATGTTAAAGGATTGTTTGATTTTACAGTTGGTAGACTTGGAGAGAAATGCCATACGTGAGAGGGAGGATCAAGCTGGATCTTAGTAAGTGGAAGGTTTTGCGGTGACACCATGTAGCACTTCTCTTTCGAGAAGGAGTGTGGCTCTGAAAGGATCAGTAACTCAACGTTTCAGGTAGTGTGTACTTTGTCCATCGTCAGGAAACTGCTGGATTCCAACTGTCATCAGTCTTTATATGCCTGATGAAAGCACTGGGACGTATATGAACACTGATGATAGTTGGAATCCAGCAGTCTCCTGACGATGGGCAGAGTACACACTACCCAAAATGTTGAGTTACCGGCGCTTTTCAGAGCCACACTCCTTCTTGAATGAGAAGTGCTACATGATGTGTACTCTGCCTGTCGTCAGGAGACTGCTGGATTCCAACTACCATCAGTGTTTATATGCCTGATGAAAGCACTGGGACGTATATGAACACTGATGATAGTAAACCTTCCACTTAGTATTTCCATTTCCACAAACACAGCACTTGTCGTTTTTCCATGCAACCTCACTTCTAGCAAAAAAAACCTACCCTCTTTCAGTTTCGGGCATTCTCACCTCACGACCCCAAAATCACAAGTTATCCTGAATATTTTTATTGAAACGGTCAGAATTTTAACTCCTATGTGCAATCAGTATTTGTTTAAATTCATAAATGGGTTTATGTGTAAATAGCGAGGAGTGTACAGTGGTGAAGCAAACTTGATTTTGAGTTGCAACGGGGTTGTCGGTTTGGTTTGTTGTGAGAAATGACAGATTATTTCATATAGTTATTTTGTAGGTGAGTTTTGGCTGAGATTTTGACACAATGTGCAAATCATTTCAGGAGATGATTGCATCAGCAAACTTTTTGATTTTTGTCATCATTAGGTTGTATCATATCACTGGTGTGCTGTGTTAGCATTTGATTTCCCCATTTTCAGAGGAATTATTGATATTTTACTTTTAATTGTTAGTCTTTCATAAGCATGGCTATTTTGCCGTTCCTCGACTTTGTATAGCAAAGGGAAGTGTTGCATATCATGATAATGTTGCCGTATTTGAATAGAGAATGCACTCCACCGATTGCTTACACAGTAAATACACAAACTAAATTTATAGTCTTTTGAGATTCTGCTAATTTAAACATTGATAATTGGAATTTTAGAGTACATCTTTTACCTGATGTAAACATTCTAAGGAGGAAAATGGCCATTTGTATTGGGTTTACATAAAAAATACATTTAGATATTTTATTCGAATCTGTCGAAGATTCTAAGTGAGAATGGGCCCCAAAAAACTTGTGAAAGTTCCTTTATTTTATATTTCCTTTCATTCTCTTTGTCAAACAAACAGAAGAAAAAAACTGACTGGGAACTTTTGAACAATTTGAGCAATTGGCAAAGAAAACTTTGACTGGACCGGGCGGGACTTGAACCCGAGACCCTGCATGGTGATATTCGGCAGTTATTGGTTGAATTGCTTCTGACTGCATGGTGCCCCCACCCCGGCAAAGACTAGTTGACTATTACTTAAGACCGCCATCTAAGGATAGCTCAGATGGAAGAGCACGTGAGGTCTTGGGTTCAAGTGCTGTCCATTCCAAGTTTTCTTTGCCATTTTTTTTGAAGTATTCATTTTGACAATTTATTTATCAAAAAAAATATGTTAATAAGTGTCACTTTGAAATTGACCAAATTGATACAGCCGTTTTAAAGATTGAGCCCTGGCTTGGTGATCTTGTTAGGCCCCATCATTATCGTACGTTGCCATGGCTATCGTTGTCATGGCTATATCCCGAACCGTCTGCTGATCCCTTGCGATTGCATGATCGAACTACTGGACGGGCGTCAGTAGCTGTTAATCATTATAAATAAATATATTTATATTATTATTAAAGACCTTATTAAAGGTCCTGCTAGGATCGAAACGTCAGACCCACTAAATTGTATGATATATTATTATTCATCAACAATTTTATTCTAGCAGGACCTTCCTCAAAAGGACCGGCTAGGATCGAAACGTCAGGCCCACCTTGGATATATATTTTGGATATTCGCATTTTGGTCATTTTAGTGAGTAAGCAGTTTGCAAAATGTTTGCATTTATTATTGTTTAATCGGTGATTGATTATTTGAACGGAGGTTTTAGGGAGTTGTTTTTTTCTATAATTATGCTCTGCAGGACAGCAATAATATCTGAGTAATTCGATTCAGGAGTTCCCTCTCCAGATCTGCATGCTATGACCAGAGTTTCTTTCCTGAGAGAAAAGGAGGAAAAATAATCTGTTCGGTGATATCTACTAGAATATCGACTCGAAGTTAATTTTCGTGACACGTGAAGGCAAGTCCATTATATTGATTTTATAATTGGTTGTCTTTGCAGGCTTTCCATCACTGCAAAATCAAAGCAGAACCAAGCAATCTAAGCAAATAAAACAAAAGACTGGCGTATTGACGAGGTCAGATCAGAGTTAGCAGCCAAAATACCGCGCGATCTGCTTTTTGGCTGGTACTCTGCCTTTATTGCTGGGTAAAAATCCCACATAAAGACTGTGTTCACATCGCGTCCTCCTCATCTCGAAGCTGGGCCTTTTTCCCAAACCCGACGCAGGCTTTGGCTATGTTATCCAAAATCTGAACACACAGGTTTGATGATGAAGTTGAGGTTTTTTTCCCAAATCTTCTTTAAAAAAGAAAAGAAAAAAAGGAAGCCATAGCCCTCCCGTATTCATGCATGAACTTTACAGTTGATGACAACAATGGTGATAATGCCATTGCCTAAACCGAGTTTTGGAAAAGGCCCGTGCTGTTCATGCCCTGTCACACGATTTAGCCAGTGTATGTCGAATAAGTTACGGGTAAGTTTTTGAATTATAGAGGTTTCGTATAAGCGGACAGGTATGGTTAATGCAACGGATACACCATCATTCATGACGTCACACGCTGTGAACACGTGGACGGTTCACAGAAACGAGTAATCGCTGAATATGTAGGCCTACGGGTCAGTTTCAAATGCTTGGAAACAAACGGATCATTGTAGGGTGTCGAAAGTTAGATGCATGGTGTCGGAAATAGACTTCATTTTAGACATTTTACACAGTGTTGGGATTGCCACTAACTGGTGCGGATAGCTGAACGCACGCGTAAGCGTATCCGTTCGCGTACGAAACCTCTGTAATGGAACGCTGAAGCACGCTGTATACGATCGACGACGTAGGCCAGCGTATGGCCCATACGCGCCCCATACGTACTGAGTTCTATTTCAATATTTCGAACCGTTCTACTCCATATTATTGCTTACTAAACGATACGTGGTCCTTTTTTGTCCAACTCGTGTTGAGAACGCTGTTTTCGCCTAAAATTGGGGGGGGGGGGACAACTGTATAGTCACTCCGGCGTTTTAGAGAAATTTGGATAGGCCTACGTGGGCATAATTTATTATGGGCTGGCTCAATCATCAATATGTGGCATGGCTATCAAGCTTATTAGTACGAGTTTACGGCACGAAAACTCCCCCTCGACAAATTATCCAACTCGCCTTTGAAGCAAAAATGGTCAATTTGGTGCGCACGAAAATCTGTATTTAAACACAAGGCCTATTAAAATACATTAGCTTGAGGTTCAATTTAACCGCAGAATATTCGCTCATCATTTTTCCCCGGTTCTAACTTCGGCTTTTTCTTAAATTCGTTTATAAAAAAGCTTCACTTTGAAAATAGTTGTGCCATATTGTGTTTCTATGGATGCACCGATAGGCCTATATATTTTAGTATTTATTTATTATGTTGTGTGTTTGGTCTGTACATTGATGAGTTTTCTGTACATAGTTTTAAAAAGAAGATGATAACCAATTTCAGAGTGTCGGACGTTTCTAGTTTCTTTATACTCGTAGCATCCCTTTGTTGCAGGGAGGTTTTTTTTTCTTATTGTGATGGTATGACACATACGGTAACTCTACAAAGTCACGTCAGTGTGGCGTCAAAAAAGGCCTTTGAACAAGCAAGGGGTTTGCTCTAGCAGTCTTGACTAGGAACAGGTTGGCATTGATTTTGTACACAGTGCGCTATTTTCTGGTCTCCCCCCCCCCCCCCTTTCCCCCCGACTTAGGCTCCCAGGCCAGCCTTGTCTCAAGGTGTCATCCGATCGTCATCACTTTGTGTTTTTATCTTAAGAAATTGGGACAAAAAACTGAGCCTGAGCCTGAGTCTAAGCCGTGTTTATTTTCAAAGGTCCCTCGGGTGACGTCCATCAAAACCCACACAGCCTCAGTAACCTGGCTATCAGGCTGGTTGCAAAACTGTCTCTTAGGCGCTTCAATCAGTTTGAAGTGGAACGGTATTCTGAGGTTCCATTCTATAGATTTCGGGTTGCATACCTTCACGTTTTCCCACTACATTTTAGTCATATTTTAGTATATTTGGAATTTTTTCAAGAATTACAAATTTTATCAGTTCCCAGGGAAGCTAGATTATAAGCTGGAGATCTTTCACTCGTTGGATTTTGTATTTACTGGCGGCTGATATTTTTTTATCGAGTCTGTGCTGAAGAAAAAAGAAGAGAGAGAACCCTTTGCAGGCCATAGATTGATCTGTATTTTCAAGGGCAGTCATCGGAGATGGCTGTCTTCGGTTCGAGTGGAAATTGCTTTTTTATTTTGATGCTTTCAAGATTCCCCTTTTTTATACCGGCATCAGTGTAGAACACGGCTGGGACTGGTTGGATTGGATTCCCCGGATTTTTCTTAAAATGTCTAATGGTTCACGGGTCTAATTTACACCCACAACCCTCATTTTTAGGATTCGGGAAAAAACCTTTTATAATTATTTTGAACTGTTGTAGGGCCTGATCACCACAACGGTCGCCGGATTGAACTGACCACAGAGTAATCATGCAGAATTTCTGAAATCTTTTTAAAAGTACCAACCAAGACTACATGTTTACAAAACCTTGCTCGGTCCTACTCCCAGAACTGTGGGGTTCTACGTCGTTCGCTGCTCTTCCGACCGGAACCCCACAGACTGTTTTTTTCCCATAGGCTTCTGTGTAACGTTCACTTGTACTGTGGCAACTGGCAGTCTGGTACGATATAGCGGCTAGCTGCGAAGACGCACAGGGGACCAGACTGCCAGTTGTGGCGCTGCCCTTTCAATCTTGCGACCAAACCGGGAGGTTTTTGCCCATTTTCTTTTGAAAATCGACACATTTTCGCCACATGGACAGTTGCACACAGGTGCTCGGTATGTAAACCACATTTGCTAGAAATCTTGGGCCAAATGAAGCAGAATTTTATGAGTTATGCTGAATCTGCTGAGCACCATGCCACTGTACGTACTATTGAACGTTACACAGAAGCCTATGGGAAAACAAGCATAGTTATCTGTGGGGTTCCGGTCGGGAGAGCAGCGGACAACGTAGAACCCCACAGTTCTGGGGGTAGCTGGGTCCCACTGGGGTATATGATTATGAGCACCATGTTTAGAAGCAACACATGGATTTATTCATGGATTGTTTTATACTGTTTTTCCTTGATAAATAATACTGAAAATAGTCAAACAAATCAAACGAAAAACTGACACGGAACTTTTGAATCATTTGGAAAAATGACAAAGAGTAGAAACGATCAAGATTAAAAATTAAGATGTTGCCTGTCCGTATATTTACAACTCACAGCATTGTACATAAGGCAGCTTTGGCGGAAGTCAGTCCGCAAAATCCCCCTATTTTTACCTTGTAAATATATAAGGAGTGCTGTTCGAATATCATCGGTTGGGTTCGAAGGATTTGAGCAAGCAAGCAAACGTGAAGATCAGAATCCCACAAGACAAAAAAGCGTGCAGCCGAGCACAGTCCTACACTTAGAAATCTATAGCAGTCATTTCCGCACACTCTACAATTCCTGTCACGGGCCATCCAGCCGTCTATTGTCATGTATTTTCTTGTGTAGGTTTGGGTTTTTCTCTCTATGCCCTCCGTTGATTTGTGAAGCGAAACGTTATTTGAATTCATTTTGCATGGCTGTGTGCGCGATATGAAGAGAATAATCAATAAAAACTGAAGCAACTGATATTAAACGTCTGAAGAGTCGTTGTGTTTATTATAAGTTGCTTTCTTTTACTTCAAATAAATTAAATTATTTGAAGCTGAACGTAGAAACCTCGATGGCGGCAGGTATGCAATTTTTTTTTTCGATTTTATTTTTTACTGGCTCAGCAGACGAATTTTTGTTATTGGAATCTACCCTAACCCTTTCACTACCAATGAGCCAATTTGGCACAACAAAACATTCCACGTCGTTCCCACGCATGACAAATTGGCTCAATTAGCAACGAGCTTTGGTTACCAGTGTGCCACTGGAGCTCGTCATCACAGATCCAACAGCGCCCTCTATTTTAATGGCGCGTGCTGATTGGCTAGAAAACTGGATTCGCTAATAATCCACTAATAATAAGTTAATTACTTTATTTAAAACAAAAGCTAAACTAGGGTTTCAAGGCCCCCAAACCATGCTAGTACATCTGGGAGGTCTTTTAAAACGTAAACACTATAGGGACAGCAATGACCAAGATAGGCGCTGCTGATACTGCTACTGGTATGACCATGCAATGCCACAGGCTACAGTGCCAGACCAATGTTTGCAATTCAACCTTCAGGTGTTGACAGACGCCCCATTACAGGATAAACTCAGATTGCAGGTCCAGTGTGTCCAGGGGTTAAATTAATAACCAATTACTTGGGGACAGTTGTCCCCATGTTGACTTAAGAATAAAAACACTTACAAAACCACAAATAAGTCCATTTCCCCAACAAGGGTATTGTATCGATTTCAAGATCTCAACTTTTTGGGGCAACAGTAACGTACTCCATGCAGGTTGAGAAGGGAACACCAGAACACCTTGTTGCCTTTCGCTAAGAGGAGTTTAATCCATAAGCCTTATATAAAAATCAGATTCATATCATTTAACATGCAATCACATACTTAGAGTAGTAGGCCTACCAATCTTAATCTTTCATGAATAATTACGTTTTGTGCAAGATATATCTTTGTTGATGGTCTAGGAAGAATCTCAGCTGTTCGTTATTGGCAAATTCTGGGATAAAATCACAAAAACATCAGAACAAACAAAAAATCAATTGAAAACACTAAAGTACTATGACTAACTGCAAATTGATAATCTATTATAAATAATCCTTTTAAAACCTGCTACATTCCATATTGTTTTTATAATAAATATTATTGAATGTAATTCAAAACAGGACAATATGCCTCAAAATTACCACTTAGATTTCCATATCTGGTTACAATTATCTGAGTATAAAAAATATTTCATTCCACAACTGACAGTTGTGTAAAGCTTATACCCTGTTAAGACATTGAAAATAACAAACCAATGAACAACTATAGGTGGACAAAATATGGAATTAAGTTCATAATACTGAGCGATATTCATGATGATTTCGATTAGTGGTCTATAGACTTAATACTGTTTGTAGTATATGTATTAATTAACAAGGTGGCAACCATTTATATTAGGAAATCTTAAAGTTAAACGGCCAGACGTTTTGATCCTAGCAGGACCTTTCTCAAAGCCAAAGCCTTCTAACTCTTGAGATGTATGTATTGCAGGTCGTTTTAGTCAGTGAGCCATTTGCAACAGTTTTTGTATTAACTTCATATACATGTATTAGGAAAATTATACTGGCAATTATTTGCTTTTAATATCGTGATAAAACTTCATGTAAGTAAACACCTATTGCTCATTGAATGGTGCACTTTGGTGCCTATATGTTCATTACATCTTACTACATTTATTCAAAAAACAGGCACCATATGTGAGTTTTTTTAAAGGTAATCTTCCATCACAACAACAAGTGTTGTTCCTTAAAAGATCAACTAAAATAGATCTGCCGCTGATGGTCCCTGTAGCTAGAAGACTAGAGTATAATTTTAATCTTCATTGTATCACGACACTTTTTGATTAGAGTTGTATAGATATAGGTGAAACTATTCTTTTACCATCTTTAATTCATTGAAGTCAATACATCCTTTAAGACTGATTTTAAAGCAACAGAAAATTGCTCTTTAAATAGGACCACAGTGTTATGAAAAACATATATTAGGAACATCTTGCAAGTTCAGTTGAAAGGTTATAAGACTAGAGCAAGGAAGTCTGGACAGGATTCAGATTTGAACCACAGCCTCTTCGAAAAAGTACATGTACTGGTCCTCTAACATCACCTGAGCAGTCTAGCCCTTAGATGGTAAACATTTGATACACAAATGAGATTTGAAGGTTTGCATGGTGAGAAAATCAGGATAAATAGGTTTGATGGGTCTCCTAGGACAACTAGGCCCCCCTTCCACTAGTCTCCCCCTCGGTAACAGTTGTTCACTCCCCTAGCAGTCCACACTTATGACACACATTAGTGAGCACACACACAGTACACCCACAACTAGGATCCTGTGCAGCATCCCTTGTTCCCGCCTTTTACAGTTCCCGCCTTCACCCTTTACTGAGCTAATCCCCTCACCGGGATCCCTCTCCACACTACATAAGCCCCACCCCCAGTTGGAATCCAGCATTCTCCTGAAGACGAGCAGAGTATACTGTTCGAAACGTCGAGTTCCTTCGGTTCTTTTCAGAACCACACTTACTCACAAAAGAGAATTTACATGGTGTCTCCGCAAACCTATTTATCCATTTGATACACAGTCGTTAATAATTTCGCAGCATCTGTATGATTTATATATCTACATTGCATTGTTGAGTACATAAATAATTAGTTGAATCCACCTTAAAAACTGTTATGGAATGAAGTAATTAATTGAGAGAGGGTTTGCTCTACTCGACATAATAAGCACGGAGGCAGCTCGGGCTGAATGAAGTGATTATTTTAAATTAGCTTTCGCCCTCTTGAGTTTAAAACCGTCCTGCATTTCACAAAGGCATTCTAAGTGTAGCATTACAAGCTGAGACCGGCTGAAAATGACCGGCTGTGGCTTTTGCTAGGACTGCTAGTGCTGGCTATGCTGGCAAACATAGGGAAGCTCACAGTTGCCAGAGCAATGGCTTAGCCCTAGCCTTTCAATCACTGGCTGGCCCATCTTTTCTACAAGCATATGTCAGCATCAGCAAGATCAAAAATTCAAAATGATCCAAAGCAATTCTAAAAAAAGAAACAAACTTATAAACCAAAATAAAACAAAAAGTTTACTCTAAACATCAAAGGTTTTGTCAGAGGAGCATGGCCATGTTTTCTAAGAATATACTAAAAATAAATAGCTAAAACTTTCAAACTTTCCTAAAAAAAACAGTGCTGTCTACTCTACTGATAGCCATATCACTGGAACGATTGAGATCCATTTTGGAAAGTGACGCATCTTCTTTCAGCATGTGCAACCAACAGTCGATTTCAACATACTCATCGTAACTTACAACCATCCCAAGACGATGGGCGATGCACAGAAACCATATGACCTATCATGGCTACGATGGGTCATCCATCAAAAGTTGAATTACGATGCATCTAAGCCTTTGATAAATCCACCATTGGATCGAAATGACATGCTTGATGCGCGGGACTACGTCAACATCCCATCGGTGGCATTCAGAACGTCTCCTATCCCTCCAGGCAGCACAGTGGTCCTCAGAGTATTCAAACCCGATGCATCCACATGTAAAATCCCTGCAGTAAAGTCAAGTACAGTAAATGCAAACAGATTACACTCTGTCTTTGAGAAAGGTCCTGCTAGGATCGAAACGTCAGGCCCACTAAATTTTAAGATTACATTCTTGTTCGGTCTGTCTACAAAACAGATTTGAGGGGTATACCATTAAGACGATAACGAGGGCAAACACGCAATAGTCAAGTACACTCCTATGTCATACATGCAGGGTTTGACTTAAAGCCGTGTTCCCACTGGACTTAATTTTGTCAAACTACTGAGGCTGAGCGGAAGAATGATAAAATTAAGTCCAGTGGGGACGCTCGGTAAACGGACGTCCCTGTCAAGTTACCGCTACCGTGATGTAAAACCAAGGAGGTGTTAGGCGAGCCTAACACCTCCTTGGTACAACTAACAGGGCGAGAGGACTCAAGGAAGACTTCCGCTCAGCCATGGTAAAAAGTCCAGTGGGAACAGCCCTGTCAAGTTAAACTACCGCGACCGCG
The DNA here is from genome assembly GCA_949987565.1 of Luidia sarsii. Classification (NCBI taxonomy): domain Eukaryota; kingdom Metazoa; phylum Echinodermata; class Asteroidea; order Paxillosida; family Luidiidae; genus Luidia; species Luidia sarsii. The sequence goes on from OX465107.1 coordinate 17,968,675, forward strand.
CTGTAAAACGCTATATAAACAGAGCAGCTTCCTGTGTTACATCACCACTGCACAGAAATGGCTAGCGGGAGCGCCAAAGTGGTGGTATGGTTCCCTGACGCCAACACACCAGTACAGTACAGGACATGTGTGTACATGTACCATTCATGATCATTCATTTGTAATTTATTGTACGCTGTATACTTACAGTGTACATGTACTTCTTGTCTTCAAGCTCCGTGAAATCGGTGAAATACGTCAGGTTTGATTGATTTTGTCAGGCTTTTAACTGGCTCTGATCCCAGTGAAAATGCTGAAGAACAATTAAAGAGGAGAGCTGGCAGATCATCATTCACCTCAAACCCGGACATCGTACTACCATTCGTAGTCGCACTTAGTAGAAGAAACCATGACTTAAAGGGGAATGCAACCCACAGAAAAATGTTGGCTCATCTGATTGGGTGTTGAAAACAACCTACAATTACTTATGTGCTACTCACTAAGAGTTTCATAAAGAGGGAAAAATCGTGGAATTCAGTGGTCGAATTTGCGTTCCCGCAACCCGCCATCTTTTCGAAGGGGCCGCCGATCATTGCGGGTGTGTGACATCACAACGGAGACAACCCCGTCTGATTGGTCAATTAGGTTTGGTCAATCATTTCAATTTTAACTAAAAATATTAATCGACATTTTTTAAATTGTATACCTAAGTGTGTGAAAAGAAATATTATAATTCTTTGCATATTTGATATACAAAAATGTTGCAAACTGCAACTCTTTCCATATTTATGTCTTTTCGCTTTGATAACTAGTAGAATTATGCGTGGGGATTGCGCATAGTCTCGAACTCTCGATCTACAAACACTTTTACACGTGTTAGCGAAGCTGTGTCTAGCCATAAAGCTCTATAAAACGTTGCAGTTCTGTTCAATCAAAAACCGTGGGAATACTTTGAGGGAGACTGGGAAGGACATTTGATTTATTTTGATCTGTGTTAGATGCGTTAAAAAAAAATTGACCTTAACCACTTCATACTGATTCAAGAGGTTTCATTTGCGTTCTTCAACATGGGTTTAGGGTTAAGAGGTCGACACAATCTTTAAAGTCATTCACAGATATGAAGACAAGTTATTGGTGCAGTAATTCATGCTGTATTTGAATGATTTAACTATGCTCTATTCTGGTTTTGATGACATTTCATAGATGGTCAGTGGATGATGAGATTGAAATAACAATATTCCTCTGTACAGTAAATTAACATGTTTCCTGTGTCATTCGTTTGTTTCAAGTACATTAATAACTCATATATATGTTTTCATTTACAATGTCACTTTTAGTATTTCGGACATTCAGATCCAAACGATTGGCTAAGTTATCTGTTATTCCATCCCACTGAGAGGATATTCATTGCCATAACATTTTAAAACACATTCTGCTCGTGTTTGGCTAAATTCGTTCATTTTTTTTATGGTACCCACAAAATAGGGACTTTAGAAAACATGTAAATTTCACTTTAGAAATCAAGATGGTAAATTTTGTATTTGAAACTTCATTCCCACTTGTAGTTGGAACTATTGACATACTATAGATAGCAGTTTTTGTACTTATATATTGTTTGTACTTATATATGTTCTTTTAACTTTCAATACGATACTTTATATATTAGTTCCAAGTTTTTTAAGTAAGAAGGATGTGTTGGTGTAGCGGATATACTCTCTAACTTCTAACTTGGTGACCCGAGTTCGAGTCCTGGCGATGTCAGGGTCCTTGTTCGAGTTTCAAATTAAATAAATAATGCCTTTTAACTTTTGTTTCAACATCTAACCTGTCTTAAAAAGGGTAAAATTCCATTTTATTTTATTTTATCTAGTGGGGTAGAGGGGGCGCCACAGGTCTCCGAACCGCCGCGGGTTGGTGATCTAGGAAGGCCGGGGATTCTGGGGAGGCCGGTTGATCTGGGGAGGTCGGTTGATCTGGGGAGGCCTGGGTTTCTGGGAAGACCTGCATCCACCCGGGATCGAACCCTCGGCCTTGAGGTTCCCAGTCGAGCCACTGAACCGCTAGCCTCATGAGTCCCGCCCACCCACCCACCCCTAAAAAACCAATCTATTTAAACCTTCGGTTACCTTAATAGAATTAAAAAACATTAAATTCAAGACTTGACTTCCCAGGGGATCGAACCTGCAACCTTGAGGTTACAGACCCTGGGACACCCACGACACGCCATGTGCACCAGTTGACTTTTGGTCGAAATTTCAGATACTTATAGGTTGGGTAATAACTTGGTAATTTGAAGAAGAAAAATGTTACGTTACATCTCTGGGGATCGAACCTGCAACCTTGAAGTTACAGACCCTGGGACACCCACGACCAGCCATACGCACCAGTTGACTTTTGGTCGAAATTTCAGATACTTATAGGTTGGGTAATAACTTGGTAATTTGAAGAAGAAAAATGTTACGTTACATCTCTGGGGATCGAACCTGCAACCTTGAAGTTACAGACCCTGGGACACCCACGACACGCCATACGCACCAGTTGACTTTTGGTCGAAATTTCAGATACTTATAGGTTGGGTTTGTACTTGGTAATTTGAAGAAGAAAAATGTTACGTTACATCCCTGGGGATCGAACCTGCAACCTTGAAGTTACAGACCCTGGGACACCCACGACACGCCATACGCACCAATTGACTTTTGGTCGAAATTTCAGATACTTATAGGTTGGGTTAGTACTTGGTAATTTGAAGAAGAAAAATGTACTATTGCATCCCTTGAGATCGAATCTGCAATCTTGAGGTTACAGACCCTGGGACACCCACGACACGCCATGTGCACCAGTTGACGTTTGGTCGAAATTTCAGATACTTATAGGTTGGGTTTGTACTTGGTAATTTGGAGTTGAAAAATGTTACGTTACATCCCTGGGGATCGAACCTACAACCTTGAGGTAACAGACCCTGGGACACCCACGACACGCCATGCACACCAGATGATTTTTCGTTCAAATTTCATATACTTATTGGTTGGGTTTGTACTTGGTAATTTGAAGAAGAAAAAAATTAACTGTTGCATCCCTTGGGATCGAATCTGCAATCTTGAGGTTACAGACCCTGGGACATCCACACGCCATGCGCACCAGTTGACTTTTGGTCGAAATTTCAAATACTTATTGGTTGGGTTTGTACTTGGTAATTTGAAGAAGAAAGATGTACTATTGCATCCCTAGCCCTTGGGATCGAATCTGCAATCTTGAAGTTACAGACCCTGGGACATCCACGACACGCCATGCGCACCAGTTGACTTTTGGTTGAAATTTCAAATACTTATAGGTTGGGTTTGTACTTGGTAATTAGAAGAAGAAAAAATGTACTGTTGCATCCTATGGGATCGAACCTGCAACCTAGACCTTTGACCTCATTCAAATGACCTAATTAACCATTGTTGTCCTTATTTATTTTTTTAATTTCATGTTGTATATTATTTTAAATTTCACATTTCAAAGAAAAATTGCTTTACTTCAATCAATCAAAATACAATGTAAATCATTTAATGTCTTTACCCAACGATATTCACGTGGCGTACGTGTTGTACCCAGTGGCAGTAGTACTAGTCAGTACATGTACATGTCAGTAGCTGGCTATACAACGTTACGATTTCAGCGCGAAAAGTACGTCATATCCCTCCCAGGGAAAAGGTTACTGCAGACACAGCACCCTCAATAATCGGACATTATCCTCGCTGCACGGCGAATAAACATTCCGTCGGCGTAAAAAAAAGTCCACGTGGGAATGCGTGGTAAACTAGCATTCAGGAATGTCACGGTAAGTTACGGTACCGCGTGGCCTCGGTAGAAAAAGTCCAGTGGGAACACGACCACTTAATTAAAGGCCTAATACAACATTGGGAAGATCGGAAAACATCGATGTCCACAGATTTCCTTCTAATGTACACAGTTTGTAGATGGTCATGATAGAATCCTCATATTGAAATCTTACGGTCCTGGACGCTGTACTTCCCTAGAAATCCTCTCTCAAACATTGACAAATAGTTTATTACTCGCAAGTCATAAACTATTTCTTACTCTACAGAATGGAGCAAAAACCATGACGTGTTTTTTTTACCTTTTTCTACTTTCTCAGATCACCATTTGAGCGAAAACCTTCGCAGGATTGCTTTTTGGGGGATGTTTAATGGTTTAATACACAAACTGTGGCAATCTTTTGACCATTACCAATGTTGAATTGGCCTTTAAACCATAATCGGGTCACCTGATCATTGGATCGACTGGACTCCTAAAAAGTAAAGTTCAAACCCATTTTTAAAGAGTGCCAGAAATATCGGCTTGATACGTTGAGTTCGGGCGCGCGCGTTCTCGTCTGTTTGTGAACAACCCTGGCGGATGTTGTGTGATCCTGTTCCGAGTGCAGCGTTCGTGGGTTTGTGTTCGTGTGGTTTCGAGCGCGAGAACAAGGTTCGCATAAGAACAACACACCGCCCCAAACTCGACCTCGGACGTTTTCACCGTTAGCCTCACCTGCAATGCATGCTGTCATGAAGCAAGCCAGGGTACCAGCGACCAGGGCACGGGGCGCTACGGAAGCCAGGTCACTGGCCCTCTTGGGGGCCATGGGGGTCAGTCCGCCCAGCATGACCCCTATGGAGCCGATGTTTGCAAAGCCACACAGTGCGTAGGTAGTTATGACCTCAGAGCGGACCTGAAAAGACACAAGACACCACACATTGCATCAAAATAAAGCCTTGTCAAACTACCAAATAAGTCCGCGGTCTTAACAGTGCCCAAAGGTTACCATGGACTCTCCAATACAAACCTCTTCCTCATTTGGAGCATGAGTAGTATAGAGGCTGGTTAATGCTGGCATTCTGCGTATTTTCAGGGAAATGGGAGCAAGTGTGAATCGGAGGCAGGGTTGTATGAAATGATAGTGTCAATTGACCGAGTGCATTCCTGTGCGGCAGGAAACGCCGGTGGGACTACAATTCCCAGGATGGATAGCTGCCAACCTATCTTAATGGAATTAAGGAATATCTATGCTGAAAAGGAGGAATCACAGAGCAAACTACATTTAGCATAGGAATCTGTTGTCAAGATCTGGTAAAAAGTAAAGAAAAAATACCAAAAAGAGGAGTGATTGCTCCAAAATAGGAATGGTTGGCAGCTATGAAAAATGACACATAAGTCAATCTTCTTGGGTACATGACACACGTTCAAAGTAGCTGAAGCTGCAAACGAGACCTTGGTGATCACTGCATTTTTCAAGTAATGACTATATGACCTGCAATACAATATAAATCTAAAAAATTAGAGGGCTTGACGTTTTGATCCTAGTAGGACCTTTCTCAAAGGCAAACAGAGACTGACTGGAGAAGGGTCCTTTTGAGATTTGTACACAATTTTATTAGATAATTGTTAGGGTTCATCTTGTAACATTTAGTACATAGAGATTTCAAGAGAAGAAAAGACAGACACCAAGTACTGGCTTTCGTATATTTTCATTACATTTAATAATATCATTTGAAATAGTATGTACAGTACATTCATTTAAAACCCACTTAGGAGCAGAATCAGGGCACATTATGGTCACACACAGATCACTACGTCACATTACAGCACATTGCGAATAGGACAGGCCATGCATCTACACACATAAAATCTACAGAAAATCGGATAAAAAACAAATCTGGATTAAAAAATGAAAGGAAGGCACATTTCATGTTGCTATTCTGGTGTTCCAGGCACAGGTCCTATCCAGAAAATCACGTACATTTTTGTTGATTCAATTAACCATGAGAAAACAAGAAATTTGAGTAGACGGTAAATCATGCGTCTTGGAAGACACGGAGACTTTCCTTCGAGACAGATCAAGGTTTTAGGTTTCCGTTGAGGTTCGGCAGAGTCATTTCTAATCGCTATACAGCCTCACGCTGTCAATAGTACATTCAGCACATTAAATCAACACTAAGTTGGGGGATGCATGTCCATGTTTACCCATACACAAACAGATTATTTCTTTTAAAAAGGAACCATTCAGGTTTTAGAAAGGAAGACTTGGTTTCAAATTACTATTATTATTATTATTATTTATGTGACCATGACAAGGAAAACAGACAAAACGTCAAGAAAAAACACATTCAAAATGAAGAGGGTACGCACTTTAGAAGAAAAAGTAACCCTTGAATTGGCAGGATCCTCCTGGGATTCACCAGGATAGTACTATTCTCTTCCCAAGATATCTTCTTTAGTTTTGTTCTCAGGTCATTCCTCACACACAATCCAATACGACACCGAGTGACAGATCTATAATATTGCATTGCTTTCGTCATTTTGATCCATGTATTATCCATATCCATGGATCACTTTAATAGCAAAAGTATGTACATCATTCCATTCCCACAGCAACCACACTTGAATCCCTTTCTATTAAAATCCCTGATAAAATGATAAATACATGCAGTAACTGCATTTCAATATTCACCTAAACTCATCACAATGCACATAATTCTGTTTAAAAAAACCCATTACAAATCCATTGAATAAATACATCCTCTTTGATGGCTCAAGGGTACAAAATATTTTCAGTGATAAAAAATGTGCTCCGATGTGAGGTGAATACTTTGCTAGTTGGGAGCAGAAAATAGTTATCTAGGATACAAACGATGTTTACAATTGAGATTATAAATATGAAGGAGTACATGTATGTACTGCATTTGGATTTCTATGACCTGTGGCTTTCCACATTTGCCCATCAAGTCAAGTTACAGATCAAGCTGACAACAGCCACAATGGCCATTGAATGTATATGTGACAATTATTAGTCTGAGTTGGAACAAATTTGGCTGGAAAATCATGGTGTCCCACACCTTTGGTGGCATATAACATCTTAAGATAAATAAAAAACGTTCAAATGGAATGAGCAAGTTCAGCACGACCTCACTTTACATAGGCCCATTGAAGATCTGAAAGATTAACCACGCTTACATCACATGTTTACGACATGTTTACATCACAGTGGTATTGCTTCCAAGTCTTGTTTTGCCTCCAATCTTTCTGCTTATCATCGCAATTCTTACAGAAGCAATCAAACGTGGAAAATTCACACACATATGGACTTCGCAGTTTATTGATTGTCCTTCACAGTCCTTGCACTCAATTTCCTGTGAATACCACCAGGTGTCCCAATCTATCGAATTTTGTTTAAGCCTTCCATATCACATCATGGCTACTAACTTTCAGTATTCCTCTCTAAGCCAAGAGGAATGGAATTTATCATTTTTAAACTCAAACAAAAAGAACCAAAGATGTGAAATCTGCAATTTCATGTTTTACTTTTTGAATTTTTTTTTATACATTGCTAAAATCATTCTTAAAAATAATTTTAAAAAGCAAGATTCTAGATGGGTAGAAATAAGATTTCTATATCCCGTTGTATTAGTACTGCAGATCCTGATGCTAAAATATTACCCAATCATTGAAAAAATGAGAAAAAGAATGGTTTGGGAGTACTCGCAGGTGAGGGGTATTTACAAAAGTTGATGAATTTTTCCTTTTTTTGACCAACAAATTTACACTAAAATTGAGGTGATACTACATAGAGCATATTAAAGGCACCTTATTTTTTTAAGTACACACTTAAAAACGAAATGTTGCTTTTATTAAGAAAAATAAAAAAGATTAAGGCACAATCAACATGCATGATACACCACAAACATGTATGGTGAGTGCAAACATGTGCGTATTTTTTTCTTTGGGGGGCATTTACTATTGTAAATATTTCATAGTATGAATTAGGGTCCCTCTTCTAAAAACAAAGGGCTTTGTGGCTACTGGAAGGACGGCTGACTATTTTGGTGGTTTTTAATTTCCGTTCTCTGCCGATGATCACGTGGATGGGGTGGTCATGTTCAGGGGTCCAATACCCCCTGGAAGCAACGTCGTCATAACCTGATTCTCGTCAAACGGCACATACAGGACACCTACAACAGGAGCAAAAAGAGGAATTTATCATTTAATGTGAGGCACAGCAATGTGCGGCGAAATGGCCAAGATGCAAACATCAAAAATTAGGAGGGCCCGATGATTCGATCCTCGCAGGACCGTTGAGAAAGGTCATGCTTGATGATGTGACACACCATGGAAAAACAACAATGCCACTAGCCAAATACACTAGACAAGAGTAGCTGACATGACCCAAAAAAACATGTTAAATACATGGCTGCAAGTGACGAAAATCACTCTTTTTTTCTGACTAAAAACTTTTTGTGCAAATAAGCTTCAGTTTGAGAAGTCTCAATAAATTGAAAAATGAACAATGTTCCAAGCATTGCTATCTAAAAGTAATGTTGTGGAAAATTACAAGACTACATGACATTTCTTTTTCAGATTTTCTTTAATTCATGCAGGAATTAGAATGCGCATTGTCAAACGCTCCATTAGTATCATACATATTCGTCAGAGTTGTTTTTCCAAGAGATGAATTGCATCGCTAATCGCCGTACTAAATTTGCCTGTTTGTCAAAGATCTGATTGACGATCAGATCATCATGTTTAAATATCAGGTAGGATTAGCTGTTGACAATCTTCACTGGGTCTTTCCAGGGCAATTACAGCAGATCACTATCTACTGCCAAATAAATAAGGTGACAACCTTACATAACTGGTTATAGCAGGGCCGCAGAGGCAACTATCTGTGTTCAATCAGCAATAATTGGCTGTAACGTGACCACTTAATGTTGAGTGACAAGCACAGCGGACCTAGAGATGGCTGATGTCTATTGCTATCATGGGCTGATCTAAACCCTAAGCCTATTGGCAGCCACCATGGGATGATGATATGAATGTCCAGACATTGAAAAGTTAAAACCACATTCGGGGTGTCAAATGAGTATGAACCACTGATCTCTATGTTCTAGAAAAACTTCAAAGTGTGATTCTGTTGAGCTGAACCTGACACGACCGGCTGCCAATTTTTTTTAACTCAGGGTGGTAGAGGTTTGCCAGCCTCATTCCCAGGGTCTACCCTTGCGCAATGGGAGGGCCAACATGGCAGCTGGTGGCTTCAACTATTTCAACTTCTTCTTCAAGGTGATCCATCCACTCTTACCACTACAGATCAGTGGAAAGAGTTGAGCAGGGTCTACCATTAGTAGTGCCAACATGGCAGCTGGTGGCTTCAGCTGCTTCTGCAGGGTGCCACTGGTCAGTGACCCATCCACTCTTACAGCTACAGATCAGTGGAAAGAGTTGAGCAGGGTCTACCACTGGGAGTGCCAACATGGCGGTCGGTGGCTTCAGCTGCTTCTGCAGGGTGCCACTGGTCAGTGACCCCTCCACTCTTACAGCTACAGATCAGTGGAAAGAGTTGAGCAGGGTCCACCATTGCAACCATGGCAACAATGGGAGTGCCAACATGGCAGCCGGTGTGAGCCACTGGTCAATGAGCCATTCAGTATATACTGGAGATCAGTGGAACAGTATAGTTCTCAAAAGTTAGAGGGCCTGACGTTTCGATCCTAGCAGAACCTTTCTCAAAGGCAAAGGGACGATATAGTTGCTTAAAAAAAAAAAAACTTACCGGCTATGCAGGCAGTCATGAAGCAGGCGACAGTGCCAGCGATCAGGGCCCGCACTGCCACCGAGGCCAGGTCGCCCGTCCGACTGGGTGCCATCGGCGACAGCCCGCCCAGCTGAATCCCGACGGAGCCTAAATTCGCAAAGCCACAGAGGGCGTAGGTGGCGATGACCTCTGACCGGACCTACAGGACCAGAGGCATGCCAAGACAAAGAGCCGGGCCGGGGGGGGGGGAGAGGTTGGGGAAGGGAGGAATGGAGGACGGGGAGAAAGGGCAATTGTTACAAGGGAAAGCCATGCAATATACCAAACAATGGCATTGTAATTTGTTTTCATGCAAATTCTTCCACAAGAAGGAGTCAGGGACAGAACCAAACAAAATGGCAGGTTGCAGGTGACAAAAATTAATCATGCTTGAACACGGCCAAAACTGAAGAATCAGCAGCCGTTCCTTTGCAAAAGGTTTTTTTCTATTAACGAACCAAAGGAGGACCAATGGGATGGAGCCAATGCAAGGGATTTTAGAGTTGTTAGCGAGCCAACTAGCCAAGAGCAATCACGGTACATCAGAGGAGAAAAGTCAAACAAACAAAGGAAAAACTGACTGGGAACTTTTTCAACAAAATGGAAAAGAAAAGAAAACTCTGCCTGGACTGGGACTTGAACCCGAGACCTCTGGATACGTTAATCCAGAGGTCTCGGGTTCAAGTCCTGGTCACTCCAGTTTTCTTTGCCCATTTTTCAGAGGAGAAAAGGTCAGAAAGACAAAGCAAAAGACTAAAAACCCAAACCAGGAAAAACAAATTTTAGGACTACCGTAGTTCAGTCAATTAGGACTGAGTGAGTAGCCTGTCAATTCCAGAAATTAGACACAAATGGGGTTATTTGGAACATTCAAGTAAGGTTAGGATTTAGGTGGTTACGGCCATTTTAATAGGGTTAGCATGAGATTAGTTGATAACTTGACATGCACACACAATAAACGCACAATTTGTTTGTCTTAATAAGTAGATGACTTTCGCACATGTTGTGTTGACTAAACTGAGGTAGCGTACCGCGTGTACAAAGCAATAAGGACATCGATCGATCCATGGGTACAGGGGCATCATTTCCTGGCCTAAACAAATACCATCCAGAGAGGAAATATTGACGATTGACAAAACGATCCTCCGAGTGCTGATGACATAGTCGGGTGGGTTTCCGGCGCAAAAAGGAACACGGATCGAAACCTCGGAACAGACTTTAATTTGGTTCATAACCGAGGCAATTCGTTTGGATGTGCAGAATTGTTTTGGTTGGGAAAGTACCTATTTTGTCAAATGCACCTTGAAGACGAGGCTAAAAGTCTATTCTTGTTGCAGAGATGCTTTGGAAATTGGAAGCATCTGAACTTTCCTCAGGATATCACGATATGTCTTCAAGATAAACAAGCAACGATCAGTGGGACCAAACTATAGCTTAATTACAAAAACACGTACTCAAGTTTTTCAGTGACAAAAGGTCACTTTTCAAATACATGTACATATCTACATGTAAATCATGTTATATCTATGATACATGTAAATACATGTGATTTATGGACATTTTGCTCACACAGTACAGGGAGTAACCAGCAATTTTTTGGCTCTTTTTTTTTAACTTGACTTGAATCAATTTTGATGTAATATAATTGAGGAATAGTTGGTGATAAAGGTAACAGGGTCATATGACTGAGAAACAGAGAAACAAGAAAAGCAAGTGGAGTCACTCAAAACAGTAATAATAGAAGAGTTACAATTTGAGGGAGGGAAAAAAGGTGCAATTAGTCACAGGTTAACTGAAGGTCATGACAGATGAGGTGAAGAAAACAAATTCTTTCTGAAAGCACAAATGGCACCGAGTTTCACATTGCAATCCAGGGCAGTTGTGGCAATGCTGCATTTCAATTGCTTTACTCATGTACATGTATGCTTTATAATCAAGACGCATCAGCACAACTTGTTGCAGAAGTAGTGAACTCAAAAATAAGCATTATATTATATTCAAGTTAACCACTGGTGATGACGACTTTGCGGGTCCAAGAATGCCTGTAAATGGCCTCATGTGACAAATGTCGCCCTAAGAATCCAAAGGGAAGGAGAACGTCTTACCGATATCGTCATGCCGCCAGTCTCCCGGTTCTTGATGTACTCTGACAGACGCTCGTAGGCCACAAACTCGTTGATGAACGTCTTGGTGCCAATGAGCTCGGCGACGATGCGGCAGTCGTCCCACTCCACACCCATCAGGAAGGCCACGGGGACAAAGACATATGAGCAGATCAGCTGTTGGGAGACGGACAAAGACGATCAGCAATCACAATTGTGCAGCTTGCACATCAGTCACCAGAAAGAGGATACTGCCCTGCTCGTCAGGCCCTCCGAATTCTTATCAGAAAGAGGTTCTATTTCCACCAGATCTGAGGTCAATTTTCCCTAAACTCATCGTAACTTACGATCAACTGCAAGACAATGAAGCTATGCACAGAAACCATACGGCCTATTGCAACGTACGATGGATTATCCATCGTCAGTTCGTATTAAAGACTTTGTGAAATCCACCCCTCATCCTGCTTTCAAATCAAATTGTGAACTTGCACTTGTGTACTTCACGTGCTCACATGATTCTGTCCACAGTGGTGAACTGGCGGTAAATTGCCTCTCTCGAGTACAGAACATGCACTGAGGGGTTGCGTTCTGTTGCTTTGATGCAGATAAATGTATAGGCAGGAATGTAAGTGACCAACAAAGTCATTTCCTGAAAATCACTGAAGGCCAATAAATTGTGTGACTTTGAATGAGTGCTTACGTGACTGAGAGATACGACTGAGACTCACTCACTCGCTTATGCGACCGAGAGATTCACAACAGGGGTGCAGATGCCCTTCAGTTTTTAGGGTTTTAACAGATAAAAATGAGCAGTTTGAGATACCTGTTTGACATAAAAAAAAATTTTTTTTAAATATCATGCCATTTCCGGAAGTCTTACATCCCTGTAGGCCCTATATGCTTTGGAATACAGGATCAAGATTTGATAGGGTCATAGCATTACGCCCATGATATCATTTTATTTTTTTTTGGGGGGGGGTGCAAATTCATGATTAGTCAAATCTACCAACTACCAGTGAAGGGGCAGGGGGCGGGGAGTTAGACAATTTGTGACCCGCTCACCTCAAAGCTGAGTCCTTCGATTCCAACCAGGCTGCCCATGTAACCGAGCAAGCCGTTCAACAGGGCCAAGAGAGCCAGGAAGGCAATCAGGTTGGCGCCAATGTTCAGGGCCAGCATGATGGCCGTGGACGCACCAGTGGAGGCGGCCTCGATGATATTCCTCTCCTCACTGGAGGAAGGCAACGACAAACAAACGGAATCAAATCATCAACCCCATCATGACTGATCCTTGGATCACAAAAGGGAAGACAACTAAAAGAGTACAGCTTTTTTTCATTATTTCCTTTCAAATCTTTCAAACAAATCAATGACCAATACATTGTTGCTTGTTATTTTTGCCTGCTAGGATGGAAATGTCAGGCACTTTTATAAGAAAAAAATTCTAGGTCTTCGTGTACCGGTACAGTGTACGTCACAAAAAAATATGTATGAATCCATAATTATGAATTTATGGGATACAACAATTTGAGGAGCACAGGACTTTCGAGAAGATGAAGATGAGTATGAACATGTAAAAGTCCACATACATGTAGACATCATATATATAACAAGATGTTTGTGTCCAGGAGAATGTAATTCAATGAGGGTTTGCCCTGCTCAAAGTAATAAGCAATGAGCGCTCAGTGCTTTTCTTAAACAATTTTCATCAGGCATCGGGCACTCAGTGCTTATAGTTACAACGTCAGGGCAAACTCTCAAACCCCCATCCAGGTAGCCATAGCCATCAATCTCCTTTCAGAAAACCCCAAACGAATGAGGAAATAACCCAACCACCCCCCTCTGCCCCCTCTATTTACCCTTTAGGTAGCTTGACCTGGTCCACCGTCTTGGTCTGGGACTTCTCCGTCTCCGGGTAGAAGAGCTTGGCAATGGCCAGAGCGGCCGGGGCGGACATGACGGAGGCGGACAGGAGATGGGAGGCGCTGATGCCAAAGGAGATGTAGGCGCCCAGCACGCTGCCGGCAATGGTGGCAAAGCCGCCCGTCATGACAGCGTGAAGCTCTGACCGCGTCATCTTGGGAAGGTAGGGCCGGATCAGGAGAGGGGCCTCCGTCTGTTGAGAGGGGCGAGAGAGAGAGAGAGAGAGAGAGCAGGGATGTAAGTGACTGACAAATCCTGAAAATCACTGAAGGCCAATGAATTGTGCGACTGCGAGTGAGTGCATACGCGACCGAGAAATACTACTTTGAGTGAGCGCTTACGTGACTGAGAGATGCGACTGCGAGTGAGCGCTTATGCGACCGAGAGATTCACGGAAGGGGTGCAGGCGCCCTTCAGTTTTTAGAGTTTTAACAGATAAAAATTAGCAGTTTGAGATACCTGTTTAAATTTTTTTAAATGCATTCACACCATTTCTGGAAATCCGGAAAGTCTTACAACCCTGCGGGATAAGTGTGAGGGGGGGGGGAATAGAATCTGGGGCATCTTGCTTGCCTGGCCGATGAAGATATTGCCGGCGGCATTGAGGGACTCCGATGCCGAGGTGTGCATCGTCTTCTGCATGAGCCAGGCCAGCTTGCCAATGATAGCCTGCATGACGCCCAGGTAGTAGAAGATGGAGATACAGGCACTGAAGTACACCACCACGGGCAAGACCTGCCAGTTAAAAAAAAAGAAAAAAAGAGAGAAAGCATCAAGGTTCTGCATCGCTCACAAGCTGGGTGGCCTTCCCAATGCATATATGTGATGGGCTCTGCGAAAATTAGCCACAATGGGGTGTAAAGATCATGATCAAGGGATCTTGAACCACAAAACCTTGAACGACGAAATCAAATCATTGCCAGCCTTGGCTGGCTGTAAACATTGCCATTATATTTGTTTTCTAAAGGCATTTGTGGTAGAGACCTGTAGAAATTGGTAGTCATGCTCAAATGATTTTCAATGACTGCTGATCGCAACTAGAGGGGGTACATGTTATGTGTGTGGTAACAAGCACACAGTGTACTTTCTTTCCCTCTTCAATTTGTTTTTCTCTCAGTGTCATGCTGCCTGTCACGTAGACCGCAGAATACATGCCAATCCTTGTCCCAAGGGCAATAAGCATACCATTTCAATCGGACAGGCTTATGGGGGAGGCTAGGAGAGGTCCTGCTAGGATCGAAAGTCAGGCTCACAACATTTTGAGATTTGCGTTTTGTTGGTCATTTTAGTCTGTAAGTAGCTTGCATCATTTTTTGTATATTACATGCACATGCAAGAAAATTACTACCGGTAAATCAAAATGTAGCACTTGACCTGTATGGCTTACATTTAAATAAAAATGGCAGGCAAAGCACTACTGGCAAATGACAGTAACCTTCAAAATCAAATACAATATTGAATACTGTCTAAATTATATTCCTTCCAAATCCAGGCTCATCTTTACTATTAATTAATTAATTAATTTTTTATACTGGTACTGGGGAACGTATTCAGAATCTTTCATTCCCTCATTGGCTTTTCTTGCACAAAGGTTAGCGGAAAAGCCCTACTTTTTGTTTTGATTTTTTCCCTACATCTTCTCCTGCCAAAAAGTCGATTGAGAAAGCACTCTTGGCATTCTACCCTGATTGTCTGGCAAACGATAGAAGATATTAGAGCCAAACTCGTCCTGTCGTTTATGTTTTTTTTTTGCTGAAGCGACATTGCTTACCACTGACAAGCATGTACGCCCTTTAGTTAGAGCAAATCAGTTACTACCACTGCTAGACACACGGCATGAACGTCCATGTATGTACAGTAGTGCATGTATATTAATTAATACAAAAAAACTGTTGCAAACAGCACTGATTAAAATGACCTGCAATACATAAATCTCAAAAGTTAGAGGGCCCTCTAACTTTTGAGAGTGAGTACATGTATGCAATACAAAAAGACCAACTACCGTGAATTTCCTTTCGCTTCCCATCAACAAGCCCACAACAGCGACCCCACTCTTACGAAGCCATTCCACACCGAAAATACATGCGGGGCGTACCTTGAAAGCAAAAAAGTGGTCCTCGAAGTTACTGCCAAAGACAAACTCGGCCCCAGCGTCCGTGAACCCAAGAAAGATCTGCACCACGTTGCCAAGGAAGTTGAAGACCTCAAAGCCGATGTTTGTGCGCAGAATGAAGAGGCCAAGGATGAACTGGAGGGCAAGGCCCCAGACCACAGGACGCCATTTGACCTGGACAAGCGGGGAAACAAAAAGGCCGCCACATGTCTTGAGATGACCACCCACTGTCAGATAAACATCTAGCCCATAGCTGACAACCTATCTTAATGGACTTGTGCACTAGTGCACTAGGAATACTCCTGCTAAACAAGAGGAATCACAGAGCAAATCACATAGGAATATATGTGTATTTCCAAGCCCAAAAATCGGAATCTGTTGTCAAGAGCTTGTAAAAAGTTATAAACTTTATTTGTACCAAAAAAAGAGGAACAATTCCTTCAAAATAGGAATGGTTGGCAGCTTTGTATAAAATTAAAACCCCTTTCAAAAATGACCTGCAATTTCATGGGGTGGCACTCTTTTTGTGAGTTTTAATATCCTGCTATATCTGTACTAATTTATTTTTATTCTAAAACATCTGCCTTTGAGAAAGGTCCTGCTAGGATCGACACGTCAGGCCCACTAAAATTTGAGACTAAAACATCTTTAATGTGTAATCGTACATGAATGTCTTAGTGGTTCTGTGTCCGTACACAACACAAGTTTATTTTTCCGTTATTGGTTGTACAGCGCATTTGGTTTTTTCAAATAGAATTTGTGCTTTTTAAATTCATTTGACACTTACATGTCTGGGGTTCTTGGAGAAGACATAGGTGAAGAGGACAAAAGCCACCAGGCCCGCTGCAGATATCAGCTGGACTGGGTTGTCCTTAGTCAGGAAGAACAGAGCCAACGCTATCGCAGCGAGGATGAGGATGTACAGGGGCCTGCAGCCGTGGGACAAAACAGGTCAGAACTCAGAACGCGAGATCAGACTTGGAAGGTTTGCACTGTGGAATCACAATGTTGACATTTTGCAGTGACACCGTGTACAGTAAGTCATCTCTTTCAAGGAGTATGGCTCTGAGTCAGTCTGAGAAGTGACGGTAAGTGAACAAACCCCTTACAGACTACAAAAGGGATCTGTGACTGTCACAGTGGTTTTGATGCCACTGTGGTAAAAATATTATATTGAACAATACAGGGGGTACATGCCCATTTGTACACACTGTTATAAAGTTGCTTAATAGGCACACAATGTGCTTTGTCTTAAAATTTGTACTTGTCAAGTCAACGTAAACAAGACCCAGGATTGAAGTACAATAATGTAGGTTGAGTTGGTATTGGTCTCAAATTGTTTGGTTCACATGCTCACATTCTCTCAACAGTCTAGCGGTGGTTTTTTGGTCTATTGTTTCCAGAAGGATATCATCGGGCATTCCAATCCAGCATCTGTACATGCAGTGTGTACAACTCTACATGTACGTATAGTAGTTGCACTACCCAATCATTATTCCTTAACTCCAGTGGGATGATTGGGTCAATGAATTGAAGAGGAAACGTACATCCAGAATCAATATTCATAACAATCACAGTATTGATCAATAGATTGAAAAATTGCTCCCAACTGTACTTTCCACAAGCGCGTGTGAACGAACACAAACTCATTTCAAAAGGTGAAAAGTTCAGTACTTCACGTCACAGAAAATCACAACAGCTACATGGACATGGCAGTTGCACAGTTCATTTCAAAATTTTACTTTGGGTTTTTGGCTAAATTTTATCATGGTTTTACTCATCTTTTATCAACATATTATTCATGGGGATGCTCCCTTCAGGGAACCCCCCCCCAAAAAAAAAACAAAAAAACTTACCACTTGATGTACTTCCACTGTCTGTCTATAAAATTACCAGCAGGTTTGCAGGAGAGGTCATAGATTTCGTTGCCATAGTAATCCCTAATGATCCCGTACAGGAACAGGCCGAGAGCAATGCCTGTGATGATGATTATGACCATGGCCTCAGAAAAATTGTAGAAGCACGCAAAGACGAGGTACACCAGGTAGCCCATCAGCAGCACCAAGTAGAAGAAATTCCAGAGAATGTTATAGTGATCGCTGTAGATTGTCCTGAAAATGTCTACCTTGCTGTCCAGGAACTGAAACATGAAAAAGAATTTGAGAGAGACGAAAGACGTTATACTTCAGTCAGAATCTTTATTTCTTTTTAAGTCCTTTTTTAGAGGCTTCTGCCTTTCAGGAACATGTCCTTAACCCTAACGCTTTGCACCTCCTGCACAGGACACACACTGTATACCACAATTTACCACAGTGTCCACAGGGGTGTAGGCTCACATACCACAGGTCACCACAAAAATCCCGCTGTGGAATGTCCTGGTGCATGGCCCTTAACCTCCCACAGGAAAAACCATGTGTGGTTAATTGTGGATTCAATGCCGGTTAGGGTTAAAGTTGAACAAAATGTCACCCACTTTCACTCACTCACTCATCTCCGTAGTCTCACTGGCCGTTGGTGCACTGATGCACGAACCTCCTCCACTCTCCCCTAACATTGGTCTTGCCTATCAAGTCGTATAAGGGATTGACGGTCCATTCCCTTGCATCATCGAGCCACTGTCTACCTGGTCTACCTCTTTTGTTTTGACCCTCAGTTAACCCTAGTGTTAAGTCCTTTGCTAAATTGTGTTTTTGCTATTATGAGGCAATCCTGCTGCTTCAGGCAAAACTAAAAAAAGAAAAAGAGTTTTCTTCCAGAATTGGAACTACAGACTCTCTAAAATTGGATTTCATAGCCCCTGATTGCCCTCAAATTGCTCTAAGTTCAAACGTTCAGACTTCAGAGGTGGACCACTCCAGAATACCAGGGAAAAAGTTTATGTGAGCGTACATGTATACAGATAATACATGAAAGGCTAAGAAAAAAATACAAATAAAAATTTGTTACTCATCCCCGTGCACATCATTTTTTGCTACCGCATCCCCCCATTTTTTATTTAAATAAAACGAAAAAAAAACCAGCAGCTCCTACATATCGTACCGTACTTAAAAACGACTTGAAATTACCTGACTACTAACTTTAAATAGGGAAAAAATTGTTATGAAAAAGGTAAAAAAAAAAGTGCCCGGATCCGCCTTTTTTCAAAAAGTTCGGAAGAGAAACGAATAATTCTTTTTATTTGGAGCCACATACACAAGGCCAATTGGAAACATGAGCCCAGAACCAAATGTGCCGTACTAATTGCAGGGGCAAAGTTGCTTGCTCGTTTTTCAGGCACCAAGCTTGATACAAGTTCCAAGCACAATAGCGGCTATTCAATAACAGGCAACCTGCTTCAGATCAAGTTATTAACTACAGTAGTCAGATCAGATTCATAGAGTCGGTTTCACTTTAAAGTTATTCCGCAAAACTGTTTGAATAAGAGGGGGCTTTACATACATGACTTATCGTTCAAAGTGTAGTGGAATCCCAGGAATAAATCACTTTAACCAGGAAGGACAAGCATCCAGTGAAGTCCAACATGTGGTTGGCAAACTGTGAATAGCCCAACGTACAATAGACTAGAGGGAACCAATGGCTCAAAGCCCATAGGTAATACCAATATACCATAATACACACATTATGGACAGGAGAGAGAAAACTGCAGCATTCATAAACAAATGTAGCATCCTGATTCCTGAAGGAGTACCGGTTGCCACCAACTAAAAGCCAACCACGATACGACTGGCTGCAGTTGCTGAATAAAGGTACATGTACACACCGGCTAGTTTCAGAAAGGGTCTACCCACACAATGACCCCCACACCTGCACTCAATTTTCTGGGATAACAACTTTCCGCACATTCCTATCTGGTATCTAGCAACATGCACTTGAATGTTGAGAAATATATGACGTAGAAAAAATATATTCAATAAAAAATAGAATTGGTTGGCAGCTACATGTATGTAGATATCACCACCGACAGGCTCCAGATACTGTACATAAAACAAGCTGTATGATAGATAGGTATATTATACAATTCACCAAATGATGAGATACTCTACTGATAATATCTTATCTTCCATCGGGAACAGTGTCCAGAAGCGAAGGAGACTCCGGATCAACGTATCACGTGCTAAGATAGCTAATCACTGAAAGGGCGTTAACTTTATTTACAACAATTGCCCCCAAAGTACAAAGTCCGAGTAAGCATTGGCCCAGATGTTGACTTCCAACTTCAGGCGATGCTGCTTGGCAGATTACAATCAGATATCTGAGGCAGCCGGAACAGAGCTGCCAATTCAGTAGTACGAAAATCATGCCATAAATTACTGTACACACAAAACTCAGTGGTTTCTGCGGTTTACTATTAGGGGGAATCAAGGCCCTATTTCATACACATTGTACATATTACATACTGTAGATCCGCTTAGTGTGAAATTTACAAAGCATTATGATGTAATGTCAACTGCTTTTGACTTGTATTCCACTGTTCCTTACTCAGCATGAAACAAAAGTGAAGTTTAGGTTAACAAAGTGATCTTGTGAATCATGACTTTTGTGCTTTTAAAGCAAATGTTGGTGCGCTAGTACTGCGCTAATGGCTATTAAGCGGCTGTATGTTTTGACCTCTGGTGTTCATGACATTTGTTTGCAAAAGTGCCCGCAAAGCTACTTGTACACCTGTAAAATGTGTATGAGCATGTAGATAAATATCCCCATCACTGTCTATAATTAATAATGAGCCTTGTAGGAGACTTGAAAACAACTTGGCAACATGGAAAACGATGCATTCCTTCACAAAGTCCAAGAGGAAAACTTGGCAAGCATACAATCTCCTCCTGGCTAGTCGGGTGTGACTATGCAATGCATGCCCCAAATCATTGTTTGGGTCACGAGTCACGACTCACGGATTCAATCGGTTCACTTACGTACGTGATTCCCATGCATTGTGAATCAACTCCAGATACATTGGGTTTCTATTCAAACTATTGAAATTCTTGGGGAAATGTTCAGGTTGGAAATACGTTGAGCTGTATAGTGTTGACAGTCAAATCTTTTTCAAAGCTCTGCAGATTTTCACGGAATAAAAAAAGAAAAAAAAAAAGAAGGCTTGCCATTGAAATAGCCATACTACCCACACTGATTGAATAGTATAAAGCCCCTTGTGCCATGAACAAGTTCTTTTGTTTAAATTCTGCAAAAAAAAAATTCATACAAAACACTCGATGCCTGTGAACGAGAGAGACCATTGATTGCAGCTCCAACTGAACTCTGCATCTTGACAATAGCACCAGCCCAGGGACCTCAGCAATGCGAATAATAATACATGCACTCCAAGAGAAAGTACACACTGTATGTAAAATTGTTCCAGTATTTGCAAACCTAATTTTAATTCATGTTTTATGCCTGGAATTTTCACTGCAATGAGCAAGTGGTGACAAAGTTACTCTGGCAATAAAACCCAAACCAGGTTGGAGGTTAATTTTTTTTTGATACATTAGAGTGAATGTAAAATTGAGGATCAATTCAACCGGCAGAAGTCAGTCGGTTGAATTACCTACAAATTTGAGGCACGTACACACATGTACCTGGGAGGAAAACTTCCGGGGCTGTTCGCACTGTACTTCAATTGGTCAAGTTACCCTATTGCTTGGTAAGTTTCCCCCGGGGGAAAAAAGGACAGGGCTAGAGTGTTCAGCTTGCTGTGACCTTAGAGGAAACCATGAGGCAAATGGAAAGGAATCGGAGGCAAGATATGTAATGTATATGTATGTAAAAAAAATAATAATAATAATTACAATAACATACAGTACATACATGTAAAATTGGGATGGGGCAGGTTTGGAGGAAAATTCAGGAGGATCGATCCAGCTGGACTTCAATGGCGACTGACCTAATGATAACATCATACATGTAGCTGCCAACCTATGTATCTTGAAGGAAGTTAGGAATACTTCTGCTAAATAAGAGGAATCACAGAGCAGACTACAATTAGTACATCTAGGAATGTGTATTTCCAAGCCAAAAATAGGAATCTGTTGTTAAGTCTTCAAGAGCTCGTAAAAAAAGGGATATTTTTTACCAAAAGAGGAATGATACCTCCAAAGTAGGAATGGTTGGCAGCTACATGTATGTAACATGTAGGTCGATCAAGGTTTGAAAAAAAAATATAAAAAAAAATTGGGGGGATGGGGATGCTGGGAAAAAGTCAAAAAGATGAAAGATATAAACACTTACAGCCCAGAATTTATTGTCACCATCCTCGTTGCCATCTCCAACAGCAGTATCAACCCCTTGCTCAGGATCGAACCCATTCTGGGGTCTCCCCGAGGGGTTGAAGGCGGGCCTGCCCACCTCACCAAGGGGGATCTCATACTCTGTGTCCTGCATTGTTCAACACAAATGTACATAGATCGTTAGAGAGAAGGGAAACAACCGAAAACCAGGGGGAAGTAGAAGAGATCAAAGGTTTGGAAAACAAGTTGCGTGTTGTCGTGCTACGAGCAAAATGCCAGCCCCTCTCATTTTTGCGGACCACTATAACTATCTCAGGTCACCCTAGCGGCCTAGCTTACCATTTTTTACTCATACGCACATACAACATCTGTACGACATTGTAATTTTCACCAGCAGGCAGATTATGATTTATCATGTTAAAAGCACATGGCATGGATTAAGGACATACTGAACGGAAGTCTTACAATTAGCCATAATTCAACCCATCGTGAAGATGAAGCTGCCAGTATGCTACTGTGCTACCAAAAATCCAACTGGATGAAAAGCAATTTGCCATTTGGCTTAATGTCTTTACTGTATATTGCAGGAGAATGCTCTTTGAATCATTATATTTCCAATCATACTCATTACTAGTAGTAGTTGTCATGAGTAACTCATGAATTTCCTATTTACAGTATGTAATCTAAGTTCCGATTTAAAATAATTGAAACACAGATTGAAGCAGACATGCAGTCTCATCTCATGGCCGGTGAAGTGAATATCATACACATACACCTGTACTACTCCTAAGTGGCAACAAGCAACATTTAAGCCGTGCTCCCATTGGACTTTTTTCTTCTTCAAGACCATGGGCAACATTCCAATGGGTAAATCTTACTGGCATCTGCACTCAGATTATCGACATGGGGAGATATAAACCGCAACGACGGGTAAAACTTAACTCACGGACTAATTACAAGTGAATGAGACGTCACGTCCGCACTGGACTTTTGCAATCAACTCGGTAAAACTGACAGGGTTAATTCAATTGGGCAGGAGTCAGTGGGTTAAGCCAACTGGGAGGAAAACTTCCTGGGCTGTCCGCACTGGACTTCAAATGGTTGTTACTCATGTGCTTGGTACAAGTCCCCCCCCCCCCCAACCAAAAAAATCCAGTGCGAACTTGCTGTGACCTCAAGGGAATCCAATACCAAGGCGAATAAAACTGTCAAATGGGAGGCAAGTTATGTACCAAAAAATAAAAATCAGCAGCCTAAATCCTACAAAGCCACAAATCCTTACATGATTGGTTGAGAGTTACATACATGTACATGTAGTTGAGACAAAACGGTCCAACCAAACAAAGTCTAGTTTGTTAAATCGGTATAAACAACAAAATTACACCTGTAGAGTAGGCTTGATATAGAAACATTCATTTCCTTTTTGAATCGGTAAAGCTCTGAACTTCTGAAGATTATAAATGTAAAGAATAAACCAATTATGAAAATATTAGGGAGGGAAAATCTACGACCTTGCCATAATTGCAACCACCATACACAGTAAAAGCTCTAAATCTCCCTGCAATTGATCAGACGGTATCATTCATGATTACCGGTACATATCATTTGCCCGCTGCCAAAATATGAGGTTGGAAAGGGGTGTCTCCTGTATAAACCTACAACTGTACATACATGTACACTATACTAGTATAGAACAGTAAACAAAAACCTACCGCTGCAGCTGAGGGTGAAGCCATGGCAAGATAGCTTTTTCTCTGGGTTTTGGTTGATTTTTTGCCTTCCTTCCAGCACCATTACTTTAGTCCAGAAGAATTAAGGGTTCACTTTTCAATGGTGGGGACGACCGCATTCCTGCCGACCAGGCCTTACTTGGGTGGGTGTGTTGAGCGTGGGTTTGCAGGCATTGTATCTCGGGTAGATAATGTGGGCTAGAGTCCAATGGAACTCTACTTTGACTAGCACAAAGTGCCCACAGTCTATTTGCATATTATCTATTTACATATAAATGGGGTTGGGAGGCAGGGAGGGACTGTGAAAAGAATTCAGGACCAACTGATTACGGGAGAGGGGAGAGAACTTTGTATCGAGTTAATTTAAGTCAATTGCAGGCACAACCTGCAGAGCATTGTCAATGTTGTAATTCTTTGATGATTCTTTTTCCTAATATGATTCACAAAAATGACTGAAAAGTGACGTACAAAAATCCCTTAGCCTTAGGTGAACACGATTGTTTGCCTTTAGATTCAGGAGGAAATGAGCACCCCTCTTTCCAAAATGGAAAAGTCTGAAGAACTTCTTTCCTCATTTACATGACAATAGGCCGAGGTCCCAGAACTTGGGGGGGGGGGGACCTCAAGGCCTCACAAAGGTAACTTTGTGAGGACTTTCTGTTCAAGCATGCAAACCAACAATCGCTGCAACACTATTGAATTTGAATACATATTGACATGCGGATATACAGTATAGACTCAGACTGCAGGATTTGATCACAACAGACCAATAAGGAATTTGTGTTTGTTGAAGGGGACTTTTACAAGGATGACGTACCATATATACCAACTCGCCATGAATCTTAACCCAGGTTGTATTTACACTTAAAGGATTTGCCATCCAGGCAGCACCTTCGATTGTGGCTGCATAGTGCATACATGTACTGTATACAGTGTACATGGCATGCACATGTAGCTCTGGCTTCTGATTTATAAGTCATTTTTTGAGCCATGCAGCCAATACTCGCACTGGACTTTTTTTTTTACATAGACCGTGGGAAACATTCCAATGGGTAAATAAATCATACCAGCTTCCGCACTTGGATAATTAACGTGGGTAGATAACCGATGGGTTAAACTTAACCGACTGAATAGATAGTATACTGATGCACGAGATGTCACATCCACACTGGACCTTTCGACTTTCGTTAAACGGACCTTGTCAATTTAACCAGGCAGAAGTCAGTCGGTTAACATACCCATTCGAGCCAGGTAAGTTACATGTACCTCAGAGGAGCAAAACTTCATGGGCTGTACCCATTTGCTCTTGTTTCTCCCCCAAAAAGTCCAGTGTGGACACTGGACAGGGCTTTAGACAATTCAAAGGTTAAATCATGTACCAAGCCACCAGGTATTGAGTGCACTTTGTTCACTCACTGCACTCAAACTAGATCTCACTGCAGTGACTGCACTCAAGTCAAACTAGATCTGTGACGAGCTGAGATGCAGACTACCTTGAAATTAATGTTGGCTCTTATTAATCTTCCACAAACTGTTCTAAAGTTATCTTCAAGTCATACAACGAAAGTGTTTAATAGGGTTAAACTCACACTACAGTGACTGTGCACAGAGGAACTTAGCCTTGTGACTGTGTGCCCCACAAGTTTTGGCTGGCAAAAAAATAAAACTGATCCATTGCAGGTCACTTCATACAAAAATAACATGTACTAATACACTGGATATTATTGACAAATGACAATCCCTTTAACATCTAAAGAACACTGAGTTAAGGTATAAAATCACATTTACAGGTTGGCGAAACTTTTATTTATATAGGAATTGTGAAAATTTAACAGATGTTCACATTTTTGGAAATGCAGGACTGTAAAACAGTCCTAAAAGACTCCTAAGGTCCTTCCCTAGCTACATAAACTTTATTCTTTCCAACTCAATAAGAATAAGCAATGAAGGAAAAACTGACCGGGAACTTTTGAACAAATTGAAAAAGGCAAAGAAAACTTTGACTGAACCAGGACTTGATGTTTCAAGAATTTCCTCCATCTTTTGAAAGGGCTGTAAACGCTCTGCCACCCTCTTGTATATAATTTGTAAATATAAATCAACATTCGATCGTAATATTTTATAAACTTATAATGTTTTTAATGTTTTCTAATGTATAATGTATAATGTTAATGTTTTAATGTTTAATGCTCAATGTTTTTAATATGTAGGGCCCCAATGGAAATCAGTTTTAAAACTGTTTGGGCATACCCTGGGTAAAGAAACGGAATAAATAAATAAATAAATAAATGTTGTGTACTGCTACCAGCGCTCTTCCCATGATCCCATCTCTGAGCTATCCAGCCCTTAGGTGGTGGCCAACTGGCCATCCCAAATAGTCAACTACACAATGTACATACATGTATGTGTAGCCTTTGTCAGGGTGGGTGTGCTGTGCTAGTCACTCAGAAATTCAGAAGCATCAAACCATTAATTGTCATGAATTATAATCTCCTGGGATCACACCCCCACTTTCATTTGGATGTAAACAACTGATGGTTGTAATGTGTAAGCAACCAAAAGTTGTCAACAGACAAGGATACCATCAAGTGGATGCAGCTTTTCAAAATCCAAGTCAAACAAATAAAAACATTAAACTACAAATAAAAATATTAATTGTTTGCGAATCTCACTAATAATCAAGATTTTGCCAATTTGAAATGCAATCCAACCTTTTTCCCCGTTATCATTATCAACAGAGCGATTATTTACAGGGCACTGTGCGTGAATGCTATCGCTACCTAACAGTTACATCCCAGTCCCACATTTCAGTGTACAATTTTTGCCGGGTGTGAACATGTGCCAAAAAGAAGAAAAAGAGTGTTTTCAACTGCGATCCACTTTTCAATTTTCTGAGTGGAAACGCACCTTATGGCAGTGCAAACATATGAATGAATAAATAATTTAAACCAAAGCTTTGCAATCTTTTTCGTTTTTAAACGTTTACAGATAATTGTGCGAGCTTGTGCCATTGTGCATGGACTTTGAACCACCCCAAATGCCAAGTACATGTACATGTGCACACAACTTAGAGTAGACAAACAGTAATATTCCAACTGAAACTACATCCTACATGTATTGTGTATCGATTTTTCCCTTTAAATGCAATTCTTATCTGAAAAGTGAGTGTATACTGTACTAATATCAGTCATCAAATTTAACCAAGCATTCAAACACTTGAGGCAAAAATTAGATGACTATTTTGGGAAGGCCACCATATCTAAGGGCTTGATAGCTCAGATTGTCAGAGGCGAGTGCTGGTAAATGGTATGTGCTACGAAACCAGAGGTCTCTGGTTCAAGCACCTCCATGGTTCAAGTGCCGGTCCAGTCAAATTGACAATTTCCAACTGATCCATAATTTCCAAAGACATTTTCAGCCGATTCATATCTTGTAATAATCTGCGGAGATGGATTTACATGCAAGTCAATGCCTTGGGGACAAGCAATATTAAATGAGTTAATATTCTCTCTTAATATTCTGTTAACTTTGATCATGATGCATATGATTATATGACTATTGACTAAATCAACACATTATCTCCCTTGTCTACGTGAAGTTCTAAAATGACAAAAGAATGTCAACAAAAACGGCCTTCATACTATCACAGATGTCATACTGACAACATTTTAGCAATATATTTCTCTTCAATCTCGGCAGGAACTTTCTAAAACTAAAGCCAGAATTCAGAAAGGCAGAATAAAAAAAAGTTTCTCTTAATTCATTAATTTTCACAGATTCCGGTGGAAAAATAAAATAACAAGTTGTTCCAGATTTCAAGAAATTCATCCTTGAAGTGAGTTAATAAGAATATTATTCCAATCCAAGATCTGTTGTTCATGACTGGAGCTCGATCAGTCATAAAATATTTCACTTCTCTGTTACTGTCAGTGTCAGGCCAAGTGGTATTTTTGTTATCCTAATGACTGTTGCTAGGACCTAGCTCAGAAATTGCTGAGTTTTTTCAGCTTCTCACTTGATCACTATCTCATTTCTTCCTGCACTAAATTGACGGCGATGTCAAGCAAGCAGTATCCCCACAAATGGTGTACAGATAAATGGCGGGAGTGTGTTTATTTACAACTGATCGCACAACAGACAGTGTACTGTGTAGCCTATAGTGCGAGTGTATTTATGCACATTGTTCGTTGATTTGGCGCGTTTGAAATTGGCGCCAGTAATGCTACACGGATGTCCCATTATAACGTACACGAACTTCCTCACAAAAAGAGTCAGAACGTCAGTCTAGTCATAATACAGACCCCTATCAAGACAAATCTGCCGTATCAGTCGAGACACAAAATATGTGATATATCTCAATATTAACTGATGGTGAAAGTGGACAAAATACGGACAGAGAATCTGACTGGGTGATGATTCACACTGCATGCATGCACATGGCACGCACGAGGAAGGAAAAGGCAGACTCACCAGCGTTCGGGAGACGGAATTTTTATCCTTCTTCGGCGAACCATTCCTCCACGACGAGGAATCCTCTGGCGGAAAATCTATCATTGTAGAAAAATTCCCCGAGTCCGGATTGTACGAGGTTGAGTACTCCATTTTTTAACCGAGAAATAAGCCGGATTTTTCGCAGGACCGCGCCGCCGCTGTGGCCGTACCGTGAGGATGGTTAACCGGCTGCTTGCTGGAAATTCGTAGTATTAGCGTGACGTCATTGAAGCGCCCAATATTATGAATGAGCGCGCCCGGCCGGCCGGACACGGAGCCGTTGTGCTCGAAGGCGCGAAAGCATTTTCATCGTGGGGGTGGTTGATTCTGTGAGGGACTTCTTCAACATTCAGTTGGAATTCGCGCCGAACTGATTCGTGTAGCATGGAGCATGGAGGCATGGATCGAGCTAGCTACTAGCTAGTATAAAAAGAAATTATCAGATCTTCATCAACCTGAGATCACATTCTTCCTTCCTTCCTCCACGATATCCAATCATGATCCAATCATGATCCAATCACAAATCCAATCAATCAATCAATTGATTGAAATGTCTAATTAGTTTCGTACTAATCCATGTACATTACAAACCGACCAGTCAGAAGTAGGAGGGACATAGTTGTCTTGGAATATTTTTGTATGGACGACTGAAAGTAATTTTATATCTCTTTCACCGCCATCCTAATGGTGTCATTCAAAAAATAAAAATTTCTGAATAGTGTTCCGTCTAAATGTCCAGATTTAATCACAAATAAAACCAAGTCATCCTTTTAAAACTGAATGTCAAACTAAATAAATGTATACAAATAAAGAAATACATGTACAATACATGAACCATGCGTAAGTTCTCAACCTAACGGCGTTTCCGAACCACCGAATGAGCTCCCCTGCTTTGTAGTGGAATCTCCTTAACGCCGACCAATCATAACTCCTCTGTGGTCTCACGCCCACACTATCTACTTAATAAACATGACGGTCGCTAGTCACGTTCGACTTGTGCCGTACCTTCCTGAAGTGAAGGGTGATGTTTTTTTGTCTCACACAATGTCCAACAGGTCATCCCTGGTGCTATCGATCGACGTGGCTGGCATTTTTCAAAGCGTGGTAACTGGAAGGAGATAATCCCACCGCAGCTTCTTGCCGCCTAGCTCTTTGAGATTTGGAGAATTGCCAGAAAGAGCGCCGAGTCTTTTTCGTGGGAACTGCGGTTAGAAACGTAAACAAACATCAACGCGGCGCAACAATCCAAACATTATCCCACTATACCACATGCACATGTACAGTACATGTACATGCACCAATACTACCATTCATGTACAGTACATGTACTGTACACTGAGCGACTAAACCTATAATTATACATGCATGTAGGCCTACATCAGTAACATGTATACGGTTAGTACAGATAATTATGACATGTACATGTATGTACATGTACACCTCCATGATGAATGTATACAGCATGCACACGTGTATACATAGTATGTCATACGTACATTGTTTTTCGTGTACATGGGCATGTATTATTTTGTGCGTACGTACGTACCGTAGGCCTACAAAGTCATACAGACTTTACACTACAGTACTTGTACAGTACATGTACTGTATGTACATGTACATGTAATGTACATGTACATGTACATGCATGTATGTGTGTAGACGTACAGTACATGTGCACCTGTACATGTACATGTACAATTGTACACTGTACATGTAGTGTACAGTGTACTTGTACAATATTCATGTACATGTACAATGTTCATGTACATGTACATGTACATGTACAATGTTCATGTACATGTACATGTACATGTACAATGTTCATGTACATGTACATGTACATGTACAATGTTCATGTACATGTAATGTACATGTACATGTACATGTACAATGTTCATGTACATGTAATGAACCTGTACATGTACATGTACAATATTCATGTACATGTACAGTACATACAGACTTTACACTACAGTACTTGTACAGTACATGTACTGTATGTACATGTACATGTAATGTACATGTACATGTACATGCATGTATGTGTGTAGACGTACAGTACATGTGCACCTGTACATGTACATGTACAATTGTACACTGTACATGTAGTGTACAGTGTACTTGTACAATATTCATGTACATGTACAATGTTCATGTACATGTACATGTACATGTACAATGTTCATGTACATGTACATGTACATGTACAATGTTCATGTACATGTACATGTACATGTACAATGTTTATGTACATGTAATGTACATGTACATGTACATGTACAATGTTCATGTACATGTAATGAACCTGTACATGTACATGTACAATATTCATGTACATGTACAGTACATGTACTGTATAAAATTATGTAGGCCCACATAGTGCACAATTGTGGCGTTAGCGGTTACCGCAAACCTATTTACAGTACTAATAAGTTTAGAGTATCACCAATTAAAGGAGGTATATTTCTTGATGTATTATCACCGCACCATGATAGCATCACCCATAGAGCACGGTTAAAAAAAACCAAGCGATGAAATTTGCCGCAGATTTTACGACTATATCGTGCCCGGCCAATGCCCTCTTTGGTTAATTCCATGTCTAATAATGATTGTCCAGGTGGAGAACATTATTGACTTACAACCTGCAATGATGTATTGATGTAACCATGATGTGAGACAGCGTCTTTGCGGTTGGCATGAACCCCCGTGGAGAGCCGAGGTTACTAGTAGACCGGTGGGTGGCCAAATAGGGCAAAAGACTGACAACCATCCTAATCTTTCAGCTTAAAATTGTAAAAAAAAAACTGAGGTTCATCAATCGTTGAAAACTACGTGCTCAGTTATCTTACACAGTCGCATCAAAGTTGACGTTGTTGCTAGATTAAATTTGGCGGCTTTCGAGCGTCACTGTCATATAACTATTGGCCTCTCATAGTCCCATAGCACAAACGCCTGTTTTAATGTGATTGAGGGTCCGTCCGTGGTTAACGGCCTGCGTGACTTGGCCTATCATAAACCGGCCTGCCAGCTGCAAAGTTGGCGCGCATTGTTTGGCACGGCCTTCGTCTGCAACAGGTGAACAGACAGTCATCCACGACAGGATCCCATGCATTTCCGTTAAAAAAAAATAATAACCTTTCAAGTCGAGTTATCATAATAGTTTAGAATCCATAGGTCAGGCTCAGACTCAGCTGCATAGCTTCGTCTCCGTCTGACAAAACCCGAAAATCCGGGATGTGGTTAACTTTGTCGCCGAATTTTAGTTTGTTTGCAATAGGTAAGTACTGTACCGTAGTATTCACCAAGAAACTGGGGTCAAACGCTTGTTTCTAGGTGGCTTTGATATTTTTATAGGCCTTAAATGGGTAAATGAAATATGGCCCAGGCCCAAGTCCGAGCCCAACCTTGATTTCGTAAACGGCCATAAAAAATAAAGTCAGACAAGTACCTAGTACCTATAGGGCCTATACATACAATTCCCACTTGTGCCAATGTTGCTCGTATATTCATATTAATTTGTGCTCACATTGCAAGAAAAACCCTGTATTTTTCTACCAAACCTACTCGTTAACATTAGGCTTATTTTGCCTTCTAACTTGCACATGGGCAAGCAGTCGAATTCAACACTACCGTACATTGTGTATCACAAAATACCCAGAACATGATCCTGAAATAAAACGCTGAAACACCAAGAATATCGATCAACTCAGCAACAAGAACGAGAAACTGACAAACTAGTAAGACTCAAATTTAAGACCAGACAACATGTCCCGTGGGTTCTGAAATTGAAAAATAAAAGAATGAAAAATACCAGGAACATCAAAGCTCAAAATCTCCCTGTAAGTGGAACATCGCTATAGTGAACGCCGATATACCGAACATTCGGCTGTAACGAACATGCCCTTTGGCTCCCGGTTTTTGTGTAAAAAATATGTGGCTGCGACTGCAATGCTATAACGAACGACCGCCGTACCAACGTTTTCATGGACCCAGGGCTGTTCGTTATAGCGACGTTCCACTATATGCCCACTGGAAAAATAGTTTAATCAAAAATTACTGTTTTCGCAGCGGACTGTTTTTTTATGAATGCATATGCATGCGGACACAACAAATAATTATTATACAAATAGAGTACATAGGCCTCCTAGCGATCTTTCGCTGAAACTCACGTCGCCTGGGCCCCCCGTTCCCGCTGCTCGTCTGAGATCAGGGACAATTTACTGTGCACAAGGTCAATTTACATTTATAGACCGTTTTTAATGCCAGAATTCAGATTTTTCTCTCTTAGCTGCGGACTCCACCGCCCGCCGGCGCCAAGCGTCGCATGCGCCAAGTAGGCCTCAGTCGACTAACCAAAATCTGACCTCAAAAGGGAGAAATAAAAAGTCCGCTATCAGTATAGAGGGATGTAGAGTATTGTCAGCCTTCGGAATCGCCTAAATATGAAACAAACAAAACTAGAAATGACCTCCGCCATGCAGTGATTGTGGGCGTCATTTCCCGCAATGTTAACGAAAGTGATCCAGAATCCAGCCTGATCCAGATCATGCATCATAAAAAAAAAAGAATCACCTCAGTCCAGCCTCGAGCCAATTTCAGAACGATACATTCAGAACATTTTTCTTACACTATACAGAACGGTGCGAAAACCTTGACGGTTTTTTGCCTGTTTCTATACTTTCTCAGATTACCATTATTTTTGAGGTAAAACCTTCGCACGAGTTCTTTCTTGGAATCTTTAATGGTCGCATAATACCTCCTTGGTTTAACACTCAAACTGTGGCAATCTTTTGACTTTGACCAATGTTGTATAGGGCCTTTTAACAAACAGAAGTTGTGTTCGAGCCACCAGAGGAATACGGCAAGACCGTGCCACGTCACGGACCCGCGACCCAGTCAGAGTCCAAGTGCGTTGGGATGGGGGGGGGGTCGGAGTTTTGGGCGAGTCACAAGTCAATATGGTCGAGTCCCAGTCATTTCCGATCGTAAATCGAGTCCGAGTAGTTGGAAAAGTCACGAACTCACGAGTTCTCACGAAATCTAATATCAAGCGGGGAAAAATAATAACGGACAGGATACCTCATAAATATACAAGCCTGTGTAGTTAGCGGCGATGGCATTGACCCTGAATTCACCATTGATGTTGATTCAACTCGTGCAATGTTCCTGAACCGTTTCCAAGCCAGTGTAGAAGGGGGGGGGGGGGTTCACGACGTTAGACCTATTGGGAAACGCCACACTCATGGGGCTTGCCCTGCTCAACGTGATAAACACTGAATGCTCACTGAATTTATCACGTCGAGCGAGGGCAAAGCCTCATCAAATTACATTCTCGATCTCCTCCACGCGAAACATCATGCTATACAACTATGATATATAGCCACAAACAAATACAAACACTTAAAAAAAAAAAACCATCAAAATAATACACGTTGCCACCACTTCTTCACCAATACATATAATTATAGGCCGTTTTCGAAATGAAGGCTTAAGCCTTCATTTCGAAAACGGCCTATATATGTATTGGTGAAGAAGTGGTGGCAACGTGTATTATTTTGATTTTTTTTTTTTTTTTTAAGTGTTTGTATTTGTTTGTGGCTATATATCATAGTTGTATAGCATGATGTTTCGCGTGGAGGAGATCGAGAATGTAATTTGATGAGGTTTTGCCCTCGCTCGACGTGAGGCTTCGTCTCCGTCAGACAAAACCTGTAAATCCAGGTTGTGGTTTGTTTCCGAATTCAAAGGTTTGTTGGCTTGAAAGGTACAGGGTATCCCCCCTAAGAAACTGGGGCCAAGAGCTTGTTATTAGATGCCTGTGATATTATAACGAGTAAGAGAAATCTGACTGAAGCCTAAGCTCGAGCCTAAGCCTTCATTTCGAAAACGGCCATAGTTTAGGGCTATACATCTCCACGGAATCTTCATTGCCGTTTCGTGGAAAGCAATCCCCAGCGGTGGTTTGCCAGCATGCCCGCGGATCCACCAAATTAATTTTAGAAGAGCCCACGCTGGGAGATCTCCACTGGACGCTAATCACTAACATATGTGCCTCTGTGACCCGATTTCTTTCAGACCTCGATCCATGGCCAGAGTAGGCCTACCTGTTGCACCAATGAGGTATTAGGCGAGCTATATAGGCCCTACCTCCTTTGTTGTACCAGTTCCCAAGCACGATCATCTCCACTGAAAAATACACCGTTGGGACGTGAATTCGCAACCGTTTAGGTCTTGCGCATGTCTTATGCGCTAGAGGGGCGTGGCATGGGCGTCAAAAGGCAGGGGGCGGGAAGGGAGGGGCATGCGCCACCCCCCCCCCCCCCCCCCCCCCATTTTCACATCGTCACCAACACTTTTGGAGATCAGAAGTACATGACATGAAAACACTATCTTTTTCTTGTAGATGAACTCTCGCAGGATCATAAAGATTGTCTGAATTTTACGGTGGCGGGATGGGCACGCCCTCATTTTCAAAAAGCATCCAAGCGTCCGTGCTAACAATACAGGCCTATATCCAAAATAAACGCCATCATACAGTTGAGGTGTGGAGTACCTCTCCCTATAATTACAATCCCCTGCTGAGACTTCGTTGCCCCCTTTCCCTTGCTCTCAGTTGCTGTGCTCCTTGGGGAAAAAACCCATGGA
Source organism: Luidia sarsii (assembly GCA_949987565.1). Lineage (NCBI taxonomy): Eukaryota > Metazoa > Echinodermata > Asteroidea > Paxillosida > Luidiidae > Luidia > Luidia sarsii. Next base: position 18,003,489 of record OX465107.1, read on the forward strand.
CCTATGGGAAAGCAAGAGAAACAGGTAACTAGGCCTATACGCTGTATTAATTGTTTTGAACAAGACATATAAACCTTTTCCTTACGAAGAGATCTTGAAGTGGATAAAATATACCATAATAGATACATTGTAAAATACACCATTAGTGCATAGAATATGCACCAATGTTTTTATGTAATGTTACACCGTATGTTTATTGTCGCCTTCAGCGGCAGGTATATACCTGTCAGGCCTCGCGACCTCTAGCACCCTGCATGTGAATGAATTCTAGTCCAGTATATTTTAGTACACCCGTGATGGTGTATACTTAACTTGTGGGTCTTAGTTCGACAATTGTATTGGCATGCGTGTAATCTGTGTACGAATAATTTGTTATAGCATTTGTATGCTTTTATAATGTTTTACTTTTGTATAACGTGTTTTTATCCAGTGGAAGTCAAATTTCTATGTTTTACGTGGATAATAATTTCAATTAAATCAAATCAAATCAAATGGCCTAATATAACAAGCACGACGATGCAAAAAGCACCCCCTCGCTTCGTTCCCTCGCAAAATGTCGTACACCTTTCAGAGCCAGTGAAATTCTTGTTAACTACGACCATCATAACTATGCAAAACAAACTAGTCAATTACAGTAAAGGGCTCAGTATGCATATGCATACGCCAATAAAATACGGAATACTGAAATAGGCCTAGGTATGCCGATATACAATTTCTGAATAGAAGCAACTGTGCGATTTTCAGAGGAGCGTATGGCTTGCTTTGGAAAAAATTAATGATCATGATTATTTCAGCAACAAATTTAACGACGATGTCAAAAATAGCCTCCATGCAGACGTTTTTTTAAATTATTTCTCGGGTAATGCAAAGAACCAAACGGTGGAAAAGGCATGGAAGACAAAGAAAATGATTGGGAAAAAAAATTAACGATCGGGTCACTTTGTTTTCTTCGAACATTTGAATTTCATTAAATAAACCATTCATCGTAAACAATAAATTTTAAAAAATATATAACAAATAAAAAAAAAATCAGAGAGTAGGGGGCCTACCTGATTGAACGGGACCCTTCAGGTCCCGCTAAATACGTGTTGTTTATGCAACAGATAAATTTGTCAAATTTTAGTGGGCCTGACGTTTCGATCCTAGCATGACCTTTCTGAAAGGCAAAGTCAAATACATTTCAGTAATATGCAAAATTGTGGCAAACTGCTTAAAAAAAAAAATGAGGAGGGCCTGACGTTTCGAACCGAGCAGGACCTTTCTCTGCCTTTGATAATGGTCCTGCTAGGATAGAAACGTCAGGCCCTCCTAACAAATATATTTGATCGTTTTAGTTATTGAGCAGTTTGCAGTATTTTCATGATAATTTCTTTCGCAGACAGATAACAAGTTACCAATAGTACTAGTAGACGTATGCTCATGAAGTACAGGTATGTAAATAATATGCGTGGATAACTGCAGTCAGTTAACCGCGGATTCACCGTGTCGTTGCCAGCCTGTCATTAGAGCTCCGATTGGGGGAACCGTACTGTATCGAAGGATAAACTAAACAACCATACACGGGAAATACATATGTTAGTTAAGTCCACTTTCATATCGATAATCGGCAATAAAATACGCGCATATGCATGTTATTACCGCCAGCGTTTTAACGGAGACGAATTAAATTAAGCTCTCACTCAGTCCTGACAGACATCTTGAGGACATTCAGTAATCGCCATCATGGGCGCGGTGTGGTGCGTGCGTGTACGTGCGTTGTCTGAACACGTGGGCGAGCGATGAGTAGCCGTACTGACATTGAAACGGCAATAATCCTGTCCTCAATGTGTTTTTACCCCGGATGCCATCGCACTCGACTACAAGCGATCATCTACCCTGACGAGCCAGGGAACGACATACCCTTGCCTGGGTGGCCAGACACACAGGTCTGAGTCACTACTAGAAAGTAGACGGTCACCGGTGATCACATACGACAACCCCGTGCCTTGACACTGACGACTCACAAATAAAGCAACCCACGCAGGGAAGCAATTAGAGAGGGCTCTTAGCACCATGCTGCCGCCTCCGTCAATTTCAGAGTATGGAATTGACCGAGCAAAAGCATGGCCGTCCACCCACAAGTAATGCCGCAATGACGTCGGCTTGCCATGGAAACGAGGGCTGTTTGTTGATTTTCCATCCATTAATACATCCGCCCCCCCCCCTCAAAAAAGAAAGAAAGAGAAGAAACATGATGGATCAGAAATCGTAACCACTTGACATTTGCTTTGACCGTGAACACGGTGAACGCTTCCACTGTGAGTTAGCGAATGCCACAGGATGAGAGGTGGTCGCCTCCATGCTAAGTGATGATGCGATCTCCCTCGAATAGCAGACAGGGGCAAAAGTGTGGCTTAACCTCTACACAGCGCATTATGTGGGAGATTTCAGTGCGCTTCGCTAATGTTATCGCCTGGCCATTGGGCGAACTAATACTCCTATGTGCCCGTCTCGCCCCCCTAATGGTATACTGCAAAGTAGTGCCTTTCGCACATGCATAGGTCAAACACCAATCAATATCTGCCCTCGCAGGAAGCTATTACCCAGAGATTGGAGAGAAGCGATTTGAGAAGTGACTCTTGGGCCGTGTCCGAAACGGGCTTCCACAGCTACGGGCTTGGGCTATTGTCTTCGCATCTCAGTGTATTGCTAATAGGGAAAGACCTAGACCTAGTTCTAGACGCCCGTTTCGGCCGCGTAATTTTTTTCCATAGGAGGGTGAGGGGCAATTTTAATAAATTATCATAAATGGGCATTTCGAATTGTTTTTAATGAAAAATTACGACAGAAGAAGATTAGGACACCCCATATATGATAATTGCCAAAACGGAAAACGGAAAAAAATATGCATTTCGGACACGGCCTCGGCTGAGAGCGCGAGCACTATGGATTGAATATTGTTTTCCCTGTATCAAGCCATAGTGGAAACTTCATCACACAATCACTAGCCACAGTGGACAAGAAATCGTTTGAAACTATCCCAGGATGTAGAATGTTTGACCCTCCACAACGAACCCATCCCTGCCAAATAACAAGGTAACTCTAAAGTCTAAATCAACACAAATGATGCCGACTGGGAAACCTTTTGAAATATTTGTTTTTAAAAAGCACAGAAAAATCAGTAAATTTCGATCCAGTCGAATTTTCTTTGCTATTTTTCCACAATAAAACATACCGTACATCAAATAGTTAGTGGCCATGAAGTTTCGATGCTAGTAGGACCTTTTTCAGAGGGTCATTGTGATTTGAGCCTTTGAGAAAGGTCCTGCTAGGATTGAAACGTCAGGCCCTCCCAATTTTTTTTTTTTGATTTGCATCTTTGATCATCGGAGTCAGTAACGTAGTCTGCAACATGCTTTAAACGCAAACGCATAAATTAAACTAGTAAACTAGAAAAGAACTCAGGGAGCGAAGACCTCCGCCAAGCACCATTTACCGCAATGTTCTTGAATATTTCAAAGTGTTCAAGAATTCAGGATTTGATCCGGATCATCACCTCGAGCCAGTGAGAGCACCGACATACTGTAAAAAAAATCTCAGAACGGTACAATGATAACTTTTCGAGTTACAGTAGATAAACAGACAGTCAGACAGACAAGACAGACCGACAAACAAACGCTGGTAAAAACATAATTTAACATATATATGAAACAGTACAAAACAGTACAAACCCTGGGCACTGCATGTACCAGTTAGCAGGGGCGCAGGGCTAGAAATGAATGGAAATCCAAAGGCTGATGTTCAAAAGGCTAGTGTATAGCTATTGCTTTTTACTCTTCCCAGCTAGCGCCCGGACAGAAAACAAATCTTACTCTTCTCGGTTACTTTGACCAAAATAAGTCCAGTGGAAACTCGGCTTAAAACAGTTCCAAAGGCCATCAGTATAAAACAGATAATGTAACCCATCAGAAGGCCATTTCACAAGGTCTTGAGATCCACGATGGATAGTCCATCGCAGCTGTGGTTGGTCTTGTGGCAAAAGCCATGCATTGTCCTTCATCCTACGAATGATCCTGAGGCACAAAGAGTTTCGGTAAAACGTATCCACTGGTCCCTGACGTAGGTCATTCTGTCCTCAACTGGTCAGTTTTCGGATTGCTGCTGCTGGGTGAAGTCCTGAGACATTCCAAACGGGGACTCCCCCGTGCTGTAATCCAGAAGAGTGATCTTGTCTCCCATCTCGTACGTGACGATGCAGGCAGCCTGGGGCGTACCATTCGGATGGAGGGAGAGCTGGTGGACTTTGGGAGTGCCTTCTAGACCTGGACAGAGGACCAAGCTTGTTGTCAGCATAATGACCCAGCAAGAAATTGTATTATATAATAGGAGATATGCGGCAGTTAATAATGGTCAAATGTTCCAAGCTGCTTACTGACTGATGCGACCAAAATGCAAATGGAAGTTTAGAGGGCCTGACGTTTTGATCCTGCCTTTGAGAAAGGTCCTGCTTGGGTCTTTAGAGGTCTCAGAAACAGAACTGCTTACTGACATTCTCAGAGGCAGGGCCTTTCTCAGAGGCAGGACCTTTCTCAAAGGCAGGGCCTTTCTCAGAGGCAGGACCTTTCTCAGAGCCAGGACCTTTATCAAAGGCAGAGCCTTTCTCAGAGGCAGGACCTTTCTCAAAGGCAGGACCTTTCTCAAAGGCAGGGCCTTTCTCAGAGGAGGACCTTTCTCAGAGGCAGGGCCTTTCTCAAAGGCAGGACCTTTCTCAAAGGCAGGGCCTTTCTCTGAGGCAGGACCTTTCTCAGAGGCAGGACCTTTCTCAAAGAGAGGTCCTGCTTGGGTCTTAAGAGGTCACAGAAGACAGAGCCATGATGGGCCTCACCCGATATCCTGAAGATGGTGGGCAGGAAGCTCGTGAAGACGTGTTCCAGGGGAACCTCGGAGCCACTCGCCGATGAGGTCACTGATGCCATCAGCACGCAGTGTGAGCTGCTGCGATCGCCATCGGTTCTTGGGCATTTGGCTCTGCCAGAACAACGACGAGAGGACAGTGTAAAAGATGGCCATGGCAGGGCTAAGTGGATCGCAAGACATAATATCACCTATGGTTGAACGGCTGTCACAGCTCATAACATCAGGGTACCGCAATGCCACAGGGAGCCCAACGTGCATTTGGATGGCTGCGACGTGATACATAATGTATGACACCACACTGCGTATGGCTGCGACGTGATACATAATGTATGTCACCACACTGCGACGGCAACCTGCATTTTACCCATGGTTTTCCAAAATGGAGGCTTTCATGAATATAACCTCTGGCCTCTGCTGTTGTCCATCTATAGGTTATCCATATCTGTGGATGGGATGGATAGCATTTTTTTTTTACCTCTGACCCCGATTGTCAACTTCACACAGGGTACCCGCTACCATATGTAATTTACTTTCGTGAATATATACGGTAGATATATATATGATGCTTGGTATATACAGCATCAGTTACCTGAATGCAGCACGGTGTTCAATGAATGGCCCACTCCATACACTATCCATAGAGCAATTGCACCTTCATCAGATGTGACTGATTGAGAGCATGTCTCCTTTATAGAAATAAACACAATGGATTGACAGAATACAACCGGCTGTAAGCAAAGATTCTTACTTCTGCGTTTCCATATGGGCAGCCGCATCTAGCAAGTAAGCGCACAGCATTGCAGATGTTGTGGCCATATCCTGGGTCTGTGACACAAACAGTTGACAGAAAATTTTGTTTTTAAAGCATTTTATACAATTATTTTTCCTGTATTAACTGACAGACATTCAGTGGTTTTGTTCCAAATGAGATTTGGAGGTTTTCATGGAGAGAATAGGAGAGTATTTATTATGTGTGGTTCTGAGTTCCTCCGGTTCTTTTCAGAACCACACATACTCACAAAGGAGAATCTTGCACAGGGCATTCTGGAAAGAGCAAACTAGGTCCAACCTGTGGGTGTGTGGCATAGTAGTCCAAGTCATCCACGATGAGAACGTCCGCACGGCTGGGATTGGTGTGGATTCTGGCAAGGTACTGGAGCAGGGAATCCCTGTCCTGGTAATACCTAGAAAAAAAGATGATTAACTGTGTTATAATAAATGAAGTCCTTCAGTCAGTGGGCCTGATGGCAGAGGTTATAAGAATTAGCAGGCTTAGATGGTATGGGCATGTGGCTAGGAGAGAGACAATACACTGGCTCCAGAGAGGTTTAAACTTTCCAATCCCTGGAAGAAGGCCTCGTGGGAGACCCAGAAAAACCTGGAGGGAAATCGTAGAAGAAGATGCCAAAACATCTGGCATGACCCACATGGACCCCACAGGCAGGAAGGTTTGGAGAGCAGCCATTAAGGAAATGAAATGTCCAATCCCACAGAGTGGAACAAATGTTTGGTATATCGGTGTTCGTTGTAGCGATGTTCCACTGTGCCATACTCACAGAAACTGGATCTGTTTCATGAGGAGTGGTTTGGGGGATGGCGCTCCCTGTACAGGCAATGGCATGGACTGGAATCGCCTGTGGGTGATGTACACCACCCTCTGGTTGTCACATGCAAAGCTCAGGGCACACTGGAACAGCAGGGAGGTCCGACCACTGTAAATCAACCAAACGTCACATACAAATAAAATCCGGTCATTTTGAAAAAAGGAGGACGCGGGAACTCTTTTTTTTGCCTTTTCCAATTTTTTTTTTCCCTTATACTAATAGGCTAATTAAAGAAAGGTAGTCTAATTTCTAAGTCGTTTCTAAGTACGGTGCGATACATGTAGGCTGTGCATGTGCGAGGTTCAATGGCTGGAAACAGCAAAAATCAATCGAAATTCCTTCTTTTTATTGTTAAAAAAAAAAATTCGATGCGGCAGCAAAAAACAATGCAATAATCGGCTGCAAGGCAGCAAGTCCAGTGAGAGCCATCTCGTCTACGGTATGTGTGTGTGACTGTGTGTATGTTTCCATCCTTATCGCCTCATGAGAAATTGGCCAGGTTTCCTTTTTGTTATGGGAGGGGAAATATAGAAAGTTACACATGAAATATTTTAGCCGTATCAAAACAAAACAACAAATTAATCCCCTCCCCTCCTTCAAGCAGTGGGAGTAAGCCAGCCTGCTACTCAAACTGTAGAGCAATGGATGCCTCCATTTGACATCCATACAGTTGTGCTTGTTTAGAAAAGAAAAAAAAACTACATTCACTTTGTGTGAACCCAAAACTGTTGTAGCCATATTTAACTGAGGTTGTTTGAATTTGAATTTGAAATGTCATTAAATGTGGGGATGATCCCCGGACTCCGAAGTGGAGAGATATCCAGCGTTCCTAACCTAACTAGGACTCTAGGAGTAGGAGAAGGAGTGGTAGGACCTTACAAGTCTTTTTTTTTATTTGGAGGGGTCGGGTGACTGTCCTGACTGAGCTACAGTTGCCAGACCCCTCCAAACTTAAAAAAGGCGACTTAAGGTCCAAGTTACTCTGACCGTTCGGACTCGGCAGTAACAGTGACACTGAAGCACTGGCTAGGGTACAGAAATACTACAGTGCAGTCTCAAATAATTCAAAGACACAAACCTTGCGCGCTGACCTGTAATTAAACATCTATGTGTGTTAAGGAGAGGTCGAATTCCAAGTAACGCTTTACGGAATGCATATTCACTGTCTTCTTCTTCTTGACATTGTGCAGAAACAGGTGTCGATAACACTGTTGTCAGTGTTGGAAACATTTTTACTATGGGCGCTGACATGTTGGATACCGTGTGATGAAAAGCGCGCCCTCTGTGAGAAATCGGGGAGAGGGTGAACCGATTAGTATTGTACACTGTACAGGATTGGCTACGGCTGGAGATAACACACACGTCTGTTGGTTTGGCCCTCTAGCCACTAGCCAGCGGCTTCATAGAAAATGCAGGGAAATGCAGGGATGTCGGATCTGTCAATGGATTCAAAGGTTCGTATTCCTGCTCACTTAACTCAGAGTATTCTATCAGAAACTGTAGTCAAAATCTTATTCCTCTTAACGAGTGAAAGATGGCCCAAGTTACATGCGAGTTGACATGCGCTCACGGTACTATTTTGCCGCTGCGTCGTGGCGGCGCCCTATACGTTGCCCGTGGTTTACCCCAAATGCCAGATTCCGTGATCATACGCTGCGTCTCCATTCACGTCGTGTTTATCGTGTTTACGACCAGTATTTCCAGTTCACGAGTGGCCGCTGTATTCCAATACTTCTCATCAACGCAACACGCACGCGCACACCACAAGTCTCATGCACATTGCGCAAGCGCAAAGACCGAAGAGTTTGTTTGCAAATAATTCTTGAGTGCAGACCACTCGCAGCTATGAATGGAAACTATTTTAGTCCTGACATGGGCGTTTAGAACAGCGTGGTAAATTCATGGTAAATTCACCTTTTCGTTCCTTGAGTTACTGCAGAAGCCGTCACCGTATGTATCGTAATCTTATTGTCGATGTTGGTAAAAACTGTTTGCCCTTTGACCTCCTGACCCAAGTTGACTCCATTTTTTTGTAAGGCCGTGAACTGGAGAGAGGATTTCTGCCTCCAGTTCACGACTTGTGACCATGACGGTCGAGTTACCAGCAGACAATTTGAACGCCTCTTTACGACTGGTAAACACGTGAACACGGTAATCACGACGCGATTGGAACGCGGCATAATGTCATAGGGTACCAGACCAAATTATGTATAATGCGCTGAACTATGATAATGGATACGGTAATTTGCCCCTACGCCGTGGCGGTGCCAAATCTCCAATCCACTGTCCAAATCTCCAATCCACTGTCCAAATCTCCAATCCACTGTCCAAATCTCCAATCCACTGTCCAAATCCCCAATCTACTGTTTTTTGTAGTGATCTAAAAACGTGATCATTACGTGGATATTACACTCTGGCTCCCACTGTCGGTTGTCCTGCTATTCACTCATTGGTGCGTTCGGTTACTTCCGTTTCTCTGCGACTCTGACGTACGTCACCTCACTCAGGGCAGTGCGGTTACGCAGGAGGAATGAGTCAGTTTTAGAGGAAGTCGGTTAGAGAGCTAATCGTACGCAGCCTCAAATTGAAATAAAAAACCGTTTTATGCAAACAGGCGGAAGTGCTGAAAATAAGTTGGGTGGGGCACGCTGTATACATGCGCTTGAGGGCGCTATCACCCTAACGTCTATAAAATAAGAGTCCTGTGTTTTCCCCTACAGTGGTTAAGGGGAAATATCTCTATTTTACTCTCGTAGAATTCTTAAAATTTAGTGGGCCTGACGTTTCGATCCTAGCAGGACCTTTCTCAGGACCTTTTCTCTTTGAGAAAGGTCCTGCTATGATCGAAACGTCAGGCCCACTAAATTTTAAGATTTACATTTTGGTAATTTTAGTCAGTAAGCAGTTTGCAACAATTTTGTATATCTCGTAGAATTCGTAAATTATCCATAATTAACCAACCACGGTGATCTATTAAACTGAAAATCAAAGTTCATCTCTATTCTCTTCCCAGACAAAAGGTAATGTGACGTGATATGCCCACCAAAAGTTTTTCCTGTCCGTAACTTATTTTGTGCAGCTATACAGCGATTCTGCGCCATTCCAGTTTAGAGAACAAGAATGGAGGGGGAGGTGATTTCAAAGTGCAAGAAAATTCCTGCAATAGAAAGAAACACTGGCATTGTGCATTCCGTGCGATGCTTCTTGCTTTCGGTTGTTGGAAACTTACCGTAACATAATTTGAATGAGGGACTATGGGTGGCATTGTGATTTCATAGAACCCAGGATATGCATGCCAATTTCGATACTTGGATAGCTCTATGAAAATGCCACCGGGTCTGTTGCTGGACCTTTAAAAAAAAAATCTCACCCCAAACCCCATTACTTTTTTTAATAGTAATGATATACAAGGTCAATGAAGCTACGCGGACACATGAAGGCTCCACATTCCAAGATTCCTGCTGGAATTTATTATGTTACATTATACTTGTAAAACAACAGGCGGAAATTATAACTCCCAGAAATGATGACTCATGTATTAAACTTTTCCCTATTTAGATTTCCTGTGAATGATCACATTATTTTATTCTCCAAAGTTACCTCTCAGAAAATACACTCAGTTTTATAAGAAGCACGACCATTGTACCGCGGTAATATTGTTTTAACGTTCATTTTTCTCCAGCATTCAATTTCAAAACAAATATTCTGAACAAACTCACTCACCATTTGGTAAGCTCATGAAAAGCCTCGTGAAACTGGATTTCCATTTTGGGGGGGAATCCATCAAATTAAATTTTTCAGAGATACATCTTTTATTTCCAGCGTTTCCATGCCGGGTTAAATCATAGTTTCCACACGATTAAAAAAACACTGTCGGTTTATTGTGTGTAAGAAAGATTAATAAATTTCCGGTGTTAAAAAGGGCACGGACATTATTTGTACAAAAAAAAACAATGATGTCTTCTACAAAATGTAACTTCCGGTTCAAGAGTCTTAGTTGATCTCAAAGTTCAGTAATTATGGCTGCTCATGCTTTCAGTGTATTAGTCAGGCTTTGGTTGGGACAGCAAAGTCATGGTGTATAGCATGAGTTTGTATGTGTTTAGCGTTGCGGCCGATAGCTGGAGCAATGTTTCTTGGGGTCGGCCGAGAGCTTGAGTGGTTGCACTCGGGCGCGCCGTGTCATCGTCACTGTAACCAGGGGGGCGAAATAGAGTTCAGTGGGTGGGGTGTCGTCGGGACGGGCAGCCTAGGCTCTACCTGTGTGGCGCTCCTCGACGTTACCCGCCTTGGTATAGCGTGTGGGCAGGGGGTCTTGCTTGAGAGGCCCGGGAGCGGGCTGGGCACCGGCACCGCCGGCCGGATTGTTGCCCGAGCAGGTGGCCGGATCGGTCGGCACGTGGGCCTTCATCTCGCAGACGTAGGGAAGCGGCGGGCGGTTGCAGTTGATGTGCTGCCAGCGCGGCACCTGGTGCAGCTCCGAGTAGACCATGCAGTTCCTGCCCTGCTCCTGGGGCATTTGGTTCTCCACCCAGGCCATGTAGGTGGTCGGGCTGATCACCGTGCCGTCTCCCCACTGCCAGATCCTGTCGCCGGAGCTGCCGACCCGGTTCACGCGGCGGCCGCCCAGCCAGGTCTGCGGTGGTGGGTTGGCGCCCGCCGTGGACTTGAGGTGGTTGTAGATGAAGTCGTTCTCGGCCTGGTCGTTGATGGCCACGAGATGGCCGATGCCGCCGCCGCAGCCGGAGAACATCCGGCAGACGTTCTCCGCCGTCACCTGGTTCAGCTGCTGGCCGAAGTAGCGGTAGCACGAGGTGCGGAAATTCATCCAGCCGGCCGGGCAGGCCTCGTACATGTGGGCATCGGAGCCCGCGTACAGCGCTAAGCACACCACCAACGCTAGGAGCTTCATGGCTGGCCTCAGGTTCCCAGTGACCAGGATTTGTGTGGTGGGGTATACGAAAGAGACGGGGCACGGGAGCGATTTGGAAAAAAAGTGGGGCACTGCAAGGGAGTGTCGGCTGCTTGCTGGCTGAAAGCGGCAGTGAGAGGACTGCAAAGAGAATCCGTGCTACGCTGCTCTCGCCGGTGACTGTGATTAGCGGTGATTCCAGCGGTGGAGAGGGTGGGGTGAGGGCGCATGCGTGCTTGGGGATCCTGGAAATGGTGAGCCCGCGCGATTCGTCAAGAGTTTCCGGTGGGCGGAGACTCCACGGTGTGCTCTTTGAACTCTGACCGTTGATAGTCACGCCCCTTAAAGCCTCGCTGGTTTTTTTTTTACAAGACACTTGGAAGTAAGCGAGGGTCAAGTAATCTGTCTTCGTGTGTATCATATTCAGCCTTTCAAATTGAATGATTTTCTACTTAAAGTGATCAAAAATGTTCCAAACTTCTTTCTAACTTAAATGACCAAAACGCAAATCTCAGAGAATTGGGCATTGGTGGGCCTGATGTTTTAATCCTAGCACGACCTGTTTCAAAGCCAGGTTTCATCTCTTAGGCTATTATTTGGGAAATTTGAATGCTTTTGTTTGTGCGCGTTTACAGCGTATAAAGGCATTTTTCCAAGTTCAGCTATTTCACGCACACTGACCGTGACATTCAAAACATGTATTGTGACTGAAACCATGCAGATCGCGTTTAAAGTTGTAATTTTGTGAAGTATTGACATGAGATATGTTCTAAAGATCCAATTTTTCAATACTCTCTTTTTGACCAATTAAGGCCCTTCTCCAAAATCCGGCTTAGGCTCAGGCTCCGGCTTTACCTCCACTTCTTTCATCCATTAAAGTACACGGCTTGACATCGGGAGGCCTTTGGCTTCTGTTATTAATGTTATACTGCGTTTTGAAGAAGAATCAAAAGCTTCAACTTCAACAAAGAACTCCAAACTGTGTTTTTAGCTTTTGGATAACAGAGACGAAGCCGGGTTTTGGAAAAGGGTCTAAGTCTGAAATTTATTTGGCAAACGATTTTTTTTTAGATATTGATATCATTCTTTGGGCGTTTTTTTTTTTTTTTTCGTGAGCATTTCACCGCGATCCCTGAATACGTCAGGTTAATACGTAGCTAGCCACCAACCATAGGATATAGCTGGTAATTGCCGGAAATCGTGCGATTCGATGACTCAGCTAGTCAGGTACCAGCCAGTGGCACGTTCCCTTTGACCTTGATGACATCATAGGTCACCGGGTGCTTAATGTTGTCATGCGCACGGCCGTTCAAATATCTGCGCCGCGAAAGAGGACACGCCCCAGGAACTACGCAAAGGTGTAACACTACCTCAGGGACTCACTCAACTTCGCGAACCTTAGAATTGATTTGAACCTTTGTTGAGTTTAAGTTGCGATGAAATTGACGTGAGATTTGTTCTGTGAGGTTGTTTCCCCCTTTCTTATAATTTGTCCAAATTCAAACGTAGCATAAACGTTCATCTTTCTTCCTCCTGATCTAGTTTACCCTTGGTTTTTATTCTTATTCCTTTCTTTTAGCCCTCACCTTGAGTGGCCTTTAGAGGCCTTGTGTTGGGCGACTTTTATTAAAAAAAAAAAATACCTTGTAACTATCCTTATAAAAATGAGGGCGCTATTGTAAGGTCATATCAGGAACCCACAGTTTAAAAACATGAGAAAAACATTAACTTTCAAACTGCAAACAAATCCCTCTGGATTAAGTTTGATGAAAAACTCCTTCACTAAAATGATTATGAACCATACATTTTGACAGGTTTATGGATAGGTCTGTAGGAAAAAACCCAAAATTTTCAGAAACTTTGGTACACAACCAATTGGGATTCTGTTACAAGATCCTGGGATGAGATCACAAACTTGAGAATGAATATTGAAATACTCATTAGCATAAAAACTGAAAACGTGCAAATACACCCAAGAACGAGTGTAAAAAAAATGGTTTCATTGATAGCAACACTGCAAAACAGTTTTGCAGCATGGATTTTAAGTGATAAAATGTCTATTGCAGAGACCCTTTAATTTGTGTTGAATGTGTGCCCCTATGAAAGTTAATTTGTGTAGTCCTTTATTCTTAAAACTTTTCGGGACTTTGCCGGCTTAGAATACTCTATTTTGTTGTGTCTGCGAAGGGTATTATGACCAAGTAATTTGGTAAATTTAAACGTGGTATTTTATTTGTTTGACTTAAACGTGGTGATGCTATATTCTCCCGGATTATCGCGGTTGGTCAAAGTTCGTTCACAGGCATGGTCGCAATGCAGAATTCATTAACCTCTGTTAAGATTGGCGATTATGACATGCAGTAAATTAAACAGTTTAATTGGTAGGCTAATAATAAATATTATTGCACATTCGGCGACACAATGAAAACACACAACAAATTCAGCTTTTGTTCACCTGACTTATTTATTGTCATCAACTTGACCTTTTTCACCATTTCCAAGTACCGACAACCCATTGTATTGTTTCCTATGATTAAAAAAGGTCAAATTCAATTCACTTTAAAATTTCCAACCGGAAGTCGGCCATTTGAAAGATCGTATACTGCAGCTATTACTTTAAAGATTGGACACGCCTTTAATTGTCTTATCGTGGGCGTGCATCCAAATAATGGTAGAATTATATTCAAAGCTACACACAGGGGGAAAATGATTACTGATTAAAAGGCCCTAAAATGTCGGTTACCAAACAAGGAAGTGAACTGAACAGAAAGCAGGGGTTTTCATCTGTATACAGATGCTAACACCATACAGTTTTTTTTAGAAAGAATTTGATCTCCATGAAGGATCACATTGTTAACTGTACGACAACCCTGACCCCCTTTAAAAGTCACGGCAAAGGGCCGTGGTTTTAAAAAGAAAAAGGATTACTATAAAAGGGAGTTGTTCGGGCCAGAAATCTACCAAAACAGGGCTGCAATTAAAATATTACAAGTTCATATCAGTCTGTGTACTTTGCATATGGCCCCGGATGGATTTTGGTAGAGGCAACGATTAACTTGGCCCTGGGTGTCCGGAAAGTGGACTCTATACACGACAGTTTGTTGTTGTTGTTGTTGTTGTTGTTGTTGTTGTTGTTGCTGTTGTTGTTGGTCTTGGCTTCTTGGTTCTGAGTCCGGCTGAGTCCCTTTTACGCCATGTTGTACTTGGGGTTGTAACGGAAGATCGGGGGCTGGTTGGGGCCTCGCACGAACGGTGCCGGGGTCGTGCTGGCAGGGTTGGCCGGATCGCCTGCCTGCCCGCAGGAGTCCATGGTGGTGGCTGGCACCTCGCAGATGTACGTCAACTCCTCCGTGCAAAACATCTCCATCCAGCGCGGCACCAGGAGCTCGCTGAAGGTGGCGCAGTTGCGGTTCTCCGGCTGCTGGGGCGAATCGCGGCGCCAGGCCGAGAAGGTGGTCGGCCCCGGAACGGTGCCGTCCGACCAGGTGTAGGTCTGCTGCGCGTTGTTGTCGCTCAGCCCCAGCCAGATCGGCGGCGGCGGCATCTCGCCGAAGTTGCTGGCCATGAAGCTGAAGACGAACTGGTTCTCCTCGGCGCTGTTGATGCTGACCATGTGGCCCAGTCCCTGGGCCTGCTGCGACGACCCGCAGCCCGTGAACATCTTGCACACGCTCTCCGCCCGGTCGTACGTCTGCGGCAGCCCGATGAAGCGGTAGCAGGAGTTGCCATTGCGCGTCCAGTAGCTCGGGCAGGCCCGCACCTGGGCCACGGCCAGGACGAGGAGGACCAGGCAGCTCGGTAGCAGTAGCGACTTCATCGTGGTCGACCTGACGGGTGCGATCGATGTGGCGCTAGCTTAGTCCAATGAATGACGCGCGGCCTCACGGTGCACAGGCGTAGGCCCGGCCACTTCGAGAAAGCCACTCCCTCCCCCCCCCCTCCGATCCCCCGCGCACTCGTCATGCGCTAACCCGGGTAGCGGCAGGCCCACTGCGCATGCCTCGTGACCCTGAATCATGCGTGGCCCTCGAGAAGCCACGATTGGTCGAGAGTTATCAATAGGCGTACCGGGCACGCTATGCTATTATGGTGACCTCGCCCAACTCGCATTTAAGTTCGCGTAACTTTTTTTGAAAAACAACAACATATTTTGCACTTAAATTATATGAAGAGGGATTTCTTTCAGCTCATGAAACAAATATCTTTCTCGTTTTACACGTACACTTAATTCCAAAGAATTATTCTAAAAAAAAACTAATAAACTTTATCTAACTTATTCTGCCAATTGTGAAGTTGTTTGTTTTTAAAAATATATATATTTATTGTTGCTCAAGTAAATAATTGTGTGATCTTTCAATTGACGTGTCCAAGGAATGAAGGCTGATGTGACGTAGTGGGAGGTACATGCTGTGCTTGAAAGAAAGCACAGAACCATGTCATAGCGCAGTGCGATTTACTTGTAATAAGTAGCAAACGAAGTACCCGGCAGATTTCAATTCCAGCAAAAGGCACGTTCCTCACGTTTAACGAATTCTGGTCAAGGATCAATGTTTAATTTGATTTGACTTTACTTTATTTGAATATCAAATAACCAATGCAATATCACAAAGATACATGGCGTAATCATAAAATATTAGTCTATCGAAGCAATATATTGACATTCGGGCTTGTCTGGTACAGGCTCCCTGAAGAGATAGATTCAATAAATAGAATAATAAAAGGTAAATGTGATTTGATAATGGTCAGTACCAATCTATCAATCTTTCAATAATTATTTTACAACTCTCTCTTGAGCGTCTGTCTGTTTGTTTCCTTTCGTTTCACGGCAGGGGGGTTGGGGGCTCGGAATCCCACATACTGAAGTCCGGTGTGACCGACCTGCCATAGGTTCCAGTTCATCCCTTAGGACAGGGCCTAAACTAAAATAAAAACAGTACCAATTGACCAATGTAAGTGTGGGGTAACAAAGTACACTTGACCAGCCAGGGTCGAGGTGAGAGACGGAGGGGAGCGCTTAGACTCGAAAACTATAAGGGGGAGACGATCTGCCCTCGGAGTGATGACATCACCTTTGCCACGCCTTTGTATCCGTCTCGGGATTCGGAGGAAATCAGGCGAGGGTGATTCAGAGTCATGGACGGGGCTTCTTCGAGATATCCCATCCTTGACAGGCCGCTCAACAAAATGTTAGCCGGAGATATCGCCAACAGTCGTGGCCCCTCCCCCCATGGCCCCCGCGCTCATGAATAATGCACGAGCGCTATGCAAACGAGGTTGGGGAGCCACGCCCACCTCGGCTCCAGCGGCGCGCCGCGCGCGCACGCAGGCTTCTCAGGCCAGGGTGAGGTCGACGGGTCCGAATTGCAAGGGAGCCGTTCGGGTGCCATTCGTGGGACAGAGCATCTCGGTGTCGGTCGTGCCGTGTATTCCAATCCCTTCGTTTCTGCATCGCACCGTGGCCCGTGTTCGACGCTCGCCGACGACGACCAAGATGGCGATCCTGCAAGCCGTTTGCCTACTGGCTGCGGTCAGCCTAGCGGCGGCCCAGTGCCCGTCCGACTTCACGGCGTTCGGCAACAACGCCTGCTACCTGCCCGTGGCCCAGAAGAAGTCGTGGATGGAGGCGGAGAAGTTCTGCAACACCTACTCGTCCTGCTCCAGCGGCGGCCTCGGCCACCTGGCCTCCATCCACACGGAGCTGGAGAACAGCTACCTCGTCCGGCTCTACGACACCCTCTTCTTCACGGAGCCCACCAGGTTCTGGATCGGCTACAACGACAAGGCCACGCAGGGCAAATTCCAGTGGAGCGACGGCTGGACCTACGCGCCCACCCAGACTCCCTTCAACCGCTTCGCCGTCCAGCCGGACGCACGCACCCCGGGAGACTGCGTGTCCGTGGACGGCAACACCGGAGCGCTGAACGCCAACGTCGGCGACTGGCAGGTAACCGACTGCAACAGGATGTTAGCCTTCATCTGCATTATCGAAGACTCGCCCGCCACGCAGTGCTCGGTAAACCCAGGCGGCATTTAAGGCCTGCCTCCCCCCAGCCCCCCGAACTCCACCCCCAGGAATCGCCCAGCCTCCGACACGCGGAAGAACACCGCGGACACGATGCCTAATCACCCCGCTCCATTACGATCGTGCACATCGACACCCAACAACGGATTGTGCTACACCACACCAAAACTAAAACTGACTTTTTTCTTTGTCCAAAAATCCGAACACTGAACAAAGAAAGAGACAGTCAGTGATCGCGGACCCAGAAATGCCACGTGAATGGTTGTTTAAAAACTCTGGAATGAATGTCCTCTTTCTAAGTCTACCAACTCGCCATGAAGAACTCAAATTGCTGCGAGTAAAAAACACAGTCTAATAGCTCTCCGTCGTAATTAATTCACTGCTTAATATCATGGACAGTTTGAACTGGAGTTAATAACATGGAAGTCTCGTCGGGAGATTTGGTTAAAACACGAGCCTTGTTTAAGGGCCACCCCGATGCCCCAAACGATGTATTAAAATTAAAACTGTAAAACGACACCATTTTGTTGGTCATTGGCAGCTAGTTAATATCTGTAACTATTAAGAATTTCGAAAAGATTTCGCTGCCCTCCCATCCATTGATATTAAAAGCAGAGCAGAACGGCCTATTTGCATTGTATCTTCCAAATAATTTGCCTCCGAATCTGTACCTCCCCCCATAAAAACAAAGGAAAGAACATCGTTTGTGAAGAGTAAAATACCGGCATTAAACAGTCGTTGATATTATATATCTTTCTCTGGTGTTTGTTTTTGCTTTCTTACTGGGTCAGAGTTCAATCACTCCCCCGCCCCTCAACTATTATTGGACTCGTCACTCCCATCAGCTAATGTCAGAGGTCATACCTCTGCTCCATCAGAAAACCGCGTTTTATGAAAGAACGTTCTTTACTTTTCAAAGATCCCCGCCTCGTGGGTATAACAGAAGCTGCGTCCTTTGACATGAGTATAGGTTTACCATAAAGCGCGCTAAATTCCCTGCTTATAACCCTTGGTCTCTAAGTTACAGGGCGGGGCTTAAGAATCAAGTAACGTTCATCGCGACAATTGTGCGGCTTTTGTTTCGTCTATAGACAGCAATTTAGTGGGACATCATTTGGGTTACAAAAGCTCGCAATCTGTAGACTCCCCTTACCACAAATGCCCCGCCCTCCTCCGAAACCACCGCTGTATGCCTAACGGTGTACAATCCATGAAAGAAAATGGTTTAGTAATTCCAACTGCGCTTTTTTCATATATAAGCAATATCGTATCTTTTTAACGTTTAAAATATAATTTTGAAAAATGGCAAATAATAATTTTCACTGGACCGGGATTTGAACCTGCGAGACCTCTGGTTTTGCGTATCAGTGCTCTTACCATCTGATGAGATATCTAGCCCTTCCCAAATAGTCAACTAGCCTTTGCAGGGGTGGGGCGCCAGCCAGAAGTGTTCAACCATTAACTGCCGTAATCTCCTGGCATCACACCCCCACATTTATCCAGATTGAAAACAACTGATTGCTGTAAACCTGACTACAGCAGCGCGGGGATCGAACAATTTGGAAAAATTGAATTTTTCCATTTTTTAAACTTCCAATTCAGTTTATTTCTCTATTTGTTCGATCCGAAATCTAATATGAATCGTCAGTGCTATTTCAAATTGTCAATAATATCGGGAAATGATAAGAAAATGCGAAGGTATGATGAATAATAGTTTCGAGGTATTTACGAGGTCTGCGATTAAAGACTGCATCAACGCGCGCATGTTCGATTTTACGATAAGTGTATGGTCCCATGCAACCCGTGTTGTGACTCGTCCATCGACCAGCCAATGAAAGGCCTGGGATTGCGTCGTGGGTTGGGGTGGGGGGGGTGTCACAATATTTGAATAATTTACACGTGGTGTTGACTTCGTATTTCAAAAAATAGGACAGAGTGACGTTGCTGAAAACAAATTGCCTGTTCATTACGAGAAAAAAATAAGTAACTGTACCAAAGCAAAACGTAATCTATACGATGCTGGCCTCAGGATGAATATTTTTTAAAGCTCGCTTATGAGTTGATGACCGATTCGTAAATACGCCTCTTAAAGAAATATCGGCTTAGCGCCTCCGATTTGATGACCCGATCCCTGAATGGCAAAGAAGGTCGAGGGTGCCCGGATGTTCTCTGCCAATGCCCATATAAGGGCGCCTCATTTCCCGATTTCCTGTTGACCCCAATTGGGCGCGATGCCCCCTCCGTGATTCATGGGGAAGGGGGGGGGGGTTATTCAGGAGAGACGCACCGGGTTTTAGTTGGGTTGCGTCATTGCGGGGGTAGTGATCGTTCGCTGGCTACTGGGCAAATCTAGTTTTAGCTCGTCGTCCGTACCACCGTGTACGCCGACCCTGGAGGATCACCGGTGAAGGTTTAGGGATTTTTTTTAGGGCGTGGTACCGGCGGTACCGGCTCACAGCTATGAATCAGATTTAACATGATTTCTAGAAACAAAATACCAAGAGGTCAACGCATCATGACCAAGAGAACTAAACAAAAAATAATTTGAAACTGCCGACTGTATATTTTCGGCCAGCATGTTGCCAAATTTGACGATAAAGCATGTTTTCATAATTATAAAAAAAAATGAAATATGCTTAAAGACCATACAACATTGGTAAAGGTCAAAAGATTGCCAGTTTTAATTGTGTTAAACATTCCAACAAAGTAATACTGCAAATGGTAATCTGAGGAAGTAGCAAAATGCAAACAAAATGTCACGATTTACGCACCGTTCTGTAGTGTATAAGAAATAGTTTATTACTCGCAAGTAATAAACTAGCTGTAGTCCGACTTGACTTTGCTGAAATACAGGATACCAGGGGCCAATTTTCATGGAGCTTCTTTTAAGCGTAAAATTATGTTTAGCATGAAAACTTCTTCCTTGTGTAAGCAGAATTACAGACCGAATTGTGGAGTGACGATAGTTGCTTTGGATTAGTATTCCACCCTCCTTTTCTTTGGATGAATCTAAAGTGAAATTAGAGTGGGCAAGCTGATCTCATGAATCATGACATTTTGTGCTTAAGGAGATTTTGGTGTTTAAGCAACTCCATGAAATTGGACCCAGATGCTCGTCTCATTTTGACTCTTTTGATAATTTTTTTTCTCTGTTCCTTGTAAGTTCTGTGCTCATAACCCATACTCGCTGACATCATCGTGGGCGATTCCACGGAGCCGCTTGATCATCAACATTAATATTAATTTTTATGAAAAGGGTTCTTAATAATTTATACCCAAAGTTCCGCTTGTATTCCATGCCGAAACCAGTATTCGAATACAATAATTGTTGTTGGCAATCTTACTTTAAACATGGACAATTTCAGACGGTTATATTCTTGCTGAAACTGCTGTATGAAATCGAATCCAGGCGCCGTTACAGAAATGGTGATGTAAAAGCGAGTATTATAGACCTTAGAGTCAAAGTAAAAACGAGTCGAAAATGAAATCCACTTAACCTTTGTATAAATGTTCAATTAATGGACATTAAAGATCCTTTAAAGGAATAAGTATTTATCTGCCTTCGTTCAGAACCACGTAAAGGCCCCGCCACTGCAGGAATTAATAAAAGCAGCCGGAATAGAGAATTTTCAAAATGCCGTTTGAACACTTAGAATGCGCCACTAACCCGCCACAAATGGTTCTTGCTCTTTCCTGATGCCGCGTTTCCATTCGAATGGTGGTTGGAACCCAGTAGTATTGAGAACGCTGTTAGAATGCCTTCACAATATTTTGACGGCTCTTCGAATACCGAGTAATAGCCTAGTTATGCAAAGAACGTTCACTCCGACGGTAGTCCGTCTCACACCGTCTTTAATGCTAGAGGGTTTAGGGCATCGCCCCGTAAGTTGGTTGACATCCGAGTCTGAGCAATGACCTAAAGCGCCACCAAGCGGCAAAGGGGTGGGTTAGTATTGGCGTTGCGTGTGAATCGTTAGTGTAGCGTTATTGTGCGCGCAATCGATTTATGTTTTGCTTTATGTTGAAAACCGAGTGTCGATTTGAATGACAGAAAGAGATATACAAATTAAACTAACCTTCATTTACCTCTGCCTTTGAGAAAGTTCCTGCCCTGATGAAAACGTAAGGGCGTCGACATCTGTGAAAATCTACCCCTGTTACCGGTAGATTATTTCCCCCATTTAGGAGTGCAAATACTATAAGCTGTCTAATGGCGAGAGCAGAATTGGGGATTTTCTTTAGGGAACCTATCAGCGCATGGTCAGCGCATGGCGGCTCTAAAGAGCAACTTGTCCTGGTAATTTGAATGCTGAAAAACAAGATATATTTTTAACAATCGTAAACGAAATGTCCTATTTCAAGGGCTAATTATGGATATCTGGTTTGGGGAGATGAGATGATGGCGGGGGTAATGCAGCAATACATTCAAAGAATCACATAATAATACAACATTGATACACACAGCTTTAGCCTTAAAGAACATGATTTATTCAAAACCAATTGGGAGAGAGTTTGCTAATGGAAGTAATAGTGGTTTAGTTCAAATCAGGATTCAGTAATTTATTCAAGAGTTTAAACTAACTGGAGAGCAACCAATTCCTGTTAGCAACATTGCAGTAACAATAATGAGCACAATAAATTAGTGTTCAACTGAAATTGATTCGCAAAAAAATGTCTGGTCAGAGTTTTTTTTTTCTCTCGGGGCGTTCCCGTCTATCGATGCTGGCGCATCAGTCCTTGCTCCGCCGGGGGAAGTTCTGAGTTCAGCCCGGGGAAGAAGCTTCGACGATGGGCGGCAGGGTTGTCCTGGGCGGTGCTTGGTCGAATTCATCGTGTGCGAGCTTCTCATTGGGTTGGCACTAAAAGTTCTACTGGTGTGAGTCCGTGCGAGTTAACCGGAACTCCCCCTCCCCCTTTTTTTAATATTAACGTGGTCTTCGTCGAATCGATCTTTTTTGTTTGTTTAAAATGGTCTTTATACTCTGTGAATAATTGTTCGGCGGGGACCATGGGGGAACTTAGATGGGAGCTCCTGTGCCGGGCGGCACCGTAGCCGGCTCCTTGACGACGTGCATGCGCTCCATCTGGCAGACGAAGGCGTTCCTCTGGGTGCACTGGGCGTAGGCCCACTGGCCCGTCCGCATGTCCTTCAGCACGCAGTTGCCATTGCGGGCGCCCTGGCCGAAGTTCTGGTAGCTGGCGGGCAGGACCGCACTGCCGTCCGGCCAGGTGGGCGAGCCGCTCCCGGCGGCGTCGCCGAGGCCCAGCCAGACGTTGGGCGGGACGGGGTCGCCCTTGGGCGCCAGGAAGCTCTCCAGCCGGGTCTCGTCGGTGGCCACGCGGAGATGGACCATGCTGGCCGCGGCGCCGGTGGCGCAGGAGGCGAAGCGGGCGCAAAACTCGCGGGCCTCGGGCCACGTCAGCGTCTCCTTGAAGAACTGGTAGCACTGGTCACCGCTGCCCGACCACATCGGCGGGCAGTTGGGCGGCGGGCCCTGGTGGCCGTGGGCCGGCTGCGACGGGTTACCGGGCGGCGCGGCCACCTGGGCGTGCACGGCGGAGACCGCTAAGGCCGCGAAGAGGGAGAGCCACATCATACCCTGCATCTTGACGTTGGCTTGTATCTTGTGCCGTATGCGATCCTGTGCGGGGCTTCTACCTATCTATTCGGCGAGCTGCCCATCGAATGCGGCTGGCCCGAGCCCGTGCAGGCGCGGAGCGTCGACGCGGAGTGCCCATGCGCAGTGAACTTCGAGGCCCCTCCCCCACATTAGCATAGTAAGCAGGTGATGAATAATCATGAGCGATGACGCGTCTGATCAGCATACAAAGATAAGGGCGTGCTGTAAATTAGACAGAAGGGAAATGCGTACTCAATAGATTAGCATGTATAATTTCAGTGTCCTCTGAAAGAATCTTCACAATTAGGCTACGTCAAAACAACCCGATTAAGATAATGATTCGGTAAAATGCCTGAGAAGTTTGGTTCAACTTGTTTGCTTATTTTCTGGTTGTGTTGTTGGGATTAGGAACCTTTTAAATCTAATTATTTATTATTTTAAAAATTTAGAGGGCCTGACGTTTCGACCCTAGCAGGACCTTTCTCAAAGGCCTTTGTCACGCACCATTTCACACAGACACAAAATATTCCTTTCTGAAAAAAAATCCAAATTTGTTGAAAAGAAAACCTGTTAATCCTGAGCTTTGAAACAAATTCCTTTCGAGAGAGAAGAAGTAAACTTGACCTAACAGTCCTGCTGATGAGATTTCGGCCCGACGTGCAGTTGAACTCCATTCCCAGATGGTCGGACTAAAAAAGCTACTTTGCACATGAGTCAGAGTGCTGAGCTCAGTGAGTAGGATGGTAGTACTTGGCACGAGCCCAGAACGGAAACAGACCCCCCTCCCCCTTGACTGGAAGCTAGGGTAGGCTAAGCCGACAGGTCAATCCGAGGTTTAGGCATCGCCGCCTAGTGGACGGGGTCGGGGTGAGCGGTGAGGGCGAGGCGCGGCTCTCATCGCGGCCTGATCCCTAATTGGACTCGGGTTACGTGGCCCCTGCTAGTACGACTTCTGTGTTATTTTCATCTTGCGGAAATTGATACATCCACTCGTAGTCAGTTGCTGACGTTGGTGGTGTTGTTGCTCTTCTTCTTCTCTTTCTCGTTCCCCTTATCCTTTCCCTTCACCTTCCCCTTCCCCTTCTCCTTCTACGCTCCTCCTTCTCCTCCTTCCCTTCTCCTTCTCCTCCTTCTCCTTGTCCTTGTCCTTGTCCTTGTCCTTGTCCTTGTCCTTGTCCTTCTCCTTCTCCTTCTCCTTCTCCTTCTCCTTTCCCTTCACCTTCTCCTTCTCCTTCTCCTTCTTCTTCTTCTTCTCCTTCTCCTTCTCCTTCTCCTTCTCCTTCTCCTTCTCCTTCTCCTTCTCCTTCTCCTTAGGCTCCTCTTTCTCCTTCTCCTTAGGCTCCTCCTTCTCCTTCTCCTTCTCCTTCTCCTTCTCCTTCTCCTTCTCCTTCTCCTTCTCCTTCTCCTTCTCCTTCTCCTTCTCCTTCTCCTTCTCCTTCTCCTTCTCCTTCTCCTTCTCCTTCTCCTTCTCCTTCTCCCTCTCCCTCTCCCTCTCCTTCTCATTCTCCTTCTCCTTCTCCTTCTCCTCCTTCTCAGTCTTCTCCTTCTTCTTCCTCTTCTTGTCGTCGAATGTTTTCCCTAGGCCTATATTATTTAATTCAATGAATGTTACTTATAATTATCTTTGAAGTTATACAGTTCTTTGTTACTGCTGTCATTGCTGTTGAAATTGGACGAGTTGAAAGGCTAAAGGGAGCTGAAGTTAGCAGTCATACGCGGGGTGCGTGTGTTTTTTTGTGTGTTTTTTTTTAGATTTCATCTCGTCATCCTCATGTCATTGTTTATTTCTGGAGTCCCTAAGACCCTGAGCGCGAAATCTACCTTGTTTTCGGCGATATACAGGTAGCTCTAATTATCCCAGCTCATCCAAACGTGTTTTAGTTGTTCACTTCCCGCCTTAAAGGGAGACTTTGTTGCCATTATGTTTGCAACTATTTTTAATTTAGCACAAGTGATGATTTTTTCCCCATCGCATGACAAGGATCGAGGCTGGGGACAGCTGTATAAGAACTACCATTAGTCACTGTCGTGGATAACCCGAGTAATCAATGCTCAACAATATAGTTCAATTTTTCATGGTTGATCGATTTCCCCCATATTCCAGGAGAATTCGTCATTGGCAAATGTAGTTAACTTCGCATGAAGAGAAAGGAGTGGTCAGACCCACGATCAATCTACAGATTCTAAAAAAGCAGAAGATTGAAAATTGCTGCTGCCGTCAGTGTCTTAGTGTCTCTATCGTGTTTCTTCTCCTTTTCGTTTGACAAAAGTTACGCCTGAAAAGCTACATTAAAGACCTATATACAACATTGGTAAAAGTCAACAGATTGCCACACTTTGTGTGTTAAACCATTAAACATTCCAAAAAAGGAATCCTGCGAAGATTTTAGCTCAAATGGTAACCCGAGAAAGTAAAAAAAGGCAAAAAACCGTCACGGTTTTCGCACCGTTCTGAAGTGTAAGAAATAGTTTATGACTCGCGAGTCATAAACTATAGTCTGACTTATCGATGTTTGAGTGAAGATTTCTCGTAAAATACAGCATCCCAGACCGTAAGATTTCAACATGAGAATTCTATCATGACCATCTACAAACTGTGTAAACTAGAAGAAAAACTGTGGACATCGATGTTTTCCGATCTTCCCAATGTTACGCTAAAATGATTATGACTGGTGCCCCCACCCGAACCAAAATAATTGCAGGTTTGTTTGGCCAGCCACGAAATTACTGGCCTCAC
The DNA here is from genome assembly GCA_949987565.1 of Luidia sarsii. Taxonomy (NCBI): domain Eukaryota; kingdom Metazoa; phylum Echinodermata; class Asteroidea; order Paxillosida; family Luidiidae; genus Luidia; species Luidia sarsii. The sequence continues at coordinate 18,029,281 of OX465107.1, forward strand.
CACATCCACCATTATTACACACGCCTGTAGAATCAGATAGCGACTGCAGCCAATATTATTCCCACAGACTTGTGCGCTAAATTAATGATGCCTCATACAGCTCACTCGATATGACTTGACGATTGATAAATATTAGCCATCCACAAGAACTGAGGTATGTTATTCACAAGATTAAGAAAGGGTCCTTAGGCTATGTGTTTCCGACGACGTTAATCAATTTAATAAATCCCTTGGTCTAAGGAGATAGTCTTTACCAAGCATGATTCATTCATTCAACTAATCTTTCTAGCTACAGTACGATTGCTCTTCCACCGGGACGGGACTTTTCACCAGAACGGCTGGAAGCAGGCGACTTTCCACTTGCAACCCAAACATCTGCAACGCCTAAACCTCTGTAGGCCTATACTATAGTCTAGAACTCAAGAGTTCCTGGTTCGAACCCTGCCGAAGCTGTCTGTATTTCAGTGTTCAGCAGACAATCGGGGGAAAGAATCGAACCAAATACAGAGACAATAATTATTATCTAGTTTGGCGAACCTTCATCTCATCGACGCAAGAAAGCTCATCGTTGATTTACATTTAATAATTGGCCTATAATTATAGGCCTAACCATAACAATTGGTTAATTCAATCGATGTCAGAATGGAAGTAGTGATCCAATTAAAGCATTGATCAAAAACTGTAGGTCCCTATAGCTATTATAGCCTACATTCAGTTTGTCTGAAAGAGAACGCATAGAAATTATGATTTATTTCACAGGCTGCGGCTCACTGTTGCCTATACTCATAGGGCCAGTTTACGAACCCCTCAATCAGGTAGTGGTTTGTCGCAGAATTTGAAGAACTTTTTTGCATCGCCAGTGCCTGCAGAGCATGATTTACCCAGAAACTATGGTCAGAAGGTTGCTCTTCAATACCGGGAAATTAGGGTGAGAGAAATTAAACTGAAACCCTAGTCCGAGACTAGACTGGGCCTTTATTTTGTGAAGAGCCATGGAGTTCTTCCAACACTATAATTAATTTTGTAGGCCTAGAAAAGTGCCGTGGGAAAAATACTGCACCGCCAACTGCGGACAATGGCAATTCACCTCCAGAGGGCGCCCTAGCTAAGAAAAAAAAACATGGACAACGAGATCGTTTCGACTGGACCGAGTCCACATGCTTGAACTTGTTGTTGAAGCAAATGCAAACGAAGTGAGGTTGATTTTAACGAATTTCCAATTTTTGCGGATTCCTGGCATACTGAGCGAAATATGAGTGGGAGAAAAGGAGAAAAGGGAGAACCGTCGATGGTGAGAATTTTGAGTTTTGCGGAATAGGCCCTACACTACAGCCTGACTACAGTACAAAGTACAATCATGGAGGAATAAGTCTACTTATTCCTCCATGGTACAATCTACAAACTGTACTAACAAGTAGTAACATAGTACTTTAGTAGTAAATAGTCCGAGTAACTTGGACCCGACAAGTCACCCTTTTTTATCAAATTTTGAAATTTTGAGTCACCCGAAACTCAAAATTTCAAAATTCGATAAAAAAAGGGTGACTTGTCGGGTCCAAGTTACTCGGACTACATAGTAAAGTGATATACAAAAATGTTGCAAACTGCTCTGCCCTTGAGAAAGGTCCTGCTACTAGGATCGAAACGTCAGGCCCACTAAATTTAAAATCTACATAGTAGTTAGTACATTGTTTATTATGGCGTTCCATGTCATGCCATTGAGACCAGTTTGATCCGAGCATGGACTGGAGCGTGGAGGAAGGAAATGGCTTGCATCCATTGTCTGAGGCTAAGCTCCTGATGTCGGCCACCGTCCAGTTCAAAGGGCCGGGATCCTAGATTAGATGCTTTCCAGGGTGTAACGAAGCTACTGGCCATTGCCACACAAAATTCCGTGGGCCTGACATTTCGGTCCTAGCAGTAGCACTTGCACAGTAGCAGTATCTTTCTGAGTGAAAGGCAGTGCTAGGTCGTGCCATCTGCTACTGCTAGAATTGAAACGTCAGGCCCACTTAATTTTGAGTTTGCAACATTTTTGTATATTAGTACTTATTATTAGTTGCGGTAACCATAACCCTCATCCTCTGACCTTTGGGAGGATGAGGGTTACGGACGGTTACCCTAACTAATTACTTATTAGTTATTACTCTTTGCTACACAATGAAATTAACTTAAGATAATGGCAAGATTTTAGGTTAAGCCTTTTACTTTTACTTTTTTTATGACCTGGCAATGGTGCATTTCCAAGCCTTGGTCAAGCCTTGATACCATCGAATTACACATTGAATTTAATGTTTATCATTATTTCCTGATCAAAGATTTATGGTCGCAGGCTAGAAAAAGAGTCGGTCGGGTAACCGGAAGCAGAACTATTTTCGCAGTGGCTGTTGTTACGGCAGTCGTCCGTGTGGTTCCCTGACTTCACAGTATTTGTCAGGCTGTTTAGCTCTTGGAACCAGATTATCAGCTAATAGACTGGTTCAACCAGCCTGCAAAGCTGACGAAATACAATCAAGTCAGGGAACCACACGGACGACTGCCGTAACAATAGCCACTGCGTTAAGGTTAAGCCTTTTACTTTTCCTTTTTTTATGACATGGCAATGGTGCATTTCCAAGCCTTGGTCAAGCCTTGATACAATCAAATTACATTGAATTTAATTGTTATCATTATTTCCTGATAACAGATTTAAGGTCGCAGGCTAGAAAAAGGGTCGGTCGGGTAACCGGAAGCAGAACTATTTTCGCAGTGGCTGTTGTTACGGCAGTTGTCCGTGTGGTTCCCTGACTTCACAGTATTTGTCAGGATGTTTAGCTCTTGGAACCAGATTATCAGCTAATAGACTGGTTCAACCAGCCTGCAAAGCTGACGAAATACAATCAAGTCAGGGAACCACACGGACAACTGCCGTAACAACAGCCACTGCGAACTATTGTTTGGGGGCCGTATAAGTAGTAGTATATAAATCACATTGGATGTGAGAGATATTCTGCTTTGTCTCCTTTTGCCTACAGTCCTCCATTCATTCTGCCAACCAGTGGGAAACAGCCAAGTTTGACGATGACGCCAAGCGGCAGAAATTCCTCCGCCTCATGGGCGGAATGAAGGTACACGGACTCGCCGAGGTTGCATCATTTCCTGAGGTCCATGTGGGGGGGGGGGGGATTGGGAAGAGGGTACAGTTTGATGTAATAAACCTCTTGAGTGCTGTAGTGTTAAGCATCCTACTAGCACTTTGACCTTCCATTCGGGGAAGGGGGGGTCTTGGAGGGCCTCAAGGGGCCCCAAGTTGTATCAGACACAATTGGTAAGAAGGACAATTTGTGGTAAGAAGGACAATTTGTGGAAAGAGTGGTTGTGGTAATTTGGGGTTTCAGGTAGAGAGAACCCTGCTGAGCACAAAATGTCTTCTATTAGATAAGATTACCAGCCAGTGCCTTCATGTATCCTTTGTATCTGGTTGTGTAGATGGTTGATACTTTGTATCTGGTTGTGTAGATGTTTGATTCTTTGTATCTGGTTGTGTAGATGGTTGATACTTTGTATCTGGTTGTGTAGATGTTTGATACCTTGTATCTGGTTGTGTAGATGTTTGATACTTTGTATCTGGTTGTGTAGATGGTTGATACTTTGTATCTGGTTGTGTAGATGTTTGATACTTTGTATCTGGTTGTGTAGATGGTTGATACTTTGTATCTGGTTGTGTAGATGGTTGATACTTTGTATCTGGTTGTGTAGATGGTTGATACTTTGTATCTGGTTGTGTAGATGTTTGATACTTTGTATCTGGTTGTGTAGATGGTTGTTAATGATACTTTGTATCTGGTTGTGTAGATGTTTGATACCTTGTATCTGGTTGTGTAGATGTTTGACACTTTGTATCTGGTTGTGTAGATGTTTGACATTGCCGCCAATGAACATTCTTCCATCGGTCCTCTGATTGACAGAAGCAGCACACCGGTCGCTTTGTGATTGGGGACACTCACCAGGATGCCCACGCAAGGACAGGTAATGACATTGATTCCAAACCACAATGACACCATTGTCCCGCACAGTGTGTCACCACGTTTTGGTCCAGCAAGGATCAAACTCATCGTAACGGACGATCAATCACAAGGCCAGGGCGGCTACACAGAAGCCATACGACCTATGAAAACCTGCAGAGGGTTATCGGTCGTAGGTTGAGTTACGATGCATCGTCAGGCTCGCTGAAATCCACCGCAGATGTTGAATAACTCTGATTGAGCCTGACCTCTTTAGAGCTAAGGTTTTGGGGGAAAGAAGGGCCACAGATTCTTGATTGATGTATTTGTGTTTTTTTTTTTTTACCCAACTCTCCGACCCTCGTCCACAGCGGATGAAAACAAAACACTAACCGACACGCTGGAGCAGCAGTATCAGGTGGGCCTGGAGAAGAAGCTGACGGGGCAGAACCGGCGGCACGTGGGCCTGGGCTTCTCACAGCCGGAGGAGGAGGAGGAAGAGAAGACGCCGCAGCCACAGTCGCAGCCGCCGAAGACGCACATCCGCTTTGACTCGAGCGACGAGGAGGACGGGAACGAGGAGAGCGGGGGCGAGGAGAGCGACAAGCGGAGCGAGGAGGCCCGGGACAGCGAGGCCAAGACGGGGAAGGAGAAGAAGAAGAAGAAGACGAAGAGCAGGGAGAAGGAGGGTACTTCGCGGGGCCAGCGGGACGAGGGGAGAGACCCCAAGAAGAGCGGCGGATCGGGAGGCGACGCCGAGAGGAAGCAGAGGAGCAGAGACGAGCCGGACGACGCGGACAAGCGGCGGACGAAGAAACACAAGAAATCAAAGCGGGAGGATTCGGACAGCGACTCGGACTAAAACTCTCGATTTGGCCGAAAGGCACCACAGAACGTGACTGTACAGAAAGCTTCATCACTCTGTCCCTTCAATCTCTGACTCAGATCCACCACGAAGTCACTCCTGCCATCGTTTCAGAAGTTGCATTAATACTCGTCGTGGGTAAATTTGAGGAATCAAAGTCTCGCCTGCATTTGCTGGAGAAGCTACAGCTGTCCATTTTTGCTACAGTAACATAGGCTGCTACCTAGCTGCTTCTGAAACCTTGCGTCTATCTTGCTTTATGATTTTTTTTCTTTTGGTCATTCTGCCTTTAAAAAAGGTCCTGGAAGGATTGACACATCCGGCTCTCGTCATTTTTTGGAATTTGATCTCGAATGTTTTTGGTTCACAGAATGTTTTACAAACAATACTTCTCCATCGTCAACATTGCTGCCGTTATTTGAGTGATTTTACCATCTTGTGAACTTGTGGAATGGAATGCTGACCCTCAGTAACTTTTCCTGCTAGATTGCACAGATGTGCTTTGTTGAATGTCACAATCTCTTGTATTACATTTTCCAATATTTGTTAGTCGAAAAAACAATATCTAACCCAAGATTGGGAATAGAACATCAATTTCAACAGTAATTCCCCAGCATGAAAAATCCACTTTAAAATCCATATGCAATTATGCATAACATTGTGCATAATATGGTTTTATAATTTTTCGATGGTAGGCCAGCTCTAATAAAAGTGTTGTTTCCTCACCATTATAGAGGATTTTCTTTGAAGAGTTAGTCAAGACCTGTTTGTGGTGACATCATGTAACAGCGATCAAGGGGTATCTGTTTACAGTATTTGATTGTAATGTATAACCCCAATACAATAGTGTGCCCACAATACATCTGCAAACAAGGTATAGACCTTTCATTTGCTATGTCACAGCTGTAGTTTCTGCGTACCAGTGGTTGGCAAACTATTGTTAGCCGTCACAGTAAATACCAAAGACAATTTATAATTGTAATAGAATTGCTGGATGACCACAAGAATAGTCAGTAATGTTAATTAACATATCAAATGAAAATTACAGATACATATCTGTTAATTGTTCAATCCCTGAAAAGGTATTGTTTGGCGGAAGCTGTTGTCAGCTGTGGTTGATTTTTATGGGAAGCCGACAAACATCTGTACAAAATGGAGGTCAATGTTTTTGAACAAAGGTCGATTGTTTAAACCCCAACAACCACACATGTGGACTGTATCATTGCTCCCCCATACCTTTAAAACATTAAATGAAGCCATGACTAGCGTGAACAATGAAATTATAATTCTGTTATCACTGGTTACAGATTTGCAGTTGATCATTATTTTGTTTAGATCTAAGAAAGGTCTATACTCGATGTTAAACAACGATGTGAAACAAGTGTACGCTGTCGGATGGCAGATGAATTGTGAGTCACTGATGATTAAATTTAGAAAGGCCTCTTTGAAATTGTTATCCCGCTTCATAATGGAAATAGAGGGCAGCAAACACGATTTTCAAACAGATTCATTCTGATCGAAAACCACAGGGCGTTCGATTAGCGCTAGCAGTAGCACAGCATTGCAAATAATTATTTCAGGATAATCACGACTGAACAGATACTGAACTCAAGCGGATCTATGCATCCGGCCCTTGATTGCGTCATTGGACTGCACAATATAGCTCCATATGTCTTAATTTGCTTTGACTTTTGAGGGTCTTATAAATATTTTGACGTTCCCCGCCGCATGTCATATAGCGCGCCCTCTTGCGATGACCTACCGTGTGAAGCCTAGTCCGAAGATCATGCGGCTTCCGTAGACTCACGCGTAATCAGAAGCTGTAGCCAATAAAATCGGACACTGCCTACGGACTTGTGGCTGCGACCGGAAATAACAATATTTTTTTTAATAATAATACTGCAATAATTGGCTAAGGCTTCCGTTGACTCATGCGTAACTGGAAGTCTTAGTCGTTGAATTTCAGACACGGGATAACCATTGCGACTCTCAGCAAGATGGCGCCCTACATGATCACGTAAACATCGCCGGAAAAGAGTCAGGGGGCGGAGCTCGTCCTAAATTGTCATCAAGCCATATTTTCCTCCAAGGTCTTCCTTATCTTTTCAATTTCCGAGTGGATGTGATGAAGGCGCCTTTAAAATATCGCATATGCCATGTGTAATCATTATAAAGATGATGGAGTTTTACTAGAAATGGGGAAAACAAGTTTGATTTAATAATTGTTAATCAACTGAAATTTATTATATTAATGCAGGCTAGTTCGAGTAACTTGAACCCGACAAGTCACCCTTTTTTTATCGAAACTCAAAATTTCAAAATTCGATAAAAAAAGGGTGACTTGTCGGGTCCAAGTTACTTGGACTAAATGCAGGCAAGGCCTATTTCCCTTCAGTTTCCTTCATAGCTCCATAACACTACCTCCATGCATGGCAATACTCAATAGACAATAGTCCATACATATTGTAATGTTATTGTTACTACAGACACTACAGTGATTTAGTAGTAGTACTACTAGTAGTACTAGTACTAGTAGTAGTAGTACTACTAGTAGTACTAGTACTAGTAGTAGTAGTACTACTACTAGTACTAGTATTTAGTAGTAGTAGTACTACTACTAGTACTAGTACTAGTAGTAGTAGTGTAGTATCACTAGTACTCGTACTAGTAGTACTAATAGTACTAGTAGTAGTAGTACTAGTAGTACAGTTCTTACCTAAAATCTAATTTTCCAGGATTGCTTCAAGTTCAAACTCAAACGTCACAGAGATTAGAGCTAAACAAAAAATGTAATTGTAAATTTCTATATGAGAGGGTGCGGAATGAAGTTCTTTGCAGTTTGGGTCCGACATACAAAGGGAAAACTGACTGGGAACCTTTGAACAAATTGTAAAATTGGCAAAGAAAACTGTGACTGGACCAAGACATGAACTATCTCACAGTATCTGCTGAGTGTTGTAGCCAGGGTATAAGTACAACAATTTGTTGCATCTGTGTCTGCATCTGAATGAAAGCGGGGGTGTGATCCCTGGAGATGTAGTACAGTGCAGTTAATGGTTGAATTGCTTCTGACTGCCGCCCCCACCCCGGCAAAGACTAGTTGACTGGTATTACGGAAGGCCACCATCTAAGGGCTGGATAGCTCAGATGGAAGAGCACTGCTACGTTAATCCAGAGGTCTCGGTCCAGTCCAAGTTTTTTTATGCCATTTTTTTTTTCGGAATGGAATTCAATAAGGGTTTGCCCTACCCAAAGTACACTTGCCATTGCTATCTTTTTGACACACCTCTAACAAAACTGCTTTTCTTTTGAAAAACTGTCCTTTCCAGTCCTGCAGACGATGGAGCCTCGCGCAGTGTACGAGAAGAACTCGGAGGAGATCTCCACCAGTCTCTTCCACGGTGTGGCGGCCGCCCCCCGGCCCGTCTCCAAGGACGGCAGCGACAGCCAGGACTCGTCCTCCTTCACCTGGTTTCAGAGGCTCTCTCCGGACCAGAAGACCTCGTCGCGATTCACCCTGCCCGACTGGCTTCGCCGATCCAAAGGTCCTTAGAATGGGTCTCTCTTCTTCTTCTTCTTCTTTTTTTTAGGGGGGGGGGGACGGGGAGAGGGGAGTGGGTTCTCGGAGAAATCCAAAAAGTGTCACAATCTGCTCACTGACCAAGATTTGTCTGCTCTACCGATACTTCCAAGGAAGTTGTTCCTTTGGTCTTGCCGACTTGGTCCCCCCCCCAGTCAGGATTTATGAGCGAGTAACCAGCAAACCTTTTTCGGTCTCTCCCATTGTTCCCGGAGTTACCGGTTAGACGTGCTATGTGGTGTCACTGCAAACCTTTTCCCTCTCTCTCATTGTTTTACCGGAGTTACTTACTGGCTCTTTTTACAGCCACACAGTCCTTCTCAAAAGAGATTCATTACACGGTGTCACCGCAAACCTTGTTTGGTCCCTCCCATTGTTACCGGAGTTACCGGCTCTTTTTAAAGCCACGCACTCCTTCTTAAAAGAGATGTGTTATGTGGTGTCACCGCAAACCTTTTCGGTCGTTTCCATCGTTACCGGAGTTACCGGCTCTTTTCAGAGCCACGCACTCCTTCTCAAAAGAGACGTGTTACGCCGCGGTGTCACCGCAAACCTTCCACTCTGTACTTCCGCTCTTGCAAACCTCATGCAAAAAAGTCGTATCTCTTCCATTGTACCCGCGTGAAGGGAGCTCCTCGGCCAAGGAGAAGGAGAAGGAGGCGCCTGGACCATCGGCCGGGCAGCCCAAGGAGTCCCCGCCGCTGCGGCCGCGCCCGGCCGGCCTGCACCACACCTCCTCCATGCCCGACCTGAACGCCCGCACCTCCTCGCTGCTGGAGGTGGAGAAGCCTCTCAGGAAGGTTGAGGGGGGCAGCAGCAGCGGCGGCCTGAACGCCTCCTTCCTGGCCCCTTTGGCCGAGCTCGGCCAGATGTCCTCTCGCCTCCGGATCGACGTGCCCTGGAAACAGGTGAGGAAAGTGTCCCCCCCCCAAAAAAAAAAAAAAAAAAAAAAAAAAAGTAGACACTGTGAACATCCAAACCCTGAAAATCGGGTGGAAAATGTCATGTTGCCGTGAAAAGAAAATTCACTGCAGTTTCACCACTTTGTCAAGCTCAAATGGTCTCCACCAGCTTTTCATGGCGATTTCACCAGTAGTCTATTCAAGGCCGCATTCTTTGTGGTAAATGGCCACAACTCACAAGCCTATGGTGTACAATTACACAGACTAGACTACAACTGCCTGGCAGATAAGTTGTGTGGTAATTTGGCCAGAGCAGGTCAGATGAGGTGAAATGTTGATTCACTTCAAAAGGGCCCATGAAATCACTATGAATTTGGTTTTTCATGGCAAAGCAAGGTGACATATTCACTCAATTTTCACTGTTCATATTTTCATAGTGGGAGGCCTTCCATTTCTATCCTTAGCAGGAGCTCTTTTCATTTCATAGAGCTGCTTAAAGCATAAACGTTTACTTAAGCACAAACTCACGATTCGCAAGATCACTTTGCCAACCCAAACTTCACTTTTGTCTCGTGCTAACTAAATAATAGTTTTAGTCAGTAAGCAGTTTGAGACATTTTTGTATATCTGCTAGGATCGAAACGTCAGGCCAACTAAATTTTAAGATTTGCATTTTGGTAATTTTAGTCAGTAAGCAGTTTGCAACATTTTTGTATATCATTTTTGTATATCACTAAATAATAGTGGTTTAGTGGAGCTCAAGTCAGAAGCAGTTCACATCACATCAAAGTGAGTGTGAGCTCTGAATTGTCTTTCTTTGATTGGCCGCTGCGGTGCGCCCACAGCCAACCTCCCCGGTGGCTAGCCAGCAGCAGTATCAGCAGCCGCCGCAGTTGCTGCGGCCCGGCGCTCAGCAGCAGTCAGAGGACTCGGACCTGCGCTCGTCGTGGGAGTACGGCCAGGGCAAGCAGCCGGCACGCAGTCTGACCACGGTGCTGCGTCACCTCAGCAACGTGGTGGACAGGACAGGCCAGGTACGTGGAGGGTGGTCCGGCCTCTTGTGACCGAGCGCAGGCACAGCTGATGCCAACATTAAAGGCCCTATACAACATTTGTTTGTGTGTTAAACCATTGAACATCCAAAAAAAGCAATCCTGCGAAGGTCTTAGCTCTAATGGTGATCTGAGAAAGTAGAAAAAGTTTTTTAAAAAGGTCACGGTTTTTGCACCATTCTGGAGTGTAAGAAATAGTTTATTACTTGCAAGTAATAAACTATTTGCCGATGTTTGAGTGAAGATTTCTAGGGAAGTACAGCATCCCAGACCGTAAGGTTTCAACATGAGAATTCTATCATGACCATCTACAAACTGTGTAAATTAAAAGGAAATCTGTGGACATCGATGCTTTCCGATCTTCCCAATGTTGTATTGGGCCTTTAAGTGTTAATATTAGGGATCAGTGTTCTTTTGGTTGATGGCATCACTTGCATTGAGCCCTCTTCCTGCCGATTACAGTCTAAAGCTCTCTGGGTGCCGAAGTTTGGGGCCGATACCATTTGCCGAGATCTGTAGGGGAGGCCATTAGTTATTTTATTATGCAGAATGAAAAAAGGGTTGGGTCACTCGTGTAGCCTATACGAATAAAGAAACCGACATCAAATAATCAATGCAGGTTTAGGCAGTTTAAGACACATAGCTGGCCAACTGTAAACAATACACTATGGCCGTTTTCAAAATGACAGCCTCAGGCTTTGCCTCTGTCTGACAAACCCTGAAAGTACAGGTTGTGGTTTTGTTTCCGAATTTGAAGGTTTGTTGGCTTGATAGGTACAGAGTATTCACCAAGAAACTGGGGCCAAATGCTTGTTTTTAGTTACCTGTGATATCAAGATGGGTATTAAGATAAATGTGTCCAAAGTCTAAGCTCGAGCCTAGGCCTCCATCTCGTAAACGGCCTAGGCATCAGTGAACTTCCACTGCATATTCATGAGAAGCCCACATGCCATATAAGGCATTGGCCATCCAGGGTCAGATAGACCTACAGCAGGTGGCTGCTCTCACTCCCACATAGGTACAGTGACAGCCCACACTGGTCCAAGGCTATGACCAGGGACAGTCCTGTTACACTCACTATGAACATCTAAACCGTAAAAATGGGATGAAAATGTCATTTAGCTGTGTTTTCACCCCTATTTCACGGCACACAGTTTGCCAAGGCATTTTCACTGTGTTTTGACCAGTGGTCTCCAAGGCCACATTCCTGGTGGTAAATGGCTAGAGGCAATATAGAAGTTTGTGGGAGTGACAGTTACAAGGACATCATACAGTACCTCTATGGGGGCTGGTGGTCCCTACTGATAATTGAATTAGCCATCTCCCAAGGCTGGAGCTTGCCACCCAAGATATTCACGTTTTTTTTCACAGTCTCTTTAGTGACCTGAAGATGTCCTTATCAGGTCAGAGAGGCGTTTATTTTCACAGTGAATTCACTGTAAAATTCACCGTGAAATCACAGTGACTTAATTTCACGGCGAAATGAAATTTTAACCCCTTTTTCACGGTTTAGATTTTCATAATGTAAGGCATTGGCCATCCAGGGTCAGATAGACCTACAGCAGGTGGCTGCTCTCACTCCCACATAGGGTACAGTGACAGCCCACACTGGTCCAAGGCTATGACCAGGGACAGTCCTGTTACACTATGCATCTTCTTCTTTTCTTCTTGCCGATTTCCCCAGGTGCCGCAGGACTACCGCGACAGCGACTTCAAGCAGTACTGGATGCCGGACAGCCAGTGCAAGGAGTGCTACGAGTGCGGCGAGAAGTTCACCACGCTCCGTCGCCGTCACCACTGCCGCGTCTGCGGCCAGATCTTCTGCCGGCGCTGCTGCAACCAGGAGGTGCCGGGCAAGTTCATGGGTTACACCGGTGAGTTCCCCCCCGGTCCCCCCGGCCGCCGCCTAATGACAGCTTCACAGCTTACTTCGCCAGGCCGATATTTTTTTTCAGATTCTTTAAACGCTTTGTGCCGGGACCTCCGAAATCGGAGCGCCGTTTGTTTGACTATGTGACGGGGCCCTCCAAATCTGGGCACCACTATTGTCCACATTTTGAACAAAGACTGTTTTCTGTTTAGAACAAATCAATATGAATCATGACAAAGACCCATTTTGACGCAAGTTGTCACATGAATAGCGGCAACTATTGCGCTATTGTGGGACCTTTACTGTGGATGAGTGAGGGATAGTGCGCTGCCGCTGATAGCACGCGTGAGACATTGTGTTGGCATGCCACACAGCCCAACGGTCGTCGGTCAGACAGTGGAATTCCACCCACATTCTTCACAGCAATCTGTACGCTCGGTTGGGACCGACCAACTTGAAGATTTGACTGCCTGGAGTGGAGGCTAGTCTGCTGGCAGAGACCGTCGGTATTGTACACACACACACACACACAAGTCCGTTATGCTCCATTGATGATGCACAATTTGCCCTTTTTCGAAGGAATAATCTCTTGACAGAAGCCACACCAATGTCCAAATTGTGCCAGGTTTTACCCGCTTGTTCCCATAGTATACCCTTATTAATTTGTTTCCCAGATTTTGTTCCGATTGTTTTTAGCGAGGTTTGAAAATGATGCATTGTTAAAAAAAAAAATCCCGTGTGGCGGTCATGGGGACTGGAAAAAAGGCCAGACGTGAAGTGGTTGAGCGGGCCTTTGTGCCTGAAACAGCTCCACGAGACGATCTCGAACGAGCGTAAACCCTGCTGCCCTTTGCGATCAGGAACGCTGCGGGTCTGCACCTACTGCTGCAAGGTGGTCCTGAGCTACGCCCAGTCCTCCATCGGTGAGCTCAAGCTGCTGCAGGAGGATTACTTCACTCTGGTTGCCAGCGAGATGCCGTCCGCCACTACCCCGGACATCATGACGCCACGCAAGAAGACAGCCGACTCCACTATGACCCGCCAAAGGTGCCCGTTTCGTAACCAGTCATCAATTTTGTTTGCGCTCCCCCCCCCCCCTCCCCACAAAATCGCATTCGTTTCACTAGCATTGGACATTTGACTGGACCAGGTATATTTCACAAAGCCTTACGATTAATCGTAACCCAACCTACGATGGATAACCCATCGTAAGTTGTGATTTGTCGTGTGGTTCCTGTGCATCACTCATCGTCTTGCGATTGATCGTAAGCTGGGATGAGTTTGGTGAAATCGACTCCTGGATTGGTAGCCAGGCCTCTGGGTGAACATAACTAGGTCTCTGATATGTAAAACCAGAGGCTTGGGTCCAGGTCCCACTGAGTGCTCAGTGGCAAAGCACTGAGCATTCATCGAGTAGTGCAAACCCTCATTGAATTACATTATCCTCCACGCAAACATGTTATATCTATGATGCAACGTTGTACCCACCGCTATACAATATTTCGAAACCTACCACACGACCTCAACCAGCTCGGTAGTCAAGCGGTTAAGATGTTTTGCACTAGAAAGCAGGAGTCACGGGTTCAAATCCCGCCCGAGCTGCCTGAAATGTTTTCATCAGGCATTGGGAAAAACCATTGGGCATTCAGTGCTTATTACCGTACGTCGAGCGGGGCAAACCCTCATTGAAAAATGAATGTATTGACAAGTTGTTTGAAATGTTTCCATTCAGTTTTGCTTTCCATTGCTCGTTTGAGAAACGTGCGGCTCATGTCTGGGCACCCCGTCCATTGAGATGATCAATGAAGTGGTCTGATGCAGGGATGCCATTAATTTCCTGGTTCCGCAGGACGTTCAGCAGTGGCAGTGCCGACGGCGGCTTTGATCCGTTTGAGTTGGTCCAGCAATCGTCCGTGCCGTCCAACCTCCAGACCTCTTTCCAAAACGTGGCAAAGGAACGCCAACATTTGCTGAAGGTGCCACTCAAACAATGCATTTTTTTTTTTTTTTTTTTTTTTAAATCTCAAAAGTTAGAGGGCCTGACATTTCGATCCTAGCAGGACCTTGTTTCAATCCTGACAGGACCAAGAGAAAGGTCCTGCTAGGATCGAAATGCCGGGCCTTCTAAATTTTGAGATTTATGTATCGCAGGTCATTTTTAATCAGTCAGCAGTTTGCAACAGATTTTTCTTCTTTACTTTTTTTTTTTTAGCTCAGCTGAGAGCTGAGAATAGATGTGGTAGCCTTTTTCAGAATCTCCATTCACTGAACCTGGAACTCAGCGACGTTGAAAGTCAAGAATTTGGAGGGCCTGATGACATCCTAGTAGGACCTTTCTAGATAAGACTTGAAGATTTGCATGGTGGAAATACTAAGTGGAATGTTTGCGGTGACGCCATGTAGGATGGTTGCTCTCAAAAGAGTTCTGGGTGCCTGTCGGCAGTCTTTCAAGAATCACTGAACTTAGAACTCAGCAATATTAAAAGTCTCAAGAATGTTGAGGCCCCAGACATTTTGACCCTAGCAGGACTTTTCTAAAAGAGACACATTGTGCCTTTGAGAAAGGTCTTGTATTAAGGATCAAAGCATAAGGTTGTCTAATTTGCTAAGGTTTGTACAGTTTAACTCACTCCGTAAATTGACAAAAAATTGATATTTATTTTCTTTTTTTTCTAAATCAAAGTAAGAGTGCATTAGGCTTCTCAAGAGTTACCCTTTCTTACAGTAGTTTTTTTATTTTTTTATTGATGGTCTATAATGATTATTGTTTTGATGGATTATACTCCATACCTCATTCACTAAGGGTTTTCCCTGTCTTTGTTTCTACCAGGATTCTGCACAGCTGCACCAGCTC
Organism: Luidia sarsii; assembly: GCA_949987565.1. Classification (NCBI taxonomy): domain Eukaryota; kingdom Metazoa; phylum Echinodermata; class Asteroidea; order Paxillosida; family Luidiidae; genus Luidia; species Luidia sarsii. The sequence continues at coordinate 18,044,387 of OX465107.1, forward strand.
TGGAAGCTGATCCAACATCCCAACAATGGCATCATGTTCCAGAACCACCGGTTCCGACTGCGGACGTACAACGACTGCATTGTTGGCAACGAGCTGGTGGATTGGCTGCTGCTCAAGGACAAAGTCACTGACAGGTTGGCCCTGCTTTCTGTCTCTCTCCATCCGTCTCTCTGTCTCTCTCCCTCTGTCTTTTGTCTCTCTGTCTCTCTGTCTCTCTCCCTCTGTCTCTCTCCCTCTGTCTCTCTCCCTCTGTCTCTCTGTCTCTCTCCCTCTGTCTCTCTGTCTATCTGTCTCTCTCCCTCTGTCTCTCTGTCTCTCTGTCTCTCTGTCTCTCTTCCTCTGTCTCTCTGTCTCTCTGTCTCTCTCCCTCCGTCTCTCTGTCTCTCTGTCTCTCTGTCTCTCTCCCTCTGTCTCTCTCCCTCTGTCTCTCTGTCTTTCTCTCTGTCTCTCTCCCTGTGTCTCTCTGTCTCCCTCCATCTCTCTGTCTCTCTCCATACCCCTCTCTAGATCTGTCTGGCTGTATCTCTTCCATCTCTCTTTCCCTCTCTTTCTCTCCACCTCCCTCTCCTTTTATCTCCCTAATCCCCCTCATCCCCCTCTCTGTCTCCCCATCCCCCTCTCTCTTTTCTCTCTCTCTGCCCTCTTTCCCCCTCTTTCTCCCTCCCTCTGCCTCCCTTTCTCTCGACCCCTCTTTCCATCGTAAGCTGAGTAACGATGTGGCGTAAGGCTTTGTGAAATCTGCCCCTATAGCCTGTTTGCGAATGCCTTGCCCCACTGGCCATTCCTAACGCAGCAAAATGCACGCCCGTCCATTCACTAAAACTTGATAGTCGTCAACATTGGTGGTCCGCCTCAGCGACTGCCAGTTTTGAGTTTTGTTGGCATTGTGGTTCTCAAACGCGTTAACGGTTACTTTTGTATAATTAGGTTTGCGGTGACACCATGTAAATTCTCTTTGGTGAGTAAGTGTGGTTCTGAAAAGAACCGGAGGAACTCGACGTTTCAAACAGTGTACTCTGCTCATCTTCAGGAGACGAGCAGAGTACACTGTTCGAAACATTGAGTTCCTCCGGTTCTTTTCAGAACCACACTTACTCACAAAAGAGAATTTACATGGTGTCACCGCAAACCTATTTATCCTGCTATTCTCACCATGCAAACCTATTTATCCTGCTATTCTCACCATGCAAACCTATTTATCCTGCTATTCTCACCATGCAAACCTATTTATCCTGCTATTCTCACCATGCAAACCTATTTATCCTGCTATTCTCACCATGCAAACCTATTTATCCTGCTATTCTCACCATGCAAACCTATTTATCCTGCTATTCTCACCATGCAAACCTTCAAATCTCATTTTTCCTGTTGTATAGGCTGCAGGCCCTGGCCATTGGACAGGCCTTGCTGGATGCGAAGTGGCTGGAGAGCGCCACCAGTCACGATCGTGCCTTCCGGGACGAGTACGCCCTCTACAAGGCCGGCGAGGTGAGCCCAGAGCTGAAGTGGTGAAAGAACTGGGCGTGGGGGAACCGGTGTCACCATCTCAAGTGGGTGGCCATGCTAAAAATGGGTGGGTGACGTCACCACCCATCTGAGCACGTAGCCACAACCTGCTGAAATAGGCGAAATAGGCGGCGTGCTAAGATGGGTGGGTGAACTGAGCGCGTGCGGGCGCCCTTTACGCTAACCTGATTGCCGATTATATGGCAGCTCACCCATTTGATCATGCCACCCATTTTAGACTGTCACACCGGGTACCCAACATTTTGAAATCGTTTTAGTCCCTTCGAATTCACACCCATGATTGCTAGATTCACACCAATGATTGTAGATGCATGCCTCCTCCCAAATGATTTGGAGACTGAAAAATTGAACACCCTATTTTTCGTCAAATAAAACAAAGAAAAAACTGACTGGGAACATTTGGCAAATTGGGGAAGAAAACTTTTACTGGACTTGAACCCGAGACCTCTGGATTAACGTACCAGTGCTCTTCCATCTAAGCAATCCAGCTTTAGACGGTGGCCTTCCCTAATAGTCAGCGTCTCGTTCTTGGGTGTACTCTGACCTTTGTGCCCCTCAATTGCCCCCCTCCTCCGCCACAGACTGCTCTTTCAATGACGACAGATAAGATCACCCTGACGGCAGAGGGGGAACTGGACGAGATTGAGGACCGAATGGAGCCCAGCTGGTTCAGGGATATCAACCTGGAAGACAAGGGCGACCTGACTGATGACGATGGGCTGGGTGGGTGTTGAGGTCCCTAGAGGACTCCCTCTCCCTCTCCCTCTCCCTCTCCCTGTCCCTGTCCCTCTCCCTGTCCCTCTCCCTCTCCCTCTCCCTGTCCCTGTCCCTCTCCCTCTCCCTCTCCCTCTCCCTCTCCCTCTCCCTCTCCCTCTCCCTCTCCCTCTCCCTCTCCCTCTCCCTCTCCCTCTCCCTCTCCCTCTCCCTCTCCCTCTCCCTCTCCCTCTCCCTCTCCCTCTCCCTCTCCCTCTCCCTCTCCCTCTCCCTCTCCCTCTCCCTCTCCCTCTCCCTCTCCCTCTCCCTCTCCCTCTCCCTCTCCCTCTCCCTCTCCCTCTCCCTCTCCCTCTCCCTCTCCCTCTCCCTCTCCCTCTCCCTCTCCCTCTCCCTCTCCCTCTCCCTCTCCCTCTCCCTCTCCCTCTCCCTCTCCCTCTCCCTCTCCCTCTCCCTCTCCCTCTCCCTCTCCCTCTCCCTCTCCCTCTCCCTCTCCCTCTCCCTCTCCCTCTCCCTCTCCCTCTCCCTCTCCCTCTCCCTCTCCCTCTCCCTCTCCCTCTCCCTCTCCCTCTCCCTCTCCCTCTCCCTCTCCCTCTCCCTCTCCCTCTCCCTCTCCCTCTCCCTCTCCCTCTCCCTCTCCCTCTCCCTCTCTCCCTCTCCCTCTCCCTCTCCCTCTCCCTCTCCTTCTCCCCCGTCTCTCTTTGTGGGGGTGAAAAGTGGGTGCAGACGGGTGCACAGGTGCAGGTTGGGTGTAACCAGGTGCTATTAGATTACAACTCATTATATTGCAACAAATTAGGAGAATGTTTTGCAGTGACGCCGTGGGACAGGAGCCGTCTTTTGTGAGTTGAAAATAACCAAGTGGGTGGGGGGGTGGGTTCACTCCGTGTTTCAAACAGTGTTCTCCGTTCGTCTTTAAGAGAAGGAGTGTTGTGCGGGTGCTGGAATTAAGCAGTCCTGCCATCTGACAGCATCTGCTGTCTTTCTCCTGAAAACGAACAGATCACACAGTCGGAAACGTTGAATGAAACCCCCCAATGGCCCCATCACCCATCCACCCCTGGATCTTTTGCGAACCACTCTCACTCACACGGCGTCACCGAAAACATTCTCGCTTATTCCTAGCTTCGACCGCAACAAAAAGGCACCGCGGTCAATCACGCATTTCACTGTACCTTTACGTTCTTGTGCACTCTTGATTGACCACCCCACCCTCCCGGCCCCCTTAGTCAGCATCTTGCCCAGCCAGCCTGAGGCGGTGGAGTCGGTTAGGACGCACCGGCGGGCCACGTCCATGGGGGACTCCATCGGGACTTGGACCAAGGGCCGGCGCCCCGCCACCGATCTCTTCACAGCGCCAAGTCTCGACAAAGGTACCGGCCGCAGCCGCTGCCAGTGCAAGCAGCGAGCCTGCAAGATGGCTGTAGAACGGTCACAGGGCATCTATAGTACAACCACAAGCACAACCGTACATTGCAAGATGGCTGTAGAACGGTCACAGGGCATCTATAGTACAACCACAAGCACAACCGTACATTGCAAGATGGCTGTAGAATGGTCACAGGGCATCTATAGTACAACCACAAGCACAACCATACATTGCAAGATGGCTGTAGAACGGTCACAGGGCATCTATAGTACAACCATAAGCACAATCATACGTTGCAAGATGGCTGTAGAACGGTCACAGGGCATCTATAGTACAACCACAAGCACAACCGTACATTGCAAGATGGCTGTAGAACGGTCACAGGGCATCTATAGTACAACCACAAGCACAACCGTACATTGCAAGATGGCTGTAGAACGGTCACAGGGCATCTATAGTACAACCACAAGCACAACCGTACATTGCAAGATGGCTGTAGAACGGTCACAGGGCATCTATAGTACAACCACAAGCACAACCGTACATTGCAAGATGGCTGTAGAACGGTCACGGGGCATCTATAGTACAACCACAAGCACAACCGTACATTGCAAGATGGCTGTAGAACGGTCACAGGGCATCTATTGTACAACCGCAAGCACAACCATACATTGCAAGATGGCTGCAGAGTGGCCACAGGGCATCCATAGTACAACCACAAGCACAACCGTAGATTGCAAGATGGCTATAGAATGGTCACAGGGCATCTATAGTACAACCACAAGCACAACCGTGCGTTGCCACAAGACAATGTTGTGACAGCAGCTTATAACCGTTACACAACCATGCTACACGTACCCCCTTCTGCAGTGCTGTCTTTCATACAACCACAACCCAACCACAGTCTACTCACAGCATTACAAAAACAATGTGTTTAAACCCCCCCAAATCTCATTGATTTGTGTGCATTTTTATCAATTGAATTTCCAATAGTGTCCAGCAGTATACCACAGTAATTGGTTCTCTATTGTCCTTGAGCACACTGTTGATTTATCAGCTTAAAAAGCACCCTTGATTTCATAACAGCATTTGGCTTCATACATGCCATAACTGTCCTCGATCACTCACTAGGGGTGCTTTGCACGGTGTGTGGCACGTGGGTTTTTCGGTAGTCAGCGCACACCAACTCGTTCTGGGCAAAAGCCCTTTGGTAGTAGCAGGGTTGGATGGCTTCAGAGCTTGCCCTGCCACCCTGACGTCACTCTTGTTTCTTCATCAGTTGCCATGGAAACGGTGCAGACAGAGCTGTCGGGACCGTGGGAAAACAACGGCTCGGTTCCCGGGATCGGCGAAGTGTTCTCAAACGGTAAGTCGCAACAGTTGATCATTATTGTGGTGAAAAGAATGATCGCATTTTAGAAAATGTTTGTGTCGTGGCAATAACAATTTTGAAATCAGGCACAAAATATGTAAATCTGTTGCTAACTAAGTAAATAAGACTTAAGGCTTTGCATGGTGGGTTAATCAATATAGGAAGGTTTGGAGTGACACCATGTATAAGGTCTCTTAAAGAAGAGGTGTGGTTCTGAAAAGAACCTGAGTGGTAACTCGACGTTTCGACCAGTATCATCTCCGGATGACAGCCAGAGCATACTGGTCGAAACGTTGAGTTACCACTCGAGTCCTTTTCAGGACCACACCTCTTCCTTTAAGAGACCATATACATGGTGTCACCGCAAACCTTCCTATACTGTTGCTAACTGTTTACCAAACCGGTTGGACCTGTGGTTAAATGCAAAATTTTGGTTAGTGGCCTAACGTTTCCATCCTACTAGCTGGACCTTCATCAGAGGCTAAATGACTCAGTCACACAAGTGGATGAATAAGTTTGCCTGGGGTTAGTTAAGTGGAAAGAAAGGGTTCGAAAGCCCACCCTTCGGTAGCTGCCTGTGTGTTTTGTATAGCTTTCAATTGGCCACAGCACTGAATATGCAGAGCTCATCATTCAGAAACAGGGCAAACCCTTGCTGAATTACATTCTCCTCCATGCAAAATCATTTCATATCTATGATGATTTAATTTTTTTTTTTTTTTTAGTTTTTTTTTAAATTTTATATACAAAAATGTTGCAAACTGCTTACTGACTAAAATTACCAAAACTCTGCCTTTGAGAAAGGTCCTGCTAGGATCAAAACGTCAGGCCCACTAAATTTTAAGATTTTTTTTATTTGCTAAGTTGATCCTGCTATCTAAGACACCGAATTCCCTGATAAATATCCCTCCCACATCCCCACCCCCTGCCAAAAAAAGAAGACCCCCACACCTCAGAGAGAGGTTAAGAATGGTGTCCCCCTCCGAGCCCCATAGTTTTCTACAGGGTCGTTACCACACCGAAAATAATCGCCCAAAAAATTGCGAGCAGATTGTAGCTAGCAGTCATGATCAAATACTGGGTGTGCCCTTTATGATGGCCAATGCAGGGAGACATATAAACAGGCACACCACTTACCTGTCAATCAGAGCATGAGCGGTGCATTGTGGGATTTAAGAAGGAAAAAATAGATGGAAACAAAAAAAAACGGTGCGAATCAGCAGAGCGTTCCCACACACACCGCAAATAAACGCGATTATTTTCAGTCTCACTCTTAGTGTAGTCCGAATCGCAATTCAAATCCCACTAATAATCGCGTTTATTGTGTCCACACACGCAAAAAAGTTTGAATCGCAATTAATAATCGCGATTCAAAACGCGATCCAAATAATCGCATTTATTTGGTGTTGTGTAAACGACCCTGTTATTGCTCTTTTATCTACATGTAAGTTCCCGACCCCACACTGGTAAGCCACTTGCCCTTGCCTTATCAATGTTTACCTTCTCTGTCTGTGTGGGTTCATATCAGTCAGATAGCCTGAAACCACAATACAAGCAAATGAGAACAGATATTTGTAGATGTGTAGAGATAGATACGGGTGAGTGGTAAACTATATGTACACTCAAAATTGGACTGTCAAAATACTCTTGATCAAACTATAGAAGTTATTAGGAAGCTAATAGTTGAAGAAGAAAAACATTCCGCTTTGCAGATATTCTTGGAGTCACAAAATAATAATCAAATTGGCAAATTGGCAAAGAAAACTTTGACTGGACCCGGACATGAACCCGAGACCTCTGGATTAACGTTCTGGTGCTCTTCCATCTGAGCTATCCAGCCCTTAGATGGTGGCCTTCCCTAATAGTCAACTAGTCTTTGCCGGGGTGGGGGCACTAGTCAGAAGCGATTCAACCATGAACTGCCGTATATCTCCAGGGATCATGCCCCTGCTTTCATTCTGATTCAAACAACCAATTGTTGTAAACCTGGCCACGGCAGCTCAGGGATCACACAAAGTGGACGCAGCTTTTTAAAATTCAAGTCAAACAAGCAAAGGAAAAACTGACTGCGAGGCACTTTTAAACAAATGGAAAAATTTGGGAAATTGCATGCGTACCCTCCACTTATCGATGGCCGTCGTAGGTCTCCTTTGAGAAGGAACACTGGCTAAATTGGATTAGAAGAAGTGATAGCTTTGCGGTGACACCATGGACCAGAAGTCTATTCCCGGCTTCGGTTCGGGTTGTTATTGTGTCCCGCTGTTAAACATTGACAGGTCTACGATGTGCTAAAAGCATCCTTTTTGAAAAACAAAATGATAATTGACAGGATATTCCCTTGCTATTACCTCCTTTTTAGTAAGCTTCAATAAAAGACACAAAGAATTTGATATTATTATTTTTATAATAATTATTTGTTTATTATTTTACCGGCATATTGATTTTTGGAGGGGGAATGTAGTTGGGTGGGTCCCTGTAAACCTGTTTCTTTCATTACCATTTCAGTTTTCATCCTTTGACAAAGATTGGAACTATTTCTGCACCTTCAATATGGAACATTTTTATTTCTCTGCAAATCTGCCATCCTTTGGTTCAGAGACAAATATCCATGAAATTTGAGTCAAACATTTAACGGAAAAACTAACGGGGAACTTTTGGACAATTTTAAAGAAAACTTTGACTGGACCAGGACTTGAACCCGATACCTCTGGTATGGCATATAAGTACTCATTACCACCTGAGCTGGTTCCCTTCTTAAAAATTAATGGTCAACTAGTCTTTGCCGGGGTGGGGCCACCAATCAGAAGCAATTCAACCATTAACTGCTGTATATCTCCAGGGATCACACCCTCGCTTTCATTCAGATGCCAAACAACCAATTCTTGTAAACCTTGTTGCAGCAGTTAATTTGATTTTAATTACAAAACACATACATTTCTCATCAGCACAGCCTTTTTAATTTGAGTTTCAACAGTTTCAAAATCGAGTTTCTTCTTCTTTTCCAAAACGCAACCCCATCGTGGTCCAAATATTTTGATCAATGAAATAACTCATTGAAATGGAAAAATTCATATGCACAAGATGATATCAAGCAAGAACAGAACCACAATTTATAGATGAGATTTGAGTTCCATACATTTTCATACTTCCATGAAGTCCATTCTGTTATGAGTTATTTAAAATAAAAAAAAACTCCATACAGTACTGTATATTATTGTGACATACATGAAGATTGTTGTCCCATAGAAATAGGTTCTCATCGGCAGAAAGAGACAAAAGTGTCTGATAATGATTATTGCCAACAATACTGGCATACCATCATGAATCACAGATACCTTTTTGAAAAACTGGCACAGAAATGTTTGAGTGGACCGGGATTGGAACCCGAGACCTCTGCATTTGCGTACCAGCGCTCTTACCATCTGAGCTATCCAGCCTTTAGATGGTGGCCTCCCTAAATAGTCAACTAGTCTTTGCTAGGGTTCGTTGCACCAGTCACAAGCATTCAACCATTAACTGCCGTATATTTCCGGATATCCTGTTGTTTAATAAGTAATACCTGTAACCCGTTTCCCCCTTTCTTATAACTTGTCCCAATTCAAACGTAACATAAACGTTCATCTTTCTTCCTCCTGCTCTAGTTTGTTCCTGGTTCTTCTCCTTATTTAGCCCTCACTTTGAGTGTTGGGTGACTTTCTTTAAAAAAAAAAAGTTACACACTGCAGATTGGCTTAAATGAGCTAAAATCAAATTTGACAATGTACAATGCATGTAAGAAGCTTAGGGATGATTTCCCAGAGTCTGACATTTTTCAAATTAGAAGCATTATTCCATATGCACAGAAGCAAATTTGCTGAGCCAATTGCTGCTGTTCTCACAAAATGTTAGAGGGGTCTAAATCCTAGCAGGAACCTTCTCAGAAGTTACTGTAATCCTCAAGTAATTTTTAAGTGTGGCTCATTAGATTCATCCAGTTAAAGGGGCCTGATATTTTCCTCAAACACAGTCCAAGTTTGCATGGCTAGGTGTTGGCTCAATTGACATTAGATGTGAGCTTCACAGTGTATTGCCCTTTTGAGATCGGGGCCCGGTGCAGTGGGCAGTGCAAGCGCTGTATAGAAAAACCTCCCAGCTTCAGAGAATCACGCCAAAAGGCTTTGACTGGCACTGGCACCGACACGCCGCGAACGAGACGCAGCGCTTGGACAGCATCCGCCGAAAGGCGGTGCGGAAGTTGCGATTGAGCCAGCCGTAGATGTAAGGGTTGAGGGCAGAGCCAGCCAGGTAGACGGTGAAGACGTGCTGCTGGAGATCCTCGGAGGGCACCCGGAAGACCACGATCAGGGTGACGTTCAGCACCAGGGGCAGCCAGAGCAGCAGGAAGACCAGGTAGATGAGCAGCAGCACCCTGGTCAGCCGCTGCTCCTCCCTGCTCAGGCCCAGCCGCTGCGGCCGTCGTAGGCCCAGCGTCGCCGTCCCGTGGACTCGCCGCTTGCTGCGTCGCAGGGCCCGGAAGGTCAGCACAAACTGCAGCGGGATCCAGACGCAGCCGATCAGGACGAAGAGGACCAGCGGCAGGCTCAGGGTCCAGGAGCCGGCCGCCGTGCTCCCCACCAGGCTCGGGTAAACCACCAGGTTGCAGGAGCGGAGCTGCGGGGAGTAGGAGACGTCCAGGAGGTCCCGGTGCATCAGGACGCAGACGGGGACGAAGTAGACCAGGCCGCCGGCCAGCCAGAGGCTGGCCAGGCAGGCAGCCACGTTGCGGCGGCCGCAGGTCCGCCGGAAGGCCGTCGGAGAGCGGGCCACCAGGAGGTAGCGGCTGGTGGCGATGACGGCCAGCGTGAAGAGCGCCAGGCAGGTCAGGTACCACATGAGGTGGCCCAGCACCACGCAGGAGGTGTGGCCGAGGGGCCAGCCGTTGCACAGCGTGCCCAGCATGTGGGCCGGCATGACCAGCAGGCAGGTCAGCAGATCCAGGCCGGCCAGGTTGCCGATGTAGGCGCTGGTGGTCGTCTGCAGCTTGCGCGTGGTGGCGATGGCCAGGATGACGAAGACATTGCCCACCAGGCCCAGCACACAGACCAGGGCCTGGATGGCGACCGACACCACCACGCCGGCGTCCACGGTCAGCCGGCACTCCTCGTCCTGCGCTGCTCCCGGGGGCCCGTCCTCGGTGCCGTTATCGGCGACCGACCCGAGACAGGCGATGCCCAAGCCGCCTTCTGGTCCGCACAAATTCTGCGAGACATTCGAAAAGATCCCCTCGGCTGGGAACTCCTGATGAGGTGTCATCGCTGCAAAGGCCAAGAAGTAATACCTCACTCACTCCCCTTCTGAGCCGTCTCACACTTGAGGCGAGATGAGGGATGTCCACTTGGCTCTTTCTGCCGCTGGGAAGGGCTATTTTAAGACTGAGTCCCCTGTTCGTTAGCGCTTTTCTTCTGTCGATGCAGTACTAACCACCAAAAAAGGGGGGTTACTCTGGAGATGAGATGGGTGCACTGAAAACTGAAAGAGAGCGCCTCGCCAATATCATACTGCGAAGCTGAAGCCCAAGTTGTTCAGTGGCAAGTGCTTTGGTCAAGAGAGCCCTGTACATCCTGCATAGCAATCTTCTCAATCAAGGATTAATGAGATTAATGGCGTTACGTTGCCGTCTACAAGCACATGAAGAGCACTGGTTTGTAGTCCAAGTGTGAGCTCTCATGAAATTTGGATGGCTGCGCCTTGAGGGGACCAGGAGAGGTTTGGATCTCGACTGCCGGCGGTGGGAACACCTCAGCGACGGCACCTGCAGCTCTGTGCACCTTGATCTCGTTTATATCAGTGCTGTCTGACTCGGCGGTCGAGTTGATCACTCTTGCCAAGAGCACTCAGCTTTATCTGAGGGCTGTGGCGGGGGGGGGGGGGGGGTCATAGTCTGTTGCTATGGTCCTGTGGAAGTCACTCCCATCTCTCCCCTCTCTCTTTCTCCCTCTCTCCCTCCCCCTTTTCTCTCTCTTTCTCTCTCTCCCTCCCCCTCTCTCTGTTTCTCTCTCCCTACACATCTCCCTCTCCCCCTCTCTCTCTCTCTTTCTCCCCCACTCTCTCACTCTCTCTTTCTCTCTCCCTCTCTCCATTTCTCTCTTCCTCCCCCTCTCTCTCCCCCTCTCCATCTCTCTCTCTCTCTCCCTCTCTGTCTCGCTCTCCCTCCCCTCTCTCCCCCTCTCTCCCTCTCACTCTCTCTCCCCCTCTCTCTCCCTCTCTTACCCTCTCTATCTCCCCCTCTCTCTCCCTCTCCCCTCTCTCCCTCTCTCCCCTCATCTCTTCCCCTCTCTCTCTCTCTCTCTCTTCCTCTCTCTCTCTCTCTCTTCCTCTCCCCCTCTCTCTCCTCTCTCTCTCTCTCTCTCTCTCTCTCTCTCTCTCTCTCTCTCTCTCTCTCTCTCTCTCTGTCTCTTCGTCCCTTCTTAATTGTGTTGACTTCTCAAAGTACCTCTACAAGTTAAAGTGTTAAATGATATTACTCCTTCGTATGGGCAAGCACGTAATCTGTCCGGGATGACGTCATGCAGATGCACCGGTCCATGTTAATTCCTCCCACAGAAACATTTATTCAAATCATTGTCGGCAAGAGTCGGCCGGTCTATGAATTTCAATAACAAGGAATCGAATGGATATGTTGCTTCCTGATATGTTGCTACCTGAATGCTTCCTCATTCAAACACTGTCTTTCCTCTCAGTAGCCCAGATAATTTCAGCGATGTTTTTGATTGTATCAGAGATATTCATGCGTGCCAATTTCAATCTTAAATACTGCACGCTTATTGTCCCCCACCCCTAAAAAAAAAAAAAAAAAAAAAAAAAATCTGTTTGTCTGACTTGGAACAAAATCAGATTAATATGTGTTTTAGTTCTGAGAAGAAGGAATAGGGTTTATGATTTGGGTAAACAATCCTCTTTCCTGTCCGTGATACATCCGAAACCAAGCAAGTGCCTTTCACGTCAATGTCCCGGCACGTGTGCCTAAACACCCCCGCTAACTATTAACTCACCCCCTACCCGGTTAACTATTTCCCAGGCTCCAAAGGTCCTCTGCTCTCCGACTCACTAAAAGTCCCATCCATTTGGGGAAGATTACTCCGGGTCCTCCATCAAGCAATCTTATTCCCCCCCCTTCCCCTCAGATCAACCCCACACTGTCTGCCTTATCATTAAGCACTGCCGACAGGATGTGCTTTGCATTCCCCCTGAGCAAGCTGCCTTGGGGTGATGTACCCCTCTGTGGCCATTCTAGAGGCCGCTAGGACGGACGGAAGTCAACCGAAGTAAATGCAAACACAATTTATCCAACTTTGATTTGTCGGCTCTCCGGCTGATCACAGCCGGAGGCTTTTGGTCTCACGTCCGAACAACAACCAGCTGTATCTATATTTGTCTGCAACACTTAATTTGGTCTAATCCTGAGATAACAAAGTGCATTTTTTCTTCCTTGAAAAATAGTCTGAAAATTGTGAAAAGAAAAGCTTACGTATTATCGCACTTTTTTTATCGTGCTGACAATTTAGGTTACTCAGTAGATGGAATTTTGTTTTGTGGCTTTCTTTTTGTTGATATCAAAAGACGGCATTAGAGTGTTTTTTTTTATCTCTTTAGGAAATGGTGAGTGTATATTCTTGATGCGGCTCTTTCAGTGAAAGCGAGTTCCTTTATAGGGACTTGAACCCTGACCTCTGGTTTTGCATACCAGTGTTCTTACCATCTGAGATATCCAGCCCTTAGATGGTGGACATCCCAAAACAGTCAACTAGTCTTTGTTAAACAAAATTATCTGTCTTTTTTCCCCTTTATCGACCATGTTTCACTTTATGGTTGTTGTGTTAGATTTTTTTTTATTATGGCAACCTGATTTTTTTACAATAACAAATAATGATACAAAAATTTAAGGTGCTTAATACGGCTGTTTCTTAGCACATTATTGTCTGTCTACAAATTACAAACAGAATTACAGGTATGCATTCCACTATTCTTTGCTTAACATGAAACAAATGTGAAGTTTTTGTTGACAAGCTGATTTCATGATTCGTGACTCTCAAGCAGATTGTAGAGCCCAAGCAATTTCTATGAAAGTGGGCCCATGTCTTTCTCAATTTTTTTGTTTTCCTACAGGGGCTCTGTCCAATGTGGCCCTGGACCAGACGGACCACAGCCGCGGCCCCATCATGGCCCACGGCTGGCTGGACATGGACATGGTCAGCCAGGAGAACGGCGAGCGGGAGACACTGGACACGCTGCGGGCGGCCAGCGGCCGGACCCTGGTCAGCCTGGCCGAGCAGCGGCTGACCGCCGAGGGGCTGGACCTCAGCTGGAAGGAGACGGTCATCACGCTGGCCAACCGCATCTGCTCGCTGGTCAGTAACTCTAGCACTCTGAAAATCACTGGTCATCACGCTGGCCAATCGCATCTGCTTGCCGGTCAGTAACTCTAGCACTCTGAAAATCACTGGTCATCTCGCTGGCCAACCGCATCTGCTCGCTGGTCAGTAACTCTAGCACTCTGAAAATCACTGGTCATCTCGCTGGCCAACCGCATCTGCTCGCTGGTCAGTAACTCTAGCACTCTGAAAATCACTGGTCATCATTCTGGCCAACTGCATCTGCTCGCTGGTCAGTAACTCTAGCACTCTGAAAATCACTGGTCATCTCGCTGGCCAACCGCATCTGCTTGCTGGTCAGTAACTCTAGCACTCTGAAAATCACTGGTCATCATTCTGGCCAACTGCATCTGCTCCCTGGTCAGTAACTCTAGCACTCTGAAAATCACTGGTCATCATTCTGGCCAACCGCATCTGCTCGCTGGTCAGTAACTCTAGCACTCTGAAAATCACTGGTCATCATTCTGGCCAACTGCATCTGCTCGCTGGTCAGTAACTCTAGCACTCTGAAAATCACTGGTCATCATTCTGGCCAACCGCATCTGCTCGCTGGTCAGTAACTCTAGCACTCTGAAAATCACAGGTCATCTCGCTGGCCAACCGCATCTGCTCGCTGGTCAGTAACTCTAGCACTCTGAAAATCACTGGTCATCATTCTGGCCAACTACATCTGCTCGCTGGTCAGTAACTCTAGCACTCTGAAAATCACTGGTCATCATTCTGGCCAACCGCATCTGCTCGCTGGTCAGTAACTCTAGCACTCTGAAAATCACTGGTCATCATTCTGGCCAACCGCATCTGCTCGCTGGTCAGTAACTCTAGCACTCTGAAAATCACTGGTCATCATTCTGGTCAACCACATCTGCTCGCTGGTCAGTAACTCTAGCACTCTGAAAATCACTGGTCATCATTCTGGCCAACTGCATCTGCTCGCTGGTCAGTAACTCTAGCTCTCTGAAAATCACTGGTCATCATTCTGGCCAACTGCATCTGCTCGCTGGTCAGTAACTCTAGCACTCTGAAAATCACTGGTCATCATTCTGGCCAACTGCATCTGCTCGCTGGTCAGTAACTCTAGCACTCTGAAAATCACTGGTCATCATTCTGGCCAACTGCATCTGCTCGCTGGTCAGTAACTCTAGCACTCTGAAAATCACAGGTCATCTCGCTGGCCAACCGCATCTGCTCGCTGGTCAGTAACTCTAGCACTCTGAAAATCACTGGTCATCATTCTGGCCAACTACATCTGCTCGCTGGTCAGTAACTCTAGCACTCTGAAAATCACTGGTCATCATTCTGGCCAACCGCATCTGCTCGCTGGTCAGTAACTCTAGCACTCTGAAAATCACTGGTCATCATTCTGGTCAACCGCATCTGCTCGCTGGTCAGTAACTCTAGCACTCTGAAAATCACTGGTCATCATTCTGGCCAACTACATCTGCTCGCTGGTCAGTAACTCTAGCACTCTGAAAATCACTGGTCATCTCGCTGGCCAACCGCATCTGCTCGCTGGTCAGTAACTCTAGCACTCTGAAAATCACTGGTCATCATTCTGGCCAACTGCATCTGCTCGCTGGTCAGTAACTCTAGCACTCTGAAAATCACTGGTCATCTCGCTGGCCAACCGCATCTGCTTGCTGGTCAGTAACTCTAGCACTCTGAAAATCACTGGTCATCATTCTGGCCAACTGCATCTGCTCCCTGGTCAGTAACTCTAGCACTCTGAAAATCACTGGTCATCATTCTGGCCAACCGCATCTGCTCGCTGGTCAGTAACTCTAGCACTCTGAAAATCACTGGTCATCATTCTGGCCAACCGCATCTGCTCGCTGGTCAGTAACTCTAGCACTCTGAAAATCACTGGTCATCATTCTGGCCAACTGCATCTGCTCGCTGGTCAGTAACTCTAGCACTCTGAAAATCACTGGTCATCATTCTGGCCAACCGCATCTGCTCGCTGGTCAGTAACTCTAGCACTCTGAAAATCACAGGTCATCTCGCTGGCCAACCGCATCTGCTCGCTGGTCAGTAACTCTAGCACTCTGAAAATCACTGGTCATCATTCTGGCCAACTACATCTGCTCGCTGGTCAGTAACTCTAGCACTCTGAAAATCACTGGTCATCATTCTGGCCAACCGCATCTGCTCGCTGGTCAGTAACTCTAGCACTCTGAAAATCACTGGTCATCATTCTGGCCAACCGCATCTGCTCGCTGGTCAGTAACTCTAGCACTCTGAAAATCACTGGTCATCATTCTGGTCAACCACATCTGCTCGCTGGTCAGTAACTCTAGCACTCTGAAAATCACTGGTCATCATTCTGGCCAACTGCATCTGCTCGCTGGTCAGTAACTCTAGCTCTCTGAAAATCACTGGTCATCATTCTGGCCAACTGCATCTGCTCGCTGGTCAGTAACTCTAGCACTCTGAAAATCACTGGTCATCATTCTGGCCAACTGCATCTGCTCGCTGGTCAGTAACTCTAGCACTCTGAAAATCACTGGTCATCATTCTGGCCAACTGCATCTGCTCGCTGGTCAGTAACTCTAGCACTCTGAAAATCACAGGTCATCTCGCTGGCCAACCGCATCTGCTCGCTGGTCAGTAACTCTAGCACTCTGAAAATCACTGGTCATCATTCTGGCCAACTACATCTGCTCGCTGGTCAGTAACTCTAGCACTCTGAAAATCACTGGTCATCATTCTGGCCAACCGCATCTGCTCGCTGGTCAGTAACTCTAGCACTCTGAAAATCACTGGTCATCATTCTGGTCAACCGCATCTGCTCGCTGGTCAGTAACTCTAGCACTCTGAAAATCACTGGTCATCATTCTGGCCAACTACATCTGCTCGCTGGTCAGTAACTCTAGCACTCTGAAAATCACTGGTCATCATTCTGGCCAACCGCATCTGCTCGCTGGTCAGTAACTCTAGCACTCTGAAAATCACTGGTCATCATTCTGGCCAACCGCATCTGCTCGCTGGTCAGTAACTCTAGCACTCTGAAAATCACTGGTCATCATTCTGGTCAACCACATCTGCTCGCTGGTCAGTAACTCTAGCACTCTGAAAATCACTGGTCATCATTCTGGCCAACTGCATCTGCTCGCTGGTCAGTAACTCTAGCTCTCTGAAAATCACTGGTCATCATTCTGGCCAACTGCATCTGCTCGCTGGTCAGTAACTCTAGCACTCTGAAAATCACTGGTCATCATTCTGGCCAACTGCATCTGCTCGCTGGTCAGTAACTCTAGCACTCTGAAAATCACTGGTCATCATTCTGGCCAACTGTATCTGCTCGCTGGTCAGTAACTCTAGCACTCTGAAAATCACTGGTCATCATTCTGGCCAACCGCATCTGCTCGCTGGTCAGTAACTCTAGCACTCTGAAAATCACTGGTCATCATTCTGGCCAACTGCATCTGCTCGCTGGTCAGTAACTCTAGCACTCTGAAAATCACTGGTCATCATTCTGGCCAACCGCATCTGCTTGCTGGTCAGTAACTCTAGCACTCTGAAAATCACTGGTCATCATTCTGGCCAACCGCATCTGCTCGCTGGTCAGTAACTCTAGCACTCTGAAAATCTCAGCCGTGAACATCGGGTGAAATGAATACGTCATGTTGCCATGAAAGAGCGATGTGAATTGCTTCTGACTTGAGTTCCACTATTCTTTAGTTATAGCACGAGACAAAAGTGAAGTTTGGTTTGGCAAAGTGATCTTGCGAATCGTGACATTTTATGCTTAAGCAAAAGATTATGCTTAAAGCAGCCAATATAAAAAAAAAATCATGGTCTCTTTAGTGACCTGGAAATGGCCTTATCAGGTCAGAGAGGCAATTAAGTTCACAATGACTTCACTGTAAAATGCACCGTGAAATCACAGTGACTTTTTAGTTTCACGGCAAAATGACATTTTCGCCCCTTTTTCACGGTTTAGATGTTCACAGTGTCATGATACCCAAATGTGCCTTGCTCACCACAGGTCAAGCCGGATGTCATGATCAATGATAACATGGACATCCGGCACTACGTTCACATCAAGAAGGTGCCGGGAGGCAGCCAGGCCGACTGCTTCATCGTCAACGGGACCGTCTGCACCAAGAACATCGCCCACAAGAAGGTACCGTGTAGCCTTGTACAATTTCCGGAGAAGAAGAGATACATAAAAAAAAAAAATCGCAGTTCACTCCGTCCTTGAGTCTGACAGTGTACGGTACTTTCAGATGAGCTAGCAGCATTTCCAGCAGCATGCCAACTTCTTCAACAAAGGGTTTGCCCTACTCAACGTGTGAATAGGGCTAACCTCCTCGATGCAAAGTCGTATTATGTCTATGAGAAAATTCATTTTCAAATCTCACTTTTGAGATTTAGTTCTCGTCCTGACGGCTTTTCCCCCCCGCATGTTTTGGCAGATGGCAGGGCATCTGAGCAATCCGAAGATCCTCCTGCTTCAGTCTGCCATCGAGCACCAGCGAGTGGAGAACAAGTTCAGCTCCATAGACCCCATTGTCCTGCAGGTAGGTGCAGAAGGCCAGGCGAGTGGTCCGAAAGTGTTTCGTACATTTTGGGGTTCCATGGGTCACCAGAGAGGCAGTTAATGGGAAAACACCATCATCTTTACGTACTTCATACTCCTTGCCCCTTACCAGGGTATTGGGGGTCGATGGACTAAGGAGAAAAAAAGAAAAGAAATTGCCGGGCAGGAGATTGTGAGTGAATTTGAACATAATGTTTGTTCCTGTATTTACGTCTAATTTGTCTGTAAAGGCTGTTCTCTACAAGCCTTGGCTTATATGAACAGCCTCTACATATACTTCCCACTTTCTTTTATTTAAGTTCTTTATATATCAAACTTATATTGTTATTATATATACTGTTATTTAATTCACGTCATCCATTCTGATGTGTATGCTTGTGGAAGTATGGAAATAAATGTTATTATTGAAATTGAAATTGAAATTGATGGTAACAAAGTTTTACCCAATAATACGCTTGATTAGCAAGTACTGTACCGTATCTTCAGATTGCCTCCTCTCTGTAAACTACGGCTTTTCCCGCAAGGAATTTGCAACAGCACTGACCCATTACAAACCGTGTCTCCTGCACCCAACCCGTCAAACGGAATAACCTTTCTAAGACAGACCCAAGGAGCATTACAACCATTGGACTCGCAATCCAATTCAACCCACCACGGGAACCACCCCCGCCACAACCCAAAGACAACCATCCGAATGGAATCATTTCTTTGCCCAAGAAAATGGTACCACTCTAGATGGCTACCAAGCCAGGAACCGGGACAGAGACTGAGAGGAAGGCCGGAACAATTCAATGTGCATCTGCAAAACCCGAAGTTACGTTGCACGGCCACAGGGCAAAGCTTTTGGCTTTTTTCTCATTCGACGGCATTTTTTCATTCTCATGCCATCTGCACCAGGAGCACGAACACCTAAAGAAGTGTGTCTCGAGGATCGCCTCCCTGAAGCCAGACATTCTGATCGTGGAGAAGACGGTGGCTCGTCTGGCCCAGATGTTTCTCCTCCACAGCGGCATATCGCTGGTCCTCAACGTCAAACTGGTGAGTGGGAGAGCCATCGGCTCAGTCCTTGGAATGTTTCGTTGTTCATTGTGTAAAAGACTTTAACCCCAACGCTTTGCACCACACACTGTATACTGCAATTTACCACAGTGCCCACAGGGGTGTAGGCTCACATACCACAGGTCACCACAAAAACCCCACAGCGGCATATCGCTGGTCCTCAACGTCAAACTGGTGAGTGGGAGAGCCATCGGCTCAGTCCTTGGAATGTTTCGTTGTTCATTGTGTAAAAGACATTAACCCTAACGCTTTGCACCACACACTGTATACCGCAATTTACCACAGTGCCCACAGGGGTGTAGGCTCACATACCACAGGTCACCACAAAAACCCCGCTGTGGAATGTCCTGGTGCATGGTCCTTATCCTCCCACAGGAAAAACCATGTGTGGTTAATTGTGGTTTCAATTCCGGTTAGGGTTAATGTGGATGAGACTCAAGGGTTTGTAGTACTTTGTACGGTAGAATCGCAATGCAGAAAGTTTGCAGTGACACTGTGCTTAATCGCTTTTCGAAGAATTTTCGACGGACGAAGTAAAAGGACAACTGACTGTGGAATTGTTTTCAACAGTTTGAAAAAAAAAAAAAGGCGAAGAAAATGTGACTGGACTGGGACTGGAACCTGAGACCTCTGGCTTAACGGCCAGCGCTCTGCCCCGCTGACTCTTGTAGGAATGAATGCTGTTCTGAGAAAGGTCATTGACTCTGTTTCGGGCAACATGTGCTGTGATGAGACTTGGCACGGTGGAAATACTGAGTGGAAGGTTTGCGGTGACGCCATGTAGCACTTCTCTTTCATGAAGGCGTGGGGCTGTGAAAAGAGTTTGATTGTAAATCAAACTGAACTTCAGCCTTTGGCTGCGAGAGTTTGGTCAATAAACCATCAATAGTAATAACAATAAAAGTTCTAAATGAGACTTAAGGTTTTGCATGGTGGGTGAATCAATATAGGAAGGTTTGCGGTGGACACCATGTATCAGGTGACTTAAAGGAAGAGGTATGGTTCTGAAAAGAACCTGAGGGTAACTCGACGTTTCGGCCAGTATGCTCTGGCCGTCATCAGGAGAAGGCCAGACGGCCAGAGCTTACTGGTCGAAAGGTCGAGTTACCACTCAGGTTCTTTTCAGAACCACACCTCTTCCTTTAAGAGACCTTATACATGGTGTCACCGCAAACCTTCCTATATTGATTCACCCACCATGCAAAGCCTTAAGTCTTTTTTAACCAAATAAGATGCAAAAATACCCACTCTAAGTTAAGCGACGGCATGTAAACATTGGTCGGGCAAACGGTCAAATTGATAACACAGCATCGTATTGTTGACTTTCTCTTCCCATCTCCTGATGACGGCCAGAGCATACTGGCCGAAACGTCGAGTTACCACTCAGGTTCTTTTCAGAACCACACCTCTTCCTTTAAGTCACCTGATACATGGTGTCCACCGCAAACCTTTCTATATTAATAAAAGTTCTGCTTTCCCCTGGCCTCTCCGCAGTCGGTCATGGATCGCCTGAGTCGCTGCACGGAGGTGGGGCTGATTCGCTCCATTGACCAGGTCAACCAGACCACCCCTCTGGGTCGTTGCCTCATGTTCCGCCTGCAGAAGTACGAGCTGCCCAAAGGTACCGGCTAGTGGATTCCTTTCATCATCCCGCGGGATGCCAAATGGTTTTTTTTTGTCACTGTGTCTCGTCTCCAGTTGGCCTCGATAGGGACGTTTCCATTGACCCCCCAAAAAAAACACAGATTTTTTTGGATCGCGATTTGATTCGTGATTCAAACTCCATTTTTTGTGTGTGGACACAATAATCACAAATATTTGTTGAATTGAATCGCAATGCAGACTTCACTGTTAGTGAGACTTTTATTAAACGCGATTATTAGTGGAATTTGAATCATGATTCAGACTCCACTATTAGTGAGACTTTTAATAAACGCAATTATTAGTGGAATTTGAATCACGATTCAGACTCCACTATTACTGAGAATTTTAATAAACGCGATTATTAGTGGAATTTGAATCACGATTCAGACTCCACTATTAGTGAGACTTTTAATAAACGCAATTATTAGTGGAATTTAAATCATGATTCAGACGTATGTAATTCAACGAGGGTTTGCCCTGCTCGACAAAGTAATAAGCACTGACTGCCCAGCGCACACAGAGCTGCCTGATTTGTTTTCATCAGGCATCGGGCAAAGCACTGGGCACTCAGTGCTTATTACATCGAGCAGGGCAAACCTTCATTGAATCTATTTGTGAACTGTGACCCAATGAAATGAAGTGATATAGGAAGGTTTGCGGTGACACCATGTATAAGGTCTCTTAAAGAAGAGGTATGGTTCTGAATAGAACCTGAGTGATAACTCAGAACCGTACCTCTTCTTTAAGAGACCTTATACATGTGTACATGGTGTCACTGCAAGCCCTCCTGTATTGTTTTACCCACCGTGCAATGAAATGCAGTGCAATTCCTCTTTCTGACTCTCTCACTCGCTCTGTCTCACTCTCTACGACGTGCAATCCCTTGGCCAGGTTTCTCCAAGACCCTGATGTTCTTCGAGGGATGTCCAGGCCACCTGGGCTGCTCCGTGGTGCTGAGAGGAGGGGACCATGACATCTTGAAGAAGGTATTGTAACGTCCTACCGTAGGTCCTAGAAAGTATCCTGCTCCCACCAGTGGAAAAGAGCTGGGAAAAAATCTGGGAAACAAAATTTCCAGAACTTTACAAGATAATAAATCAGGGGTATTATTCTATGCGTAAAGTGTGTGTGCCATAGCCCACAATCAAAGAAATCTATGCGTAATAAACTCGACCAGGTTACCTCGAAACACTGAGTATTAAGAAAATAAGACAGTAACTTACGAACAGAAAAGTGCATCGACGGATGGCGGATAACTTATACAAAAAGAAGACGGCCCAACAAACTGTTGGCCCAAGTGAAAACTTATACACAAATGATAAGCCACCGCCCGTCTGTCCTGCTGATGTATTGTGTGAGTGTTCATAAATTTGAAAAAATTAAGAAACTCCACATTTATTAATGAGCATGCATCTCCACACTCATCTCCACACAGTTGGAGAATATCTTGTATGTCGTAGTTACCAGATTATTTAGGCAAACAGTACCACCACTGCATTTGCTTTGACAGCCTTGTATGACTCGTGACTCCGACTCATTTTCAATGGCTCGGACTCTAAACTTGAGACTACACCTTTGTGACTCTTTGTTGACTCGGCCCTTACTGACTGATTGACTCGTACTTGACAGATGTGACACTGACTCGGACTCGATTTTATGTTTGAGTAAAACTTTGACTGTGACTGTGACCCTGTTTTTCCGTGTTTGCAACCCCAGGTGAAGAGGGTCCTGCAGTTCATGATCTACGCCAACTACCACTCCCACCTGGAGATCTCCTTCCTGATGGACGAGTTCGCCAAGCCGCCGGCCTCCCAGCCCCAGGGGGAGGAAGCGGACGAGGGGTCCCGGACGGACGACCGCCTCTCCCCGGACGCCTGCTCGCCGCTGTCCCCGACGACGCTGGGCATCTCGGACAGCGTCAGCGAGGGCCTGGCCTCGGTCAACGGCGGCCTGGCGGCGGACGGCGGACCGGCCGAGCAGGTGGACATCGTCAGCGAGAAGGCCCTGGCCGAGGAGGCCGGCCAGCAGCGGGACGAGGCCGATGGCTCGAGCAGCATGGCCGGCTTCCGGGCCACCATGTCCTCCATGAAGCAGAGGCTGAAGGCCAGGGTGGCCGGCGTGGCGTCCCACGCCCTCCACGACCCCGAGACTGAGGCTGCCGCCGCTGCCGGCGGCACCCGGCACGAGGAGGAGGAGGAGGTGAGATCCGATCACGAGCTGTTTGAGGAGATCCCCGAGGCGGGAGGCGTCCGGGACTGTAGAGGCGTGCCGCCGGAGTCGGCACCTCCCGAGAGCCTCTCCGCCGACTCGAAGAACGACAAGGCCGAGCGGGAAGGAGGCGCTTTGCCCGAGGAGTCAGAGCAGGGCATCCCAAGGATTCTGGAGTATGACGATCAGCCGGCCGAAACAGGCAGTACCCCGATGCCCTCCCAGTCCAGCAGATCACCGGTGGAGAACCAGGACCGAGTCGATGCCAACCCGGGGAGCCAGCCGGGAGTCTCGGTCGCTCAGCTGCAGGGACCCACCCCGGACTTTGACCACGAGGCCACCACCAAGGAGATCGAGTCCCGGTTCGTGGAGCTGAAGAGGCGTCGGCTGATCGGCGCCGACAGCTGCTCCATCGGGAGCCAGGAGGACCTGCATGTCTTGTCGCCGCCGATGCCCTCGGCCGCGGCCAAGAGCAGGCCGGCCTTCTGCAGCGCCCTGGACAAGACGCTGCTGTGCATCTCGCCCCACGTCAAGCTCGGCCTGCCCTACATGGAGACCAAGCCGGGCAGGGAGTCCCCGCTGAGGCGCTTCTTCCTCGCCAAGGAGTTCTACACCTCGCCGAGGTTGACCCAGAGTCCGGACCCTGGCCCCGCAACGGACAACGCCAAATCCGCTCCGGACGGCAACAACGACGACCGTGGCAACGCCGCAGCGGATAGCGTGCTGGAGTACAAGAATGTGGACCGCTGCAGTCGGCCGTCTGAGGCCGTCATCGTCAACCCTCCGCACCCGTTCACCTTCTCCCAGCTGACGGAGGACTCCAGAGACGAGGCCATGCTCAGCCTCTTGGCCGACTTCCGAGCCCGGGGCGGACGGATCGTGCCGAGGTCAGCAACAGTCAACCGTAGCTTCCAGGGACACCAGCACGGACAGAATCCGCCGGGCAAGGGCCAGTTGATGACTGCTGCTGCTGCTACTGTCCCTTTGGCCTACCGACAGCTGGCCGACTGCCTGGACATCCACAACCACCAGCGGATGCTGCTGCAGTTCTGCAGCTACTCCCACCTGTCCAGCAACGCCCCCAACCACTGCGTCAACCCCTGGATGGTCACCATGGAATTCTACAACAGCCGGCACGACCTGACCCTGGGCGAGTTCCTGGAGAGATACTGCTTCAGGTAGGAAGAAGGCCCAAAGAAACTCCCCCTAATCGTGCAAAAATCTACATGCTTGTCCTATCAATCACTGAACAATCTGAATAGAAAAATGAAAGACCAGTTCCTGGAGAGATACTGCTTTAAGCAGAATTACCTAAAGAAATTCCCCAAGATGATACAAAAGTGGTCCATTTACATACTGTCCAATCAATCACCATCTGAACATTCTGAATAGAAAAATGAAAAAATGAAAACTAAAATGGAAAGACAATGAAACTGATTCAATATTGAGTTTGCCCTACTCATTGAAGAATTAGCATTCTGTGCTCAGTGCTTTGCCTGATTGCACGCTTGGAAAAACAATCTGGAGGTTCTGGCAGGATTCAAAGTGATGACCCCTACTTTCTAGTGCAGACATCTAGTGCAGTATTGCCAAAGGCGTCACTGGCTCACTGAGCTAACGACTGTGACGGGAGTGTTTCCAAGCATAGGCACTCCTACTCCACGGCACTCCATTGCAAGCAGACTCACTGTAGTTGTGCATCCGTCGAGAGGCTTTTAGTCACTGGCAAATGATATACACGTTATATGCAAAGCTGTTCACTAAAGGAAACAATGTGACACAGCCGCTGCTGTAGCTATTTCATTCCCAAAATTTCCGTTCCCTGTGACTCCCGGCCCTGACAGCACCAAGTACACGTGCCCCAACGAGCTGTGCGACGCGGACATGGTGGACCACATCCGGAGGTTCGCCCACGGCAACGCCTCCATCCACGTCCTCCTGCGCAACCTGGAGAGCCCCATCCCTGGCTACACAGACAAGATCCTCATGTGGAGCTGGTGCCGGAAATGCAGACAGGTATGTAATGCCCATGGATGGCTTGGAGAGTGGGTCCGGGATCAGACTCGTCTGGTGCGTTTTGGCCTTTCATGAACACCTGGGCCCAATTTCATAGAGCCGCTTAAGCGTGGAAATCTCTGCTAAGCAGGAAAAGTCTTCCTCGTGTAAGCAGGATTACAAACTGCACTGCAATGTGACGTCAATTATCTTGGCCTTATATTCCACTCCTCTGTTACTTAGCATGAAACACTCGTGGAGTTACATGTAGGGTTAGGCAAGCTGATCCTATGGCTCATGACATTTTTTTGCTGAAGCAAATTTTGCCGCTTAAGCGGCTCTATGATATTGGCTCCTGGTACGGGCTCTGGCTGTCGGCTTGGTGTACAGTCCGTTCACTCCAAGTTGACCTCGACCTCAGCCTCACTTAGTCCCACGGCATCCCACCATCCTCTCCTCAACTCCACCTACAGCTGGCCTATCATGAGTCTTTATCACCTGTCAAGTGACGAGAATTTATTTTTTTGCCCAAGGTCTTCTAGCTAAGTTCTCCCCACAGGTAGACCTAGGAGCTAGCCGCAAGTGACCCTGTTAAAACATCAGCAACATTACGAGTGCTGAAGTCATTGGGCTTTCACAAAGTCCCTAGATTCATCAATTCAGGGCTTTGACCTCATCTTTTAGGAACCTGAAAGTACAGATTTATTGTCGTTTCATTTGTTTCATTGATCAAATTGAGCCCATACTAAGAGCAGTGTAAGGCCAATTAAATAAAATTATTACTTTCTCATCTGTACTTTTTGAAAAAAGGAGGATGATGCAGGCTTTTTGTTTTCCTTTTCCAAAACAATTTCACCCCTAAAGATTGGTAGTCTAATTTTCAGTCGTTTTTATGTGTAGGCTGTGCATGTGCAAGGTTCAGTTGCTTTTTTATCGTTAATATTATAAAAAAAAAAAAAATTGACATGACGGCAAAAGAATGATGCGGGGATGAGAATCTAATCATTTTTATTACTTGGCCTAATGTACATGTACATTGATGGGGGGAAAGCTACCTATCCAGTGTCAGCATGTGTCTGTGCTTTGGTGTCCTCTGCCCTCTGCCCTCTGCCCTCTGCCCAGGTGACCCCGGTGCAGCCCATGTCGCTGGACACCTGGCACATGTCCTTTGGCAAGTACCTGGAGCTGCGCTTCTACTGCAAGGACTACGGGCGTCGGCTGAGTGCCCTGCCCTGCGGCCACTCCCTCCACCGCCATCACTACCAGTACTTTGGCCAGCACAATATCGTGGCCTCCTTCAAGTGAGTGCCAACCCTTCTCTTGGTATTTCTATACTTTATGTGCGGTGGGCTCTTGCAAGAATGAGTCGCAATCATTTGGGTGAAAATCATAATCAGAGATCTGCGATTCTTATGTACTTCCTCAATCTCTTTGTTCATCTGAAAATGGGACAGGCTGCTCTTAACCTCTTGAGGATGACAATGTTAGAGCCATCGAAAACAGGGAACTCCGAGACGGCCTTTCTGTTGTAAGATTTTTTGCTGATGATGTGTTTTTCTCTTGCTGGCAATGCTTGTCCGGATCAAAGGAAATCATGCATAATGCATATATTTATTAAACTACAGTGTGAACCCACACATGCTTTGTCCTATCATAGAGGTCCTATGAAATCAGTGCAGGAATTCCGTGTCACTCATGGTAAGAATCGCAAGTATAAACATCTGCCTAGGGTGGCATCATTTTAGAATACTTGCTCGATTTTGCTAATTCTGTGACGATATCAAGTATGTATGAAAATCTCATACAGTTCATATGACTACAGTGTACATGTATGTGCACTTCACGCATTATAATCAATAGCACCCAGTTTTTGTAGGGACATACCTTTTCTTATTATATATTGACTTGGGCTGGTATTGCACAAAACCATCCAGACATTGGTTTACCTTCCAGAAAAAGGCACGCACGCGACCTGTACGTATGCAAGGATTTAAACACAGGCTTTTGAGTCACAGTGTTTTCACTTTTGTTCCTCCTGGCCATCTTAGATTGGATTGTCCTTACTCTGCTTGCTTACTCCTTCCCTCTTACCCTCCTGCCCAATCTCTTCCCCTTCATCCCCAGTCCTTGCCCCATCTCTTCCCCTTCTCATCCTGACCTATCACATCTCTGATACATGTGTGCATAATATTCTCCTTGTTTGTTATTTATTCATCAATTTATCTCCCATTTTGAATTTCCATGATATAGACTGTATGACCTTTCTCACCTTGAATGTACTTCTTGTTTGTTTTCCTTGGCCGAATAAGTAATAATAATAATAATAATAATAATTTCTAAATCAAACAAATCGATGAAAAACTGACTGGGAACTTTTGAACAAATAAAAAAAAAACAATATCACAGAAAACTTTGACTGGGCCAGGATTTGAACCCGAAACCAGTGGTTATGCATACCAGTGCTCTTCCCCTCTCTGAACTATCCAGAGATTTCTAAATCGTCACCCAACGACTCGATCAAGGCGTACGTTGATGCTGATTTCAAGTCAATGATTCGTTGGGGTTTTCTTTTTTCTTGCTCCGTCTCCTCTTGGTGCCGCTCAGATACAGCCCCATCCTCCTGAGGGAGATCGGCCTTCCCCCACTGCCTCTCACCATCAACCAGGTCTACCGGCGACACGCAGACATAGCCGAGGAATTTAAGGCCGTCTCCACCAAGTGAGACGCTTCCTGAGATTTCAAGATTAAGTCTAAGAGTGCCGCCCTAACACCAGCTCCCGCTTTGCAAATTAGCTTTTAAAATGGCAGTTATTATTGTTATTAATTAATCTCAAAATTTAGTGGGCCTGATGACGTTTTTTTGATCCTAGCAGGACCTTTCTCAAAGGCAGAGAGAAAGCCTCTGACAAAAATCCTGCTAGGATCCAAACGTCAGGCCCACACAAATTTGAGATTTGCATTTCGGTAAATTTAGTCAGTAAGCAGTTTGCAACATTTCTGTATTATTTCTCTATTATTGATTAAATCTCAAAAGTTAGAGGGCCCGACATTTCGATCCTAGCAGGACCTTTCTCAAAGGCTAGTGAGAAAGGTCCTGCTAGGATCGAAACGTCGGGCCCTCTAACTTTTGAGATTTATGTACAGTATTGCAGGTCATTTTAGTCAGTGAGCAGTTGGAAACATTTTTTTTTTTTACTTCATATTATTAATTAAGATGAATTAGGTAGTGTTGAAAGAGTGTTGAACCCTTTTTCTCCCCCAAGGCAACCCCAACACACCTAAAGCGTTGACGAGACAGAACCAGCGGACAACAGAGAATGGAAAGAAAAAATGAAACCAGATGAAACCATCAACAAGATCTGGCTTTGTCTTACCTGAAGCATCTTGATCCACATCTTGATCCTTCATCGATTTTTTTTTTTTTTTCAAGTAAATAAAAAATGTTGCAGACTCCTTGGAGATTTACCGAGCCAGATTCACATCCCTTTATAGATAAAAAAAAAAATAATATTAGAAAAATTATGATGTTCAATGGTGCTTGAATGTTATGTGCAGACAATTGACATTATTTTTCATGAATTACAACATGTATACTATCTACACCCTTTACTGGTACATTGCTTATGTTATTCTACAGACCTACATGTATTGCGCGACCACTGTTTGCATGCCATCACGTGACTTATAGTGGGTATTTTTGTATCTCGTTTGGCACAGCAGCGATGGAAATGTACAAAGAAGAATGTGGAAAATATGATAGTCTTCTTTGCTCATTTCCACTCCTGTTTTGCACTAAATGAGATATAGGAAGGTTTGCGGTGACACCATGTATAAGGTCTCTTAAAGGAAGAGGTGTGGTTCTGAAAAGAACCTGAGTGGTAACTCGACGTTTCGACCAGTATGCTCTGGCCGTCATCAGGAGAAGGCCAGACGGCCAGAGCTTACTGGTCGAAAGGTCGAGTTACCACTCAGGTTCTTTTCAGAACCACACCTCTTCCTTTAAGAGACCTTATACATGGTGTCACCGCAAACCTTCCTATATTGATTCACCCACCATGCAAAGCCTTAAGTCTTTTTTAACCAAATAAGATGCAAAAATACCCACTCTAAGTTAAGCGACGGCATCACTAGCCTACAGCGCTGCAGAATATGCTGCCCCAGCATGGTGTAGGAGCACCCATGTCAGAAAACTGGATGTTACTCTCAACGACACCATGAGAATAGTCAATGGCTGCCTACGCCCAACCCCAGTGAAATACCTCCCTGTCCTCTCGGGAATTGCTCCACCTGCACTTCGCAGAGAACACCACACGGCTATGTTGGTTAAGAAGGCCCTTTTAGACACCTCCCACCTTCTACATGCCCGCATTACAACAGCACAAAACCTCGGCCACCAACGCCTGCGCTCTCGTCGACCTTTTAGCCGTCATGCGAAATCCCTAGCAACCTCCAACTTCAACCTAATGGAGCAACTGAAGCATGACTGGCAAGAGACGACAAAGCCTGCACAGCTCACCATCCCTCCCAGCACACACATCCCACCAGGAGCTGACCTCCCTCGCAGAGAGTGGGTCACCCTGAACCGCCTCTGCACTGGAGTAGGTCGTTTTGGTGCCAGCATGTACCGATGGGGCCTCAGCCCCTCAGCAGCCTGTCAGTGCGGTGCTCCTGAGCAGACGGCGGACCACATCCTGTCAGAATGCACCAGGCTCGGTCCACCTATGGGATCCCACACTAACCTGACCAACCCATGCCCAGCAACTGTGGAATGGTTGCGGCACCTTCGTGAAGTAGTATAGTATAGTATAGTATAGCAGCAGGTCTCATACGCAAGAAGAAGAAGCGACGGCATGTAAACATTGGTCGGGCAAACGGTCAAATTGATAACACAGCATCGTATTGTTGACTTTCTCTTCCCATTAACAGGGGTTCCCATCTTCTGAGTGAAATTGTCAACAAGATCAATACCTTGACGGGGATTCTGGGATCCAATGCACTGATGCAGCAGCACATTGAACAGAAGAATGCACAGTTTATGGCACAGTTCCAGGTAGGAGGTTTTGAATGCGGTTGGATGTCCGCAGTCCCAGATTCCAGACGTCACATACCACGGTGTTGGCGATCATGTCTTGCCTCAATTTGTATGCATTTTGGCGCTTAAGCTGCTAGATATGAAATAGGGTCTGTTGGTGAGTGAATTGCGGGTTCAAAATCAGAAGATAGATAAGACTTGAGAGTATGCGCAGTGGAAATACTGAGTGGAAGGTTTGCAGTGACACTGTGTACATGTGTATCTCTTCTCTTTCAAGAAGTGTGGCTCTGAAAAGAGCCAGTAACTCTACTTTTTGGGTAGTGTGTACCCTGCCTGTCATGTGGAGAAGATGTTTATGGTCCACTTATTTATTTATTTATTTATTTTTTTTTTTTTTGGGGGGGTGTCTCAGGCGGACAGCAACAAGTTTTGGAACAATGCCAAGGATATACAAGCCAAGAGCACCACCCTGGCCGAGCTCGTGGCCGCTGCCAGCCCCCGGGCCTCAGCGATCTCCGACCTGCAGTTGGAGCTGGAGGACAGGCTGGTGACCCTGAAGCAGATTGTGTGCAGCATTGCCATCAGCTGGAACACAAGGTATGTGGCCGGTGATGTGGGATAGGGGTGGTGTTGCCGGGAGTTTGAGTGTGCACATTCTGGTGCATAGCTGCCGACCATTCCTATTTGGAGATATCGTTCCTCTTTTTTTTTTGGGGGGGGGTATTTATCACTTTGTACAAGCTCTTGACAACAGATTCTGATTTTTGGCTTGGGAATACACATTTATTCCTATGTAGTTTGCTCTGTGATTCCTCTTTTTTTACTATAACAGAAGTATTCCTAATTTCCTTTCAGATAGGTTGGCAGCTATGCGCATGTATTCCTATGTATTTTGCTCTGTGATTCCTCTTTTTTTTAGCAGAAATTTTCATAATTTCCTTTTAAAAGGGGTTGGCAGCTATGTATTGGGGTGGCCGGAGATTGGCAGTGGGGTTGGGGTGGGAGTTTGAGTGCGCACATTCTGGTGACTCGGTGGCTGACTATCTATCTAGCTGACAGCCAATTTTAGAAACTGAACTGCATTGGCTGTTGTTACAAACCACTTACCACACCACACAAAAGTAAAGCGGGCTACAAGAGTGGAATTCTGCTTCTCCAACCACCAGATTCAGCGAGTTTGTTCAGCAGGAGAAGGAGAGGAACAAGCGGAAGAGCGGGTCCGGCGTTTCCCGCCAAAACACCGGCAACGAGAGGGAGCCCTCCATGGCAACGGTTGCCGCGGCAGCAATCAAGGAATTGGAGCAAGTAAGTAATTAATGCTTTTGGGGAAAAAATTGAAAATTTGGTAATTCATTTTCAAGGCCGACTTTTTGTGAGACAAATCTCCAATGAAAGTTTTACAGACTTGACAGATTTTCTAGGAAATAAGAAGCCACGGTTCTCTGGAATTCCCTTCCTTTTTCATGTTTCCCATCTGAAAATGATCTAGCCCCTTTTTAAAAGGAATGTCAAGGCCTATCTCCAGCCTTCCTGATTTCCTTCCTATTGCCTTCTTTCCTTAGCCCTTAGGATGAGTTGCTTTATAGCCTTGTTTTAGTCAAAAGTTGCGCCAAGTAGTACTACCTCAGGGTACCATTGTACACTGGGGTACTGCGTTATGTAGCGCCATCTTGTGTCCACTCATGGTACAACGAAGCAGCTTCGCACGCTGGCGCTGCCATGATTGTGTGTAAAGCTAAGCTGCATGCAAAGCTAAGCTGCATGCATTTCTGTGCAGTGCAGTGCAGTGAAGTGCAGTGCAGTGCAGTGCAGTGCAGTGCAGTGAAGCTTTTGACCATTTATA
Organism: Luidia sarsii; assembly: GCA_949987565.1. Lineage (NCBI taxonomy): Eukaryota > Metazoa > Echinodermata > Asteroidea > Paxillosida > Luidiidae > Luidia > Luidia sarsii. The sequence goes on from OX465107.1 coordinate 18,076,098, forward strand.
AAGCCTACAAAAATATGTTCACATTTTTTTTGTAACCCGGGGTATATCCCTGAAAAAGTAAATAAATAATTCAACAAAATGGCAGATTTCTACTTGGTACCCCCAGGGTACCGTTTATGTAACAAAATATGTATGAAAAAATAAATAAAATTTATGGGTTTTTTTCTGTGTGGCTGGTTTGCCAGAGTACACCAAATTCGGCCACCCCGCCCAGGTCGCCCCAGTTCTTCCCCCCGACGGAGCAGGACGAGGCAAGCTCGGTTCCCCCTCTCCCGACGGCCGGCTCCATGCCCGTGATCATCCCCACCGGCCCCAGTCTCGTTCTGCCCAACACGCGAAACGACCTGGAGTCCACCAACTCCAGGACACTGGAGTACTCGCTCTCGCCAGCAGACAGTGATGGTAACTGGTTGTTTTTTTTCCCACAGCCAATTCACCATTTCGGGCAGTGTATACTCTGCCCATTGTCAGGAGATTTTATTTCATTTAGTTTGTCAGGATGTCAGGAAAAACCAAATTTTCCAAAAAGTTTCAGTTGCCTTATGACAGGGTACACACTTGAGTTACCGACTCCTTTCAGAGCCACACTCCATCTCACAAGATGATTTGCATGGTGTCAGTGCCAGCCTTCCACTTGGAAATTGCTTCTCAAATTTAACTACGGTATCTCAAGGAACATAAAAATGGTCAGGCCCACTAAACTTAAGTCCCAGCAGCAAAGGTCCACTAAATTCCTTTGGGTCGAGGGGCCAATGTTTAAATTCCAGCAGTCCCTTTCCCAAAGGTCCTGCTAGGAGTGAAACGTCGGGCTCTCTAGAGTTTGGGAATTTTGAATTTGGGGTCACGTAAGTCGGCAAGCAACTGTGTGCCTTAATAAAGGTCTTGAAAGAGATCCACGTATACCGTGCTGGAAGATGAGACCTTGGCTGTGTGTGCAGTGAAATCACATCTCATGACTTGACCTTGCGGGGGACATTGGTCTCGTTTGACTTATGTGAGTATGTTAGAGAGCGCAGTCATAAGCCGTTTACGAAATGAAGGCTTCAGCTCGGGCTTAGGCTTCGACGAAGCCTGCCCCCCGAGCCTGATCCATGGATTCGTAAATGGCCATAATTTGGTGTCCGGTAAACTTGGGTAATGCTACGTTCCAATTGCATTGTAAACTCATCTTCATGAGGGATTGAAATCAGCACCACAAGCACACAACCGTACAGCCTATCGCAACCAATGATGGGCTATCAATGATGAGTTGAGTTACGATGCGTCGTAAGGCTTTGTGAGATCCACCCCTACCGGTATAAGTGTACATGTACATCCGGCGGGAAGTCCCAAGCTCAACGAGAAAAAGTCCCCCCCCCAGTTCTCTAGTGCTATTGAAGAGATACCATATCGCTTGAACTCCTTTGAATTTGATTTACAACGTGATTGGAATGTAGTTCACCATTTTAGCATGGGAGTTGTACACACCATGTACATCGTGTGAAGTGGGCACTGGTTGACTAACACATAAACAAAAATTGGGTGTGGAGAATTCTGATAGTTGTTCTGATAGTTGTCGTAGTGATGACCCGACCCGACCGAGAAGGTCAACAACCGAATCCTAGTCATAAATACTGTAGACCAAAATGCACTGTTCCCTTAACTGGTCTTCCATGTAGTGTGTCTTTGTCTTGCTTTTTTTTGGTTCTTGTTCGGTTTTAGTTTTGGTTTCCTTTGTAGACGGGCAAGATTTATACTCCATCTGCCTTTTTTATTTCTGCCCATCCCCGCAGTGGCAGTCACCCCACCGCCACTAGCCTATCTAGACCATCTGGGTCTGAATAAACTGCCCAATTATGGCATATCTCCCGGCCTGTACGCTGGCCTGGCCTACAAGCCGTCCACGGACGAGCCCCCGAAATCAGACTTGACCGAGGAAGACCCCGCAAACGATCTCGTCGTCATAGACACGCCAGCTGATGACGTCTTTCTCCCAGGTCTTCCCAAGCTCCCTTCCATTCGCTCTTTTGGTTTTTTGGTTTTTTCATTTGAGCTGCTTTGTCGACATCGTTGCATGCCATGCTTTTAATGAGGACGTTATGCAAGGCATTCTTACCTCTTCTTTGGCTTTCTTTGCTTCACTCTACGGTACTTTCCTATGAGCTGATTTTTGTTTCGGCCTTCCCGCATGCTATGCCTTTTTGTCAGAACATTCTGCCATTTCTTTCTGCTTTGCTAGCCTTTTTGTTTCTAATGTTTCGGGGGCCATGTTTTTTTTCCCCAGGACATTCCACTAGGTCTTTTCTCACTCTCCCTCTATATTTGTTTCACTGTGTCTCTGTCTCTTCCTCTTTCTCTGTCTCTGTCTTCATCTCCATCTCTGTCTCCGTCCCTCTCTTTGTCTTAATCTCTGTCTTCCTCTGTGTCTTTGTCTTCATTTCCGTCTTTGTCTTTATCTCTGTCTCTGTCTTCATCTCCATCTCTGTCTCTGTCTCTGTCTTAATCTCTGCCTTCCTCTCTGTCTTTGTCTTCATCTCCATCTCTGTCTTTTTCTTCATCTCTGTCTTCATCTCCATCTCTGCCTTTATCTCTGTCTGTCTGTCTCTCTCTTCATCTTCATCTCCATCTCCATCTCTATCTCTGTCTTCATCTCCATCTCTGTCACTGTCTTCCTTTCCGTCTCTGTCTTTATCTCCATCTCTGTCTTCATCCCCATCTCTGTCTTTATCTCTTTTCCCGTGTTTTCTCTTCATCTTCATCTCCATCTCTATCTCCGTCTCCATCTCTGTCTCCGTCTTTCTTTCCATCTCTGTCTTTGTCTTCTTCTCCGTCTTTGTCTCCATTTCTTCTTTACTCCCTCTGTCCTCGTTCTGCTTTGCCTTTTTATGAGATTTGTCCACCTTTTGCATGTTATGCTTTTATCTTTCTATTAAAAAAACATTTAATATGAACTTTTGACAGAACTTTCATCATTAGTCTTTGCTTTCAATACATAAACAAACAGTATTCTGCACTAATCCGAGTGTACACCCAAGGCATACCTGCAAGTTCCTTGTTTATCTGAGCTTGTTTACTGGTAGTTTGTGCTGAACAATGACTGGCGCTTCCACCCTAGCATAGATAGTTGACCATTAGGGGAGGCTGCTTCCTAACCAATGGATAGCTCAGTCGGATCAGAGGCCTTGGGTTTAAGTCCGAAACTATTCTCACAAATTGTCTCCAAATTTACCATTTTGTTTTGCTTTTTCTCTTCTTCATTTAAAATGGATTGTTACAAAATTGTGCACTTTGTAATGCAATTAGAAAGTGTACATGCAAACATGCAATGCGTGTCACTCATACACAGCTTAAAACCCTTCATTCTTCTCAGTACCACACAAACTCGATCTAAAACAGGAAATGTAAGTACCGGTACTTGGTGTCACTGCAAACTAAACTTAACTTGCCTCCTTCACAACTATGACAATGATGGTCAGATTGTTTGAGAAAGCATGTTATAATTTGGATTTCCTGTACTGTATTTAGTGCTTCTTCTTTTGCTTTTTCCTCGTGTTTTCTGGCAAAAAATTGTAGAATTAGCACAAATTGTAGAATTGGCACTAATTGCAGAATTGGCACTAATTGCAGAATTGGTACAAATTGTAGAATTGGCACTAATTGTAGAATTGGCACAAATTGTAGAATTGGCACAAATTGTAGCATTGGCACAAATTGTAGAAAAGGAGTGCACTTTAACCTCATGTGTGCTTAACCCATCACTGCATCATTGTACTACTGCTTGATTAACAACCATTTGCCCTTGCACATTTGAATGGAATTGGACTACCCCTCATGCCATAAATTTTTGAGGAGATTATTGTTTTCTCATTTAGTAAACTGAATCATTTCTGTGGGGATTTTATTTGTTGTCATGACCAACAGAAAGCGGAGTACGTTCCACATCTACAATGCAGCTCTCGCCGGACAACAGAGAGAGTGGCAATAAGTCAGCCTCTTCTCTACCAGAGGGTGAGTGAAGGGCGCCCTCTATAGACAGCCTATCTCACAAAGAAGGCCCTAGAGTTGATCCCAACCATCCGGGGATTCAACTGAGTGGCTGTAGTCAAAGTGATCTGAGGATCCTCCCGGACCCCTCCCCCAGCAAGGATTAATGTACCTAGTAAGGAAAAAATAGCTCCATTAATGGCACAAAAGGCACACCGTATGCCGTAAGTGCCATCACCCCCATACAACACACACACAAAGTGCTTGAGAAATGTTGGCCAGATTGTTGCACACCGGGTAGCAAGGGAGATGTGCTACTAGAGAGTTTTGAAAAGATACCAGAGAGTGCATTTAGACTTGAAGATGGACACTAGCCTGATTGGTCCACTGGTGAGTTGTGCGATAAACTTTAATCTTAGGTCATTTGGACTCACTCCAGGCTTTGCCCCAGATATGATTTGAAGGTTTGCATGGAGGAAATACTAAGTGGAAGGTTTGCGGTGACACCATGTACATGTATGTACATGTACATCATCTCTTAAGAGAAGGAGCGGGGCTCTGAAAAGAGCCGTTAACTCAATGTTTCGGGAGAGTTACCAGCTCTTTTCAGTGCCATACTGCTGATGTACATGGTGTCACCGCAAACCTCATTCTTTGTGAAAAACCTAGCTGGTGAATTCTGGACTGGATTAGTCAGAAATGCAGCTGGCTAGCCGCGACTCTTGGGGGGAAAAGTCAAGAAAGATAAGTTGCAAGGTGACACCACGTAACGCAACTCCTTTGAGAGGTCTCAAAGGAGATGCGTTACGTGGTGTCACCACAAACCTTCCACTTGGGCTTTGGCCAGTAACTACATGTAAGTACCAAGTTTGGCCTGTAACTGTGGCCTTTTGCAGGCTCAGAGCAGGCCGATTCGTCGGCCTCTGCCAAGGGTGAGAGTCATCCGCCGAGTCCTTTCAGGGGCAAGCACGCCAATAGCTCCACCATGAAGAGCTTCTTCAGCACGCTGATGACCAGCAGCGACCTGGCCCGCGTGGAGACACCCTAGTGAGTCCCTGCTTCTCTGCTATTGTCCCCTCATCTCTGAGACTTTATGTACAGTATCCAAGTAAAATGAAAAAAATGCTTACTGACTGAAATTATTAAAATTCAAATATCAAATATCAGGAGGGCCTCTCAAGTAAAAAAAAAAATTAGTAGTATTTTCACGTCGCTCCTGTCAGATTTTTCACTTTTTCACCCCAAATCAGTTTTCCCAGATTTTTCTGAAAATTAATCCTCAGGTATCTGAGAGCCCTCTGACATAAATCAGACATTGTCAGACTTTCAGTAGACCAGTTGAAGTCATTTTTGGCCCCCTTAAAAAAACTTGATTTTTGGCCCAATTTTCGACATGTTCGACAGGTCCACTCCTGTAAGATTTTTCAGTTTTTGACCCAAAATCAGTTTTCCCAGATTTCTCTGAAAATGACTCCTCAGGTATCTGAGAGCCCTCTGACATGGATCAGATTTTCGGTAGACCAGTTGAAGTCATTTTTGGCCCCCTCAAAAAAACTTGATTTTTGGCCCAATTTTCGACATGTTCGACAGGTCCGCTCCTGTAAGATTTCTCAGTTTTCTACCCAAATTTGTTTTCCCATATTTCTCTGAAAATGACTCCTCAGGTATCTGAGAGCCCTCTGACATGGATCAGACTTTCGGTAGACCAGTTGAAGTCATTTTTGGCCCCCTTAAAGAAACTTAATTTTTGGCCCAATTTTCGACATGTTCGACAGGTCCACTCCTGTAAGATTTCTCAGTTTTTCACCCCAAATCAGTTTTCCCATATTTCTCTGAAAATGACTCCTCAGGTATCTGAGAGCCCTCTGACATGGATCAGACTTTTGGTAGACCTGTTTAAGTAATTTTTGGCCCCACAAAAAAAACTTGAGTTTTGGCCCAATTTTCGACATGTTCGACAGGTCCGCTCCTGTAAGATTTTTCAGTTTTTGACCCAAAATCAGTTTTCCCAGATTTCTCTGAAAAGGACTCCTCAGGTATCTGAGAGCCCTCTGACATGGATCAGACTTTCGGTAGACCTGTTGAAGTCATTTTTGGCCCCCTTAAAAAAACTTGATTTTTGGCCCAATTTTCGACATGTTCGACAGGTCCGCTCCTGTAAGATTTTTCAGTTTTTGACCCAAAATCAGTTTTCCCAGATTTCTCTGAAAATGACTGTTCAGGTATCTGAGAGCCCTCTGACATGGATCAGATTTTCGGTAGACTAGTTGAAGTCATTTTTGGCCCCCTAAAAAAAACTTGATTTTTGGCCCAATTTTCGACATGTTCGACAGGTCCGCTCTTGTAAGATTTTTCAGTTTTTGACCCAAAATCAGTTTTCCCAGATTTCTCTGAAATTTACTCCTCAGGTATCTGAGAGCCCTCTGACATGGATCAGACTTTCGGTAGACCAGTTGAAGTCATTTTTGGCCCCCTCAAAAAATCTTGATTTTTGGCCCAATTTTCGACATGTTCGACAGGTCCGCTCCTGTAAGATTTTTCAGTTTTTGACCCAAAATCAGTTTTCCCATATTTCTCTGAAAATGACTCCTCAGGTATCTGAGAGCCCTCTGACATGGATCAGATTTTCGGTAGACCAGTTGAAGTCATTTTTGGCCCCCTCAAAAAAACTTGATTTTTGGTCCAATTTTCGACATGTTCGACAGGTCCGCTCCTGTAAGATTTTTCAGTTTTCTACCCAAAATCAGTTTTCCCATATTTCTCTGAAAATGACTCCTCAGGTATCTGAGAGCCCTCTGACATGGATCAGACTTTCTGTAGACCTGTTGAAGTCATTTTTGGCCCCTTAAAAAAACCTTGATTTTTTGCCCAATTTTCGACATGTTGGACAGGTCCGCTCCTGTAAGATTTTTCAGTTTTTGACCCAAAATCAGTTTTCCCATATTTCTCTGAAAATGACTCCTCAGGTATCTGAGAGCCCTCTGACATGGATCAGACTTTCTGTAGACCTGTTGAAGTCATTTTTGGCCCCTTAAAAAAACCTTGATTTTTTGCCCAATTTTCGACATGTTCGACAGGTCCGCTTCTGTAAGTTACGATGAGTTTTGTGAAATTGACTTCTGATCAGGATGATCAAGTCTGTTGAGTGGATGTGGTGGGCCTCTCACATCAGGCTTATCTGTGAGTTTGGGTTTGACCACGTAGATATTTGAATCGGCCTGCATGGATTGTCAGTCATTCTTTCTCTTCTCTTCCTGTTGGCAGCCCGCCCAATGAGCATCACGTACTGCCGTCATGCACCGTCATGCCGGTCATCATCTATGACCAAGAGCCCAGCACCATCATTGCCTACGCACTCAGGTAGGACTGGTTATGAGGAGCTAGCTGCCTCTCGTCTGTAGGTTGAGACAACTCGATATCATCTTGAAGACAAACTCTTTCTGAGAAAAACGTAGGAAATCTGATTGCATGGGGACTTGAACCTGAGACCTCTAGCTTTAAGTATCAGCACGTTTGAAAAAGAAGTATACATTTTCAACTTTGATGATGTAAAATGCACTTTTTTCAAAAATGTATGAGTGTCTGATCTTTAGTTCTGCCTCTAAAGAAGAGAGAGAACACTAGGCCCTCTCAAATGTTGAGATTTGCATTTTCCAGCAGTTTCCAGATTCTAGTATTTCATTTCATTTCATTTAGTATTTTTCGGGACAAACAAAAATGTAACACAACAAGAACGAGGCAGCACCCGAAGGATTGGCTCTCCCTTTTCCACCATAGCAACACAAAACAAATAATTATACACATTAAAAAAGATAGATAACAAATAAATTAATTAATTTTTAAAAAAAATGGATTAAAAAAAAAATTCAATAGATACAAAAAATTAAAAAGAAATTTCTAAAGAAAGAAATAAATGGATAAAAAAAATCACTCCTGTGTTTTTTTTAACCACTTTGCACCTTGACATCCACAATCAGAGCCCAGGACGTGTTGCTATGCGCCAGGGCCCTCCAAGTCTGGGTCCCACCTTTTTAAAACAAAGACCCTTTTCAGCTGAATACAGAACAAAATGTAGCAAGAGAATAGCCACACTGATGTCTGATTGTGCCAGGTTTGACTTGCTGGCACACATTCGACTTGCTTGCACTCATTGATTTATTCTACAGGTATTCATTGTTCCTGATTGTCTAGTCTTGTTTTCTTCGGCAGCTCTGAAAAGTACAAGACGCAGTTGTACGAACTGCAGCAGCCCGACTCGTTGCAGTCCAGCGAGGCCACACCACAGTCCAGCAGCAACCCCAGCTCCAGGGGCTCCAGTCCCGTCCTGAAGCGACACCACGCCTTCACCGACGGCAGCCAGGGGCCGACGGAAGGCAAAGAGCGCTCAAAGAAGGGCCAGCTGACAAGTGAGGAGAAACCAGAACTCTTGATATGAGACCTCAGGCCATTCCTGTCTCTGCCCCTGCCCTCTTGCTGTTCCCCTGTCCCTGCCTCTGCCTCTGCCCCTGCCCCTTCCCCTGCCCCTGCCCCTGCCCTTGCCCCTTCCCCTGCTTCTGCCTATGCCTCTGCCTCAGCCTCTACCACTGCCTCTGCCTCTGCCTCTCCCTCTCCCTCTCACTCTCCCTCTCCCTCTCCTTCCTCCTCTTTCGAGAATGAGTGTGGCTCTGAAAGAGAAGAGAAGTGTTACATGGATGGTGTCACTGCTAACCTTCCACTTATGTTTGTAGTACTTCACAGTATATTTATTTATTTATTTATTTTATATTATATTTATTTATTTATTTATTTATTTTATTTATTTTTTTAAATAGGGAGAGCAAGTCGAACGGTCATCTCCTTTCTGCGAGGTAAAATCCCAGAGAATTCCAGCAGCTCCCAGCCCAGTGGACAGCGTGCCAAGGAGGAGGGTCAGTTTACGTACACAGACACCATCCTCTGTCGCGCCCCGGGCATGGAGGAGTCGTCCTTCAACACCTCCCCAGTCGCCGAGATGAAAGGTCTGTCGCAACACTAGCTCCGGTTCACCTCTTTGGAATCAATTGAATCTATAGCGGCTTCTTCCCTCGTTCTGCCTCTCTCTGGAATTCCCTTCATGTTTTCCCCCCAGCCTACGATCATGCCCTTTCTAAAGAGGAATGTCGATTCCTATCTCCAGTCTTCCCGAGTCCCTCTCTATCTCCTTTCCTTAGGCTTAGCCCTTAACCTTATGTGGCTTTGTAGCCTTGGTTTGGACGAATTTACATTTAAAAAAAATACAAAAAAATAGCATCAGTCAGTGTCAGTGGCCAGTGCCAACAGCCTCTGTAGGGGTCAGGTCAATCAGTGAGATTTGAAGCTTTACCACTTGATGGGATTGTGATATTATTGATGGTTGCTGTGATACTGTTCAGAAGTATCTCCTGTGCATGAGGTGGAATGGCTCTGACAATGAACTTGTCGTTGTGAATTTTACGTTTCCTCCAAGATGCTCTGGTTGTTCTCAGGGGAGTGAGGCAATAACTGATAGCCACATTGCCGATAGCCACAGCTATTGCTAGTAGCAATGACCATTGCCAGTAGCCATGGCCATTGCCAGTAGCCATGGCCATTGTCAGTAGCCATGGCCATTGCCAGTAGCCATGACCATTGCCAGTAGTCATGGCCATTGCCAGTAGCCACGGCCATTGCCAGTAGCCACAGCCATTGCCAGTAGCCATGGCCATTGTCAGTAGCCATGGCCATTGCAAGTAGCCACGGCCATTGCCAGTAGCCACGGCCATTGCCAGTAGCCACGGCCATTGCCAGTAGCCACAGCCATTGCCAGTAGCCACGGCCTTTGCCAGTAGCCACGGCCATTGCCAGAGGCCATCCCCATTGCCAGAGGCCATCCCCATTGCCAGAGGCCATGGTCATTGCCAGTAGCCATGGCCATTGTCAGTAGCCACGGCCATTGTCAGTAACCACAGTCATTGCCAATAGCCAATTCATCAGCAACTTATCACAATGATGTTTGTTTCAGATGAGTCCGACTTTGATTTCACCCATCGCAGCAGTGCAGACAAACGGGATGCCCCATCACCGCACATCGACCTCCGTGAGTTGCTTCATACATGATTGATTTCAAAGAATGAACCCAGCCAAATTCAATTCACTGGTTTTGTAATGCTGTAATACATGGAAAGGTATTACTGTACATGACTCGCACTTACGTAAGTCTCGACTTTTGTGACTCGGACTCAATTAACCCGGATATCTTGTGACTCAAACACAAGTCTTGATGTTTTTCAAACCCCTTGCACTGTGAACATCCAAACCCCGAAAATCGGGTGGAAAATGTCACGTTGCAGTGAAAATAACATTCACTGCAGTTTCACCACTTTGTCATGCTCAAATGCTCTCCACTAGCTTTTCATGGCGATTTCACCAATGGTCTATTCAAGGCCACATTCTTGATGGTAAATGGCTGCAATGCACAAGCCTATGGTGTATAATTACACAGACTAGACTACAACTGCCTGGCAGATGAGTTGTGCGGTAATTTGGCTGGAGCAGGTCAGATGAGGTGAAATGTTCAGGGTGAATTCACTTCAAAAGGGTCCGTGAAATCACTATGATTTTTCATGGCAACATGACATATTCACCCTACTGTATGTTCACGGTTTAGTTTTTCATAGTGTTTATTTATTTTATTTATTTCATTTTTCGGGATACATGTACAGCATTCATATCACAGCACACAAGTAAGAAAGTAAAAAAGTGGAAAACAGAAATAAATCAATAAAAAAACAGCAAACAAACAAATAGACAAACAAACAACAACAGCAACAATAACAGAAACAACATCCAATTAACTCCCGCAGGATTGCCAAAAGAAACTAGTTTCTGTCAGGGGGCTCTCCAAATTAAAAAAAAAAAAAAAAAAATATAAAATATATATATGGAAAAAGGAACTATTGCATAAAGTAAATTACAGATTTCATTTCATTTCAATAATGACTATTAACAGCTAAATATAATGACATACAAAAATGTTGCAAACTGCTTACTGACTAAAATTACCAAAATGCAAATCTTAAAATTTAGTGGGCTTGACGTTTTGATCCTAGCAGGACCTTTCTCAAAGGCAGAGAAAGGTCCTGCTTGAGAAAGGTCCTGCTAGGATCGAAACGTCAGGCCCACTAAATTTTAACAACTAAATATAATAGTTCTTCCCAACTCTTCGCGGACGCCTCAATGCAGAGTTCACAGATGCCGCCCATACGCAGTTCTTCTGCCTGGTCTACCACGCTGACCAGTTCCGGCAGCTTCGTAAGATCCTCTTCCCGGCCGGTGAGGAGACCTACATCCGGTCACTGTCCTGCTCCGTCACCTGGCTGGCCCAGGGCGGCAAGTCCCGCTCCAAGTTCCTCAAGACTATTGGTGAGTATTAGAGAGAAAGGAGAGAGTTCAAGACCATTGATGAGCCAATGTCCATTCACAGAAGTAGATGAACCAGAGCTGGTCACCTACCTCAGTAACTGCCAATTTTGAATGTTGTGATTGACATACGAGAGAAGAAGAGAGAGAGGGAGAGAGGAGAGAGGTCATGTTGCATGAGGCAATTTCTTTTTTTTTGGGGGGGGGGAGTTGGCAAGTCAGTTTTGTGGTAGGCTGAAAAGTGTCGCTGTTCAAAACTTGCACAATAGTGGCGTCAATGAAAAACTGACAGGGATCTTTTGAACAAATTGATAAAAAAAGATGGCAAGGAAAACTTTGTAACCCTGCCTTCCAGTTTGTCAAATTGCTTCTGGTTATTCAGAGGGATGTTACACCGTAGGTTTGGCATTATCAGCAAGCCTTTCCACAAAAGCACCACTCACTGTGCAGTTCTCTCCCTCTGTGTTTTCCTCAATTCAGACGACAGGTTTGTGCTGAAGCAGATATCGCGACTGGAGTTTCAGTTCTTCAAGGACTTTGCCCCGCATTACATCAAGTACATCCAGCAGGCGCACGCCGAACAGGTACTCCCAACTGAAACCACTCTGACTGCCCACAAATTTGCAGGTCCGGCGGCCCCACCATTGCATCCTGACGGCCGCCGCACACGAGAGCTATCTGCTGAGCCAAAAATCTCTCAAGGCCATTAGCTCATGTTTTGGTGAGATTTCTGCCTCTCATCAAAGCCTTGAGACCAATATCTGTCCTGTTTTATTTTGTTTGCCTCACGTGGGGCAAAAAAAATCACCATATGCGGCGACTTGAGCTACGTGCTGAGCCCCAAAAAACTGAAAACTGGCCAATGAAAATGCACGGCCTATTCACATGGTTTCCAAAATCAAACAGGGCAAAGGTTTGTTGGTCTCTTTGGTCTTGATATAGGACAAGTTACCCTTCCTATGATGCGTCATAGTGTTTTGTGAAATTGAAGTGAAAATTTTGTGAACTTTTTGTGAAATCAAAGTGTCTGTCCCCCTCTCAATAACCCCCCTCCCCCCCCCCCCCCTGACAGAGACCCACGTGCCTGGCGAAGATTCTGGGCATCTACAAGGTGGGCTACCAGAACCCCGTCACCAACACGGCCCAGAAGCACGTGCTGCTGGTCATGGAGAACCTCTTCTACCAGCGGCGCATGGCCCAGGTCTTTGACCTGAAGGGCTCGGTCCGCAACCGCCACGTCAAGACCACGGGCCAGGAGCAGCAGGACCTGGTGCTGATGGACGAGAACCTCCTGAGACGTGAGTTCCGCCACAACAGGGGCCCAAATCCCTCGGGGGAGGGGGGGGGGACCACACACTATGAACATCTAAACCGTGAGAATGGGCTGGAAAATGTCATTTAGCCGTGAAAAGAAAATTCACCGAGTTTTCACCCCTATTTCATGGCACACAGTTAGCCAAGTCATTTTCACGGTGTTTTCGCCAGTGGTCTCCAAGGCCACATTCCTGGTGATAAATGGCTAGAGGCAATTTAGACGTATATGGGAGTGACCATACAGTACCTCTATGGGGGCTGGTGGTCCCTACTGGTAATTAAATTAGCCATCCCTCTAGGCTGGAGCTTGCCACCCTTGGATATTCACGGTCTCTTTAGTGACCTGAAGATGGCCTTATCATTTCACATTTTAGATTTTTGTAGTGTGAGAGACTCTCAACTGAAGGTAGATTTTGTCTCGATGCATTTTGCGGTAGATATGGTGGACTCGCCACTCTTTGTGCGCAGTCACAGCAAGGCTGCCTTAAGCATGGCCGTCAACTACGACAGCACATTCCTGGCCAGTCATTTCATCATGGACTACTCACTGCTGGTGGGGCTGGACGCCAACACCGACGAACTGGTAGTCGGCATCATCGGTGAGTTGCCAGGATTCCCCCGTCCGAATTTGCATCGGGTACGGCTGAAAGTACCGCACAACCCTCTATCGCACAATTGTCTGCAGGCAATGTCTAGCCACCTATATAGACTTGTGTATAACTCCAAGCCACATGAATTTAGATAGGAGCTGGTGTTGATCTTGTTGCTGGTCCCGTGGAGATGAGGCGGGTGTCCAGTTGAGTCTCTTTTGCTGTTCATTGGTACAAAATGAATGAGGCAGGTTACCAGTTATGTCCCAATATACTGCTTATATATTCATCTAAAATTTAGTGGGCCTGACGTTTCGATCCTAGCAGGACCTTTCTCAAAGGCACTCTGCCTTTGAGAAATGTCCTGCTAGGATCGAAACGTCGGGCCCACTCAATTTTATGATTTGCATTTTGGTAACTTTAGTCAGTAAGCAGTTTTGCAACATTTTTGTATATTGCTTATATATTCAGTGATGTAATTTGCTCTTCGCCCATCCTGACTTCTTTTTTGAATGAAATGACTTACTTTTTGTCACTGGAAACTTTCCACATTGCATGATAAGGTCAGTAAACAAATATCTTCACAGCGCACTGTTGCCTTTTGTTGACCACTTTGCCTTTTGCAAAGCCGGTTACCAACCAAAGAACCCAACAAGTATGCCCCGCACTGTCGCAATAGCATCAGTGCTGCTCAGTTGGTGTCCCGTCAACTTTTTGGTTCACAGACTACATCCGGACTTTTACGTGGGACAAGAAACTGGAGATGATGGTGAAGTCGACGGGCATTGTCGGAGGACAAGGTTAGCCTTGAATCTCTTCATGAATCTTCCTCGACGTTTCTTGGCTCTTTTCTTGACTTTTCTTGACCGAAATGTTGAGTTACCGGCTCTTTTCTTGACTTTTCTTGACTGAAATGTTGAGTTACCGGCTCTTTTCTTGACTTTTCTTGACCGAAATGTTGAGTTACCGGCTCTTTTCTTGACTTTTCTTGACCGAAATGTTGAGTTACCGGCTCTTTTCTTGACTTTTCTTGACCGAAATGTTGAGTTACTGGCTCTTTTCTTGACTTTTCTTGACCGAAATGTTGAGTTACTGGCTCTTTTCTTGACTTTTCTTGACCGAAATGTTGAGTTACCGGCTCTTTTCAGAGCCATACTCCTCTTAAGAGATGATCTGATGATATACATGGTGTCACCGCAAACAATTTGTCCTTCGAGAAAGGTCCTGCTGGGATCGACACTTTATCATCAGGCCCTCTAAATGCATGAGGTTCATAAAATAATGCTAATAACAAAAGCAAATCTCTAAAATTAGTGGGCGTGACGTTTCGATCCTAGCAGGACCTTTCTCAAAAGTGTCGTTGTCACTTTGCCATTGAGAAAGGTCCTGCTCGGATTTTGATTTTTGAGATTTGCATTTTGGTAATTTTAGTCAGCAAGCAGTTTGCAACATTTTTGTATATCGCTTTTAAAAAAAAACGTTGACAAAATTTTGAATATAACTGAAAAGCATAAAGAAGTGCTCTTTTTCTTCTTCTTAATAAAAAAAAACTTCTCACAGGGAAATTGCCGACGGTAGTCTCCCCCGAGCTCTACCGCACCCGTTTCTGCGAGGCCATGGACAAGTACTTCCTCCTGGTCCCCGACCGATGGACCAACCTAGGCACCGAGTTCTGAGAACCCAGAGGGGTGGGGGGGGGGGGGAGGGTGCCTCAGGTCACAACAGTCCAGTCGTCAGGCACTCGTCATCCCTTGCAGAGAGACACTTTGTCATAGACTGCCTGGCTGTGCCCGCGGCCCAATTTATGACACTATCAATGTCATTTTGTAACCTCAAAGGTCCTACTCAGCATCCCCATGAGCCGTTATTTTGCCAGCTCAAATAATTTAACCATTATCTCGGTCACATTGACTGACTAAATAGTCCAGGTGGGAACGACGGTAAGATTGAACCATTTGACCATCGTCTCAGTTGAATTTTCGTCTAGTGGAAACGGGGCTTATTTCAACTGCAGTGAAATAAAGTGGACATTATACACGGGAATTTACGGTACTCTGTCCGTCGTCTGGAGACTGCGGAGATTGAAGCAGTGTGATGGTCTTATAAAAGATCCTGGGTGCAATGAGGTGTGAAGGATCCAGCACTGGATCCCGCTCAGGAACTTGAAGTTGGTAAAATATTATACATGTATGTATAATATTCTATTTCAAATAAAGGTCCAGTACTATGTTACATATTGTAATGAAGCGTATGGACAAGACGCAAGGAGAGGTGAAAATGTAGATGTTCGTTGTTCATTGTTCGTCTTTATTACAGCATGCAAGACAAGGGGCATTGACAGAAGACCACAGAATTTGAAATAATGTATGTACAAATTAACCTTTCATTTATAGTAAGCTTCTAAAGCACAGTATGGCTTATGATCAATATCACAGAGTCCGACATTAAAAATCAACACAAAGAGGTGGGTTTTTTTGTTCTTTATGCATATTAAAACTTGATATTTGCTGGAAGTTCTGAAGCTCATTTACATAGGTTGTAGGCACCAAGAAAGTATATAAAATTCAGATTATTTATTAATTTTGCATAGCTTTCTAACATAAAATGAACCGTATTTGTTTAATTTACACGTTTGTAACAATTCTGTACATTTTTGTTTATATATACAACAAAGTCACTGAAATGCTGTACAAGTACCTTTGAGAAAAGACAATCGACCTTTGAGAATACATACACGTCACTTACAATACATCCACCTTCGAAAATAATGAATAGAGAATAACTGGTTGCTTGGACGATTACCGGCCTCTCGCTGAGATCAAACCCAGATGTGAATTGTCACTTTCTGAACAATATGCAGCAAATAAGACTTAAGGCTTTGCATGGTGGGTGAATCAATATAGGAAGGTTTGCGGTGACACCATGAATCAGGTCTTTTAAAGGAAGAGGTTTGGTTCTGAAAAGAACCCGAGTGATAACTCGACATTTCGACCAGTATGCCCTGGCCGTCATCAGGAGAATGTCTTGGGCTCGGTGGTGGAACTCCTTAATATGCAGCAACAGAATTAATGACGTGAAAGTGAAAACTAAAATGAAAACATCCCTTTCTAGTACTTTATGGTAACTGTGCATTGCCCATCACAAATAACTGAGTTTTCCAACCCTCTGGGCTTTATTGCATAGGACAAAAGAGGAAGTTGATAAAAGAAAGAAATACTATGGGATCTCGGGGAAATACAGAGGAATCTGTCATATCTGTATAATAGTCACTTGTGTGTACTTTTGATTAGTAAAAAATGTCCTGCGACTGAAAACACCTTGTGTAAGGTGTGCACAGTTTCCTGGTGTATCGCACGTGTGCAATGAAATAATTGAAATAATTGTTTGTCACATATTTAATGGAATGGGTATGAGTTTGCTTGGGCTGCCTTAAATATGTTTGTCGTAGACTTGTAAAAAATTACTGGCACAAAAGCTGAATATATTTTATCTTTCACGGCATTAAGAAAGGGATTAATTAATAACACCTCATTTTGATCGATCCGTATAATTATTGTATCAATTTTATTTTTTTCGCAGACGGAAGACAAAGAGTATCGTTAATAAATACCAATCTATCAGTGGACCGGTTTCTGAAACATTTCTGATTTTGATCTAGAGGGAGTTTCATTGGATCTTTGCTCTGTCGTGCTGATGCCCAAAATACATGTACCAATGGTGAATTGCAGATGGTGCATTGCAGGTAGTAGCCATGCTAGTTAATTGGTAGACTAGATGTACAGTATTGTGAATTATTTCAGTTAAAACAATGTTAGATACACAATTGTTGATCGGACGGATTTACTATTTTCTATACAGATAAGAAAAACGGTTCCAATTTCTGTCCAAAATGACAAAGTTCATCATGGAATGGATTGAACTTGAAGGCATGAAATGGTAATTCATAGGAATGAATACAAAAAGATGACTGAAGCGCGACTTGCTTTATCTCATGGGATTCGGTTTTGCACCGTCATAGACAAGGTTTGAGAATCATACGTAGTTGTCAATTTAATCTACACATTCAAGGAAGCACTGATACCCATAAGGCATTTATTTGTTCAAATCGAAATATAAAAAAAAATCATTTGATTGGACTTTGGAGGAAGAAAGATTGTGTTTGTTGTTCATGCACAGTAAAAACTACACCAACCAAGTAAATGCCCATACTCTAACTCCCATTCCCACAAATCCTTCCAAAATTAGCATCCTTGCTGAATGTTAATACAGTATCTTTAGAAGAGCAGGGTACCAGTTGGAAAGAGTGCATAAGCTTTTGTAAGCTTTTGCACTTGTCCAACTGGTCAGTCCTTTATGGGCTGCAATTAAGATGTTAATAATAACATTCCTCAGTTAAGACTAACACCTGGACACAGGGTACAGCTCTTGAGCAGTAAGGATTAAACAATTCCCAAATTGAGGACAGATTTCAGCTGAGATGGAGCAAGAGAACAAAAGTAGGGCGTAGCTGCCAACATATCTTAAAGAAATTAGGAATACCTCTGCTAAAAAAAAAAAAGGAATCACAGAGCAAACTACATTAGGAATGCATGTGTATTTCCAAGCCCCAAATCGGAATCTGTTGTCGAGAGCTTGTAAAAAAAATGATACATTTATAGGAATAGGAATGGTTGGCAGCTATGGCGCATTAAGGGGGCAACCTGTTAAACTTTGACTTGAAATACTTGCAGATGGGGAGGGCGGCTGAGTGACTCGGATGGTGATGTCTACAAAGGGGACGGCTCCTTGTCGGAGAGGCTACTACGCTGACTCCACACAATGACTGGCCTGGGCTTCGTCCAGCACACTCCGGAAGCTCTCCACGCTGACCTGACCGTCCTCGGACCGGGTGGAGGCCAGGCTCCACAGCTTCTGGAAGGTGTCGTTGTCCATCTTGACTCCGACGGAGGTGAAGATGTCCTTGATCTGGAGGGGCGGAAGAGGGAAATCCGATTGAAATACATTTGCAAGTTGTGTGAAAATAGCCAAGAATATTTCGGTACTATTGTCAATGGTTGAATATACGACAGTTAAAAGTGATGAGAAAGGTGATGCCTTTGAGAAAGGTCCTGCTAGGATCGAAACGTCAGGCCCACTAAATTTTAGACAGTTAAAAGTGTAAGGTTTGCGGTAACACCATGTAGCACTTCTCTTTCGAGAAGGACTGGGGCTCTGAAAAGAGCCGGTAACTCATCGTTTTGGGTCATGTGACTTAAGGCTTTGCATGGTGGGTGAAACAATATAGGAGGATTTGCGGTGACACCATGTATAAGGTCTCTTTAAGAAGAGGTGTGGTTCTGAAAAGAACCCGAGTGGTAACTCGACGTTCCAGCCAGTATGCTCCGGCCGTCATCAGGAGAATGCCTTGGACTCGCTGGTGGAGGAGCTTATAAGCCGATGATTGCTGAGGCAGGAAGGCAGGAAGGATAATCCTACTGGGAGGGATAATCCTACTTGTGGGGGGGATAATTCTGATTGGGTTCTGATAACTGAGATTGCTTGCAACTTGTACCTGCGTCTGCGGCCTCCCTTTGAAGAAATCCTTCTCGTAGATGCCCCTGTTGCTGTAGATGGAGGGGTTGGTCAAGCCGTAGGCATCCGACTCGTCTCCGTAATTCTTGTTGTCGCTGATTCTCTTGATCCGCGGGGCCGAGATGTCGCTGCGGATTGTCGGGATTCCGTACGAGCGGTAGTCTGGCAACAACAAAAAAGCACAGTGGAATCTGTTGTCAAGAGCTTGTAAAAAGTGATACATTTTCACCAGAAAAAGAGAGGAGTGAATCCTTCCAAAATAGGAATGGGTGGCAGCTATGTCTTTGGTTTGCACCGCTGAAACAATAAAAAAAAAAAAAAAAAAAAAAATCACGCCATTTCAAGTCATACATCCCTGTACCATCTCAAAGGAATGATTACTCCCAAAATAGGAATGGTTGGCAGCTATGCATGTGTATTTCCAAGCCCAAGGAATCTGTTGTCAAGAGCTTGTAAAAGGTGATCCATTTTTACCCCCCCCAAAAAAAAAAAAGAGGAATGATTCCTCCCAAAATAGGAATGGTTGGCAGCTATGCATGTGTATTTCCAATTCCAAGGAATCTGCTGTCAAGAGCTTGTAAAAGGTGATCCATTTTTACCCCCCCCCCAAAAAAAAAGAGGAATGATTCCTCCCAAAATAGGAATGGTTGGCAGCTATGCATGTGTATTTCCAATTCCAAGGAATCTGCTGTCAAGAGCTTGTAAAAGGTGATCCATTTTTACCCCCCCCCAAAAAAAAGAGGAATGATTCCTCCCAAAATAGGAATGGTTGGCAGCTATGCATGTGTATTTCCAATTCCAAGGAATCTGTTGTCAAGAGCTTGTAAAAGGTGATCCATTTTTCCCCCCCCCAAAAAAAAGAGGAATGATTCCTCCCAAAATAGGAATGGTTGGCAGCTACGTCTCTGGTTTGCACCGCTGCCGGCCGGCTCAGCGAGGAGGCTCACCTTTCGTGGACACACCGCCCACCACGGCGTTGATCATGGAGGCGGAGGTGCGATGCTCGCCCACGGAGCGGTCGATCTGCTTGCGGAGCCTCTCCACGTCCTCCTCCCCCTCGCCCCCCGAGGCCTGCCGCGCCTGGGCGCCGCCGCCACTGCCGGCAGAGTCCGGGGCCAGCTCGCCGCCCTGCTGCATCTTGTCCTTCCAGTTGAGGAAGTTGGCAAACTCGGCGTAGTCGATGTGGCCGTCCTGGTTGCTGTCGCAGTAGGCGATGAGCTGGTCAAGCAGTTCGGGCTCCACCGGCAGGCTGAACTGACTGCAGCAGGCCCGCAGCTCCTGGCTGTCGATGCGGCCGTCTCCGTTCTGCAGAACCAGGGGAAGGGGGAAGGTTGGTGGGACAGAAAACAAACAAACAACGTAATTCAATGAGGGTTTGCCATGCTTGACGTAATGAGCACTGAATGCCCAGCGCTGAGCCCGATGCCTCATGAAAAGATGATGCAATGATGCAATGGTGGGTGAGCAGAGATATCAGGCTGTACATGAAGGAGATAGCAAGTGAAGAATAGTTTACGGTGACACAATGTACAAGCTATCATGTGAGTTAGTGTGGCTCTAAGAAGAGCTGAGGTACTCAATGTTTCAGAGCAGAGTGCACTGTCATCAAGAGCCAGTCAGAGAGAGAATGTACCCTGTGCGTCATCAGGAGACTGATAGAATGTGTGAGAACACGTTGGCCCTTTTCCCCAACGTCTCTGTTATAAATTCAAACGCTGAAAACACAAGGTTGGAGTTCTTTGTTTAAGCCGAAGCTTTAGATTCTTTTTCAAAAACGCAGTATAACATTCAAAAATGCCAAAGCCAAAGGCCTCCCATTTTCATGCCTTGCACTTTAAAATGGACGAAAGAACTAGAGACAAAGCTAGAGGCCTGAGCCTAAGCCAGGTTTTGGAAAAAAAGGACCATTGAGTGTAAAGTATATGACTTCGGGTGAACCTCCTGATTCACTCTGCGAATGGCTGCACGCACGGTACGGAGGCTGATAGAACAGAGGGGGAATGGATCGGGTCTGGATCTGCTCCTACCTTGTCGTAGTGGTTGAAGGCGGCCCGCAGGTCATTGAAGTTGTGGTAGTTGGCCTTCTTCAGCTGCTGCCGGACGGCGGCCAGGAGCCCCCGGTCCCTGTCCTTGCCGCGCAAGTAGGCGCCCTGCGACCGGCCATGCATCAGGTCGCCGGCGCCGTACTCGTCCGGCTTGATCAGGATGCCATAGGCGTGGTCTGGCGGCACCCGCATGGTCTCCTTGATGGGGTCGTGCACCAGGCCCAGCTGGGGCTGGGTGCGCTCCCGGAAGTCGTCCACCCGCTTGGAGACCACCTTGGTGCCCGTGTCCCTGCAAGAATGAAGGAAGAGTCGGATCAATAATCACTGCTATGGTTTCATCGCGCATTATTGTTTAGCACTGCTGCCACTGCGTGCATCTGCTTGGCGCTAGACTTATGAGGAGACTTGGAATCATTACAAAACAATGGAATGCTAGCATTGACTGGTTTCCAATGCTTCTAAAAAGCCTTTGGGAACTTTGAATAACTTGTGCAAGCAACCAGCTAATAACAAGAGGGAAGAATATCAGGTAAATACAAAAAAAAACTGTTGCAAACTGCTCACTGACTAAAATGACCCGCAATACATAAATCTCAACAGTTAGAGGGCCTGACATTTCGATCCACGCAGGACCTTTCTTAGTGTTTTTGCCTCTTTGCCCGGTGGAGTTCGAAGCTGAATGTTGGCAGTGTGAGAACGCTAAAAGGGCCCATTGTGGACGAGCTGTGTAGGCTCCTGTAGTACACGCAGCTGTGACTGGAATGGTTTTGTGGATGGGCCGTGGGTCCTATTGCACAAGGGTCACATAGCTCTGGCATGAAGTGCTTGAATATAATGCATGAATATCAGAGTACTTCGTGCGCTTCACAAACGATCGAAGAACACTGGTAAAGATAGTGTGACAGCTAGTTTGCATATTTCTCCTGCGCAGCGCCCTCGCTTGACCTACTTTATTAGCAGAGAGCCATTGCACCGCTTACACATGTGATTGCAGCAGTCTGCATTTCTCATACACTGTACAAGAATAGTTGCCTTGAGATCTCCTTGATGTCTCGACCAGTTTGGTTTTTTTTTTTTTTCATTTGATGCTCCACCATTAAAGAACCAGTCAGTGAATGTACACCATCCTTGTCGTGTCACATTTCCTAAGGTGCCACAATAGCAAAGACTGGACCGGGACTGGAGCCTAGGACCTCTGGCTTAAGGGGTCATCACCCGATTGAGCTATCCAGCCCTTAGGTAGGGGCCTTCCCAAATAGTCAACTATCTTTGCTGTAGTGGGGGCAACCCAACATGTTAATCATTTCAGATTGCTGGCAATGACATCACACTCTGGAGGACTTACAGGTAGTCGTTGCGGAGCCACTTCAGTGTCTTGGCCACGTTCTTGCCGTCATTGTCGTGCGGCGTGGCCACGCCAAACAGGCTTTCCTTGGGGTAGCGGCTCCAGTCGTAGTTGCGGTCCACCGCCTCGCCTACGTGGTACTCGTGGTGGGTCAGCCGGTAGAGGTCGCGACCCGCCTCGCTCTCCTCCATGACCTGATGGTGGGGCTTCGGGGGACTGACCAACTCCCCGGCCGTCACGTCTGTGTCATCGAAAGCCAAGAAAAAAAGTCAAACGCAATACATTTCTGGGAAAGTAACCAAGAAAAACTGATTGGATATGAATTTCAAAAGTTAGAGGGCCTGGCGTTTCAATCCAAGCAGGACCTTTCTCAAAGGCAAGGTGAAAAGGACATACACAGACAGTCAGGGGAAGGAAAGCCCTGACACACGTGCCAGAGAAAGGTATGCCTTTGAGAAAGGTGTGCTTTTGAGTTTGAGAAAGGTCCTGCCTTTGAGAAAGGTCCTGCCTTTGAGAAAGGTACTGCCTTTGAGAGAGGTCCTGCCTTTGAGAGAGGTCCTGCCTTTGAGAAAGGTTTTGCCTTTGAGAAAGGTCCTGCCTTTGAGAGAGGTCCTGCCTTTGAGAAAGGTCCTCCCAGGATGGGAACAGCAGGCCCCTCAGATTATTTTGAGGAATTGTTTCCTGGGACATGAAAGCCAAATGAAGATGGCATGCCATACTCTCGGCCAGACTCTGGGGACGATCAACTCCACTCCACTCCACTCACCAAACACGTTGGCGATGCCAAACTTGGCCTGGTACTGGTCCAAGTCCTTGGGCAGGCCAGTGCTCTGGTCGTGCGACTTGCCCAGGGGTCCCTTCTGCTTGCTCAGGTACAGGGACGACTCCTTCTTGTCGGCCAGCCTCTGCTGGAACAGCGACTTGGGGTCCGGGTTGATCAGCTCGCCGGCCTTTGGGAACGCACAGAGGATTGCCGATGGAAACGTTAGCACAAGGTTAGCACAGACCTTAAATTCAAAATTTAAAAGTTTTCGACCTCGGGCACTATTTTGCACACAACAAACCAAACGGTTATTCTGCCGGAGGTCGTTCCTGAATAACCGTTTGGGGAAGAGGGGCGGCAGAACGTAAATGACAGTTTGTAAATCAGAGTTAGGGACTGGCAGAATAGCGTTTGCGGGAAGGATGCTGTCGCCGGGTCAATATGTACACTGCCTTGTTTTTTCTTTGCTGAAATTCCACCCCCCACCCCGACTAAAATGTCCTTAACAATTATTTGCACATTGATCGCGGCTAGCGGGTGACTTACAAAGAGCGAAGCTTTGGTTTTGACGCCGTGGTTGACTGTCGAGGCGACGTCAGGATCCAGGGCTTTACCGTAGAACACTCTCCTCACTTGCGGCACTGCCTGGGTGAAGTTCCGGAATTTCTTCACTTGGTCTGGAGTTTGAACCTGCATTGAATGAAATAGGCAATGACTCACAAGCTCTTACTAGTCTTAGTCTTACTCTTAAGCCGTGTTCGCACTGGAATTTTTTTTTTTATTGAGACCGTGGGTAACGCGTAAATCTTACCACCGTCTGCACTCGGATTATCGACATGGGTAGATAACCGCAACGACGGGTAAAACTTAACCGACTGACTAAATACAAATGCATGAGATGGCGCTTCCGCACTGGACTTTTCGACTTGGTTAAACTGACATTGGTCAATTTATCTTGGCTGAAGTCAGTCGGTTAACTTAACAACCATTCAAGCTGGGTAGTTACCTACCTGGGAGGAAAACTTCCTGGGCTGTCTGCACTGGACTTAAATTAAATGGTCAAGTTACCCATTTGCTTGGTTAGTTTCCCCCAAAAAAAGTCCTGTGTGGACAGGGCTTAAGTCTTACCTAGGTCTTTCACACCACCGAACAAAACTATCTTATCTAAAAAAAATGTCTACGGGTATTTTCTTGGATCAAATTACTAATTTATATTTACCCTTTCTATGTTAAGACAGTCCCTTGTTGTTTCACCTTCCATTGTGATGAGTTTACCAGCCTGGAAAATAAAAACATGAATTAATGTCAGTGAAAAAAAAATCATCGTTATTAAATCAGTTTCAAACTTTCATCAACTGTTCAGAATCGCAGTTGTAAAGTTTTCGTAACTAAACTTGAACTTAAGATCTGATGTCCGAATTAATTTCAACGTTAATTAACTCACCGAAGTCATGTCCGGGTTCATATCCTTAAACTTGCCGCTGTTGCTTCCGACTGTCGGCAGCCGAGATTGACGAGTGCTCGGTGCTGAGTGAGACTGTCGTGGGTCCATTGTGGAAGCCTCCATAATTTCCTGATCGGAAATCCTGATCTGTCGTGCAACAAAAACCAGCCCTTTCAACTTGAAAAAAACACAGGAAATTGACCTTCCCCCAAAAAGACGATAATACTAGTTTGGTGCTCAATAACTTAATAAATTACAGGTTCACGAACACCGAATTGTAGTTCAATGTGGTTCAATGTATCACAGTACGGTGTTATGTGTATGGACTACACTGCACCTAACGATCAACTTCATCAAGCAGCTGAAGTTCAGTAAACAACTCCACAACAACTGACCACCATGTGCAATCATCGCAGTTTACATAGCAACCAGCCTTTAAATTATTTTAATTAAAGCATGCATAGTTTTATTATATTTATACATTTTAAGATTTTATTCCTAAAACAAAAAACAATTAATAAATTAATAAATATTATTTAAGATTATTAAAGCTCTAAATATCCTATTCTGATATAAATTTTTATAAAATATATTTATAATATTAGAACGTGGCAAGTCATTCTAACCTTTGGCCGTATTGGAACTCACGAGCTTTTTCACTACGGACGAGATTTCATTACGAGATTTGATAGAGCGATGTCATCATCGAAGACGGGTTTCCCTCCCTTCATTGCAAGGCCAATGTCTCTTCCTGTAGTTTGATGTGTCGTCGCTGCCCAGAAACCCAAAACTTTTTTTAAGTTTTCGTCTACTTCGGTGAGAAAATGTTGCATTTTTCTAGAGGCATTACAAACTGTAGTTTACCTTTGATGCTACAGATCACCTTTTGTGACAGTCACAATTTCCTTCGTGGTGTTAATTAGATGGCCAAAGCGGCTCATCCTTACACCAGTCTTACGTGTATACCGTATACTCCGTAGTGTTGTGTCTATGGGCCCTACACAGACTGGTTTGGTCACTGCCCATTTTTCTTAATATTATGATCATGTATGCCACACAAAATGGGAGTCGCTCACGTGATTTATTGGGTGTTGATCGCAATTCCCCAAGTGGACATTGTATTCCTTGAGCTGACACAGTGACAGGGAGGGGGTTTTATATTTCCAAAGGGCTCATAGTTCGTAAAAAATAAAGAGAGAGAAGTGGTTTCAACTTTTTAAGGGTCACTTCATTTGGGGCCTCTGCTCTGGTATTGGTAATCATCAGTTGAATTTGTCAGTGTCATTGCCCCACCTGCAACAGACATTTGGCAATGACTTAACTATATTTAAGTCTAAATTGCCTCAGGAAGTTGTGTACCCAGTACTCCAGTAGGTTGTTTTCCCACATTGCCACAGTGTCATTGTTACTGTAGTGTTAGTACTGTTAATGTTCTGTTATTGTTAGCAGTTTAGATAGGCTTTTTGTACTGATCTATGTCTTGGCAATTCAGGGTGAGCTGTCATTATCCCTTGGCTTCTCATATTATTTTTGTCTGGACCCGTATTATACAATACAGTTTCAGTAGTCAGTACACATGATACATCCTTGTGACACTCTGGCTCTGGTTACATGTACTTGGCCCTTACTGGGTTGATGATAGGCAAATCTGGAACGATTTTGGTTTAATACCCTTATTAAAAGGGTGGAAAAACCTCCACAATAGACCAACTATTATCATGTAGAGAAACGACATTGTGTTGCACAACCACTTGACCAAAAAATGGACTTGCGGTATTCCCCCAAATCATGATTTTGTGACGCGTATTTGTCAACCGGACGGCAGTCAGCAGTGACAGCAGGCACTGTGTACAAAAGTCAGAATATACACTTAACTAGTCCTACATACGCGCCACACATACGCACCACAAAACAGTGAATTTTGGGGAAACTAACTCCAATTTTTTTCAGCAAGTGGTTGTTCCAGACAATGGTTAATGTCTACATCACCATTTATTAGTCGTATCAGATGTCTGAGTATATCGAGTCCTTAAGAACACATGATTTTAGGCCATTACTTTGTTCTTTAGCATGCATGAAACAGTAGGCCAAGCTGCCTATCGTCAATCAGAAACCTTTTAAAATGACACCCTATTTTCAATTCCTTGCTGAAGGCATGTGTGCAATGCATGCATCATTCTGGATTTGCTTCTGGTTTCCTTTTTTTGTTGACTCTTCTTTTCCCCTTCCTTCCAAAATACCTTTGACACCATTTAAGGTGTTGAACGCAAGTTGTAAAGGTGATATGAGAACAGTGCAAGGGATCCCTCTTGCATCGTTCTCATGTGACCTTTGCCCTGCAGGATTTGAAAAGGGCTGCCATTTGCCATTGCCCACAACTGTCAAGGTGAAAGTTCATGCACCTTCAGGGTCATGACCCTGATGACAGTGCAAGAGGGATTCTTTGCCCTGCAGGATTAGAACTTGGGCTCCCATTTGCCATTGCCTGTCAAGGTGAATGTTCATTTTTTCATGCACCTTCAGGGTCATGACCCTGATGGCACTGACAGCGCAAGAGGAAGAGGCATTATGGCATCCATAATGGATTTGGGCTGAGTGAAGTTGAACTCCATTCCATGTTGATGTCATGAAACTCATCGTAGACGGTTGACCAAGTCACTAGTTTGATTGTGCTTTCAGCTCATTTACTTGTGTACATGAGGAATCAAAACGGCTAAACCACAACCAGTGTTGCGGCCTTCGTGACCGTTGTTTATAGATTAACTTTTGTTTTGCCACAAGGATATGTGCGTGTTTGACTATGCATGGATCAGTGCCAAGCTGGGCTTGTAGGGATCTGTCTGGTGTTTGTTAGTCAGGAGAAGCTGGGAAAGAGTTTGTTTTTGCTTGTTTGCATGTACGGGAAATGTAATTCATTGCATACATTCTTCACTCTTTGGAGAGCCTGGCATTTCGATCCCAGTAGAACCTTTCTCAAAGGCAGAATGACTTCTGCAATTGAGACAGGTCCTGCTAGGATCAAAACGTCAGGCCCTCCAAATTTTGGTTCTCACCTTGTTGGTCATTTTAGTCAGTAAGCAGTTTGCAACATTTTTGCATATTGCTGTCCTGACCTTCCTCAATCCTCCATAATCCTCCGGGTTGTGGAGGATTTTGGAGGATTGCGGCAAGTATGAAAATTTCCAGTTGGAGGATTGTGGAGGATTACCGGAGGAATGTGAAGGAATGAGGAGGATTCGAAGTAGAAAGCATAAGGGGTAAGGGTTATTCTTGCCTCTTGTTAGCTGGTTTCCCGCATGAGTTTTTCAAGGTTCCCAGAGGCTGTCAGAACCATTGGAAATCAGTCAATAGTATTCCATGTAGCTATTTCCATGGTTTTCTATTGATTCTACATGTAAGTGTCCCCTAGTCTAGCGCCTACCAGATGCATGCAGTGGCAGCAGTGCTGAACAAATTTGTGCACATTTTGGTTGTGTGCCAAACCCACCCTTGTCTCATTTTTGGTTGGCAGCTTGAAAGTCTATAGACTCTGTTGTTTTTGTCCTGGCATGTTCCATTTCCTCATTCCAACAAGATCCAAATTATATCTTCTGTTATACAGCGGGAACCTCTTACATTTGGCAAGCCGCTTTTAGGGTCTAATGTTTGAGAATGTGTATTGCTTTCCACAAATGTTCTGGGTAAATAAACGAGGCACTTAGAAACTGATGACGTTGCTAGTTTGGAATCATTCTGGCTATCTGTGTGCATGTTATTCACATGGCAGATACTAGTTTTACGAACTTTGTGTTCTTCCAAATCTGTCTGAATACCATTATCATGTTGCAGATTGTTGATGTAGAAATGTAAATTGTGTCGTATACTGTCATACAGTAACTCACAAACTAATTTAGACATGGATATAGTCTCACTGATGGTAAAAGTGTCGACCATACTCATCCCTAAACCTTAATTTGGTATGTGTTGCTCAGCTGGCTCCACAAGTGGTCCTAATGGAAGGCCTGCTGAGACCAACTTCATGTACACTGGGCCAATTCAAAGAAGTGTTTTCCATTCGTTATGGACGATACCACTACCGTACCAGCTAATGTAACAGGGCAGAGTTGAGGGGTTGGGCCTGAGTTGGGTTTGTGGGATTTGTTGAATCGGTAAGAGTGCTTGCCACCCCAAAGTTCTGTCTAAGGTTGGTGCCTATTATGTTTTGGGCTAAAAGACTATTTGCTGTTGATGGAAAATTTGTGATTGCTTTGAGGTTAGAAGTAACATTTCCTGAAGATCCTGCATGCTCAAGTGGCCGCACTGGGTGGGAAAGATTCTCCACGCCCCAGCGCTTTCATCGGTCATATACGTAAGCACCGATGATAGTTGGTATCCAGCAGTCCTTCTGACGACGGGCAGAGTACACACTACCCGAAACGTTGAGTTACCTGCACTTTTCAGAGCCATACTCCTTCTTGAAAGAGAAGTGCTGCACGGTTACCGCAATACCGCAAACCTTCCACTAAGTCTCATTTGTTTGTGTTTATTGTTTTTGTCTCCTGCAGGAGGTGTGCATGTTCAAGTGATTGGTGTCCGTCTCCTCCGGCTGTCAGACTTGCCAGCAACCAGGATTTGTTATCGTTGGATTCTTGGGGGCCCGCGAGTCAATTCCCCCATTGACTTGGATGTGCAGTTGAGAAGCATTGCCCAAATAGACTGAACAGTTTCACGGCGTGGAGAGATGGCTGCCAGGGGTGGTGCGCAGAGACCAAATGGGACACAAGGGAAGATCTGTCAGTTCAAACTGGTCTTACTGGGGGAGTCGGCAGTGGGCAAGTCCAGTCTAGTGCTACGGTTTGTCAAGGGCCAGTTCCACGAGTACCAAGAGAGCACCATAGGTGGTAAGTACTAAGTAGAGCTGCTGTTGGCTGCCCTTCTTTTCGCAAAATGTTGGCGCAGCGCGTACATGTTTGCTGCAAACCTGTTCGTGCAGTTTTACATCCTCCTCGTTCTGCTGCTTACTTGCCTCAATCCTCCACATTCCTCCAACACAACCCGGAGGATTATGGAGGATTGAGGAAGGTCAGGGTTAAAGGATACCCAGCCACCACACTGCACAGCGATGCCAGTCAAAAGGAGGATAGAATGCGGAGAAGCTTTGAAATGCCGTTGTCCATGTTGAATGCCTGGGTAGGGAGAATTGAAGAACAACCCCTACCACACACACACAAACTGTGTATGGTCATGATCCTGTGTTAGGGTCTGTCAGAATTTACCTAAGAGTTCTGCTTAGCCCTAGAAATGGAATAAGCGGAAATTGTCTGGAGAGCAACAACCAGAATGTTTGTGTTGCTTTGATTTAATTTTATTCATTTTCATCTCAATATCACTTTGTGAAAACATCATTATTGATTCCCTTATTTGGATCATCCTGGCTTAGAATTCCAGTTATGGGTTATTGGAAATGTCACCTTTCATTGTCCTAGTAAAACCTGTGCTGACTTTTTCTAGGCCCTACTTTATGTATTGAGGTCAAAGTACAGTGAATACATGTATGTATGCAGGTCCCCGGGGGTTGAACTAGGGCATTAGAACTAGGACACTAATGTGTGGGCGTCAGTGTCGCTTTTATATTGTATACAAGCGCTCCGTTGGGACTGACCATGTTGGAGCATTTACGTGCATGAATAATAAAGCAATGTTTAATTAAAGCTTGCTCATCAATGAGTCCACATGCGTGTGAATGTCATCCAGTGTGAAATGAAATGTGACACTTGCGGTAGTTTCCTCAAATTGCGGGTTGAAATGTTTTTGGTTTTGAAACGGGTCAGGGTGACGTACTAGCTCGTGCATGCACTTCAGTAGGACCAAAACCGGAAAAAGATAATTGATGTTCCTTTGCTCCAGATTAGGTGGTGCTTGTACATTAACTATCGTCAAAAGCTGGTGTTTAATTTTAATCAGAAATAACATAAAGAGAGGATACAACTTTGCCACCATAGGTTGTCATCATGTAGAGCAATACGTGGTAGTGAAATGTGTTTATATAAGGGGAGACGGCAGGTGCAATTTAATAGGCTACCGCGGTCAATTGGTTCAGAAAGGAAAGGAGGTAACGCCCATGTACGTTTTCTGCCTAAAGGGCAGAACATGTATGTTTTGACTCCACTGCAAAGTCTATTATACAGTACATGAACTGGGCTTGAAACAGCAGGGTAGAGCTTGTATTTTTTTATCAAGGACATGAAATTCCGAGCAGCCCTCAATGTTTGACTCATCCAGATTGATGATAAGGCCTGTCTTATCATATTCACCACTAGAACCTATGATCAGGATCGTTTATCTTTCGTCTCCCCACCACCCTTGACTCAGGTCATGTCACGTCTGCTACATTGATAAAAAAAAACAATATCCATGTACATGTAGTCATGTACACCATGTGTCATTCTGTAGATCGCATTTGCATGAATTATGCAGATTTGCAGTGCTGTGCTACTTGTGTATGAGACTGTAACCAGCAAATTGGCATTTTTGTATACAGTGTCCTAGTCTGCCAGACATGTCAAACAAAAGATCAATACAATTCACTGCAGACAAGTTTCTGACAAAAGAAATACAAGAATGGTTTTTACACCAACCATGCACATGAAGAGGCTCACATTTGGTCCTACATGTAGCCCAATTCCAATCATATTTCAAGAATGATGTCAATATTGTACCCTTATTTTTCAAAGCAAATGAACATGCAGGACTGGATATGATATATGTGACAGTGGTTCATGTTCATGGACAGATTGGGAAAACTACAGATAAATTCAGTGTGTATTTCGTATCTAGATATTCTGTAGGTGCTTACAGCGTGTTTGCATCGGTGCTAATAAAAAGTCGTTGAATTGCCTTGATGCCCCGAATTTGTTTTTGCGATTGCCTCGATGCCCTTCAAAAATTGCAGAAATTGCCGTGATGCCCTTAATTTGCCGAAATTTCGAGGCAAAAATTGCCGTGCCCTTTTTAAGCCGGAGTTCCTGCCCTGGTATACCATGCCCGAATTTACAAGTGATGCTGGTCTGTAAAATACGTTACATTGCATAGGCTCATTTGAACTGTGCAATGACTGAGATGAGATGTACCTGAAAT
The DNA here is from genome assembly GCA_949987565.1 of Luidia sarsii. Classification (NCBI taxonomy): domain Eukaryota; kingdom Metazoa; phylum Echinodermata; class Asteroidea; order Paxillosida; family Luidiidae; genus Luidia; species Luidia sarsii. The sequence goes on from OX465107.1 coordinate 18,107,644, forward strand.
AATTGGGAGTATTAACGAGGGGTGTTTATCTTTGTCCATATTTTCATAAATCTTTTCACCATAGAAAATTGCTAGATCGGGGTTAATTAATTTGAATGCACATTGGAGTAATGTTTGATTTTGATTTCATTGTTGAAATTATCTTGAAATGAATATTCACAGTGGTTTAACATCCTACATTGTAAATGTACTTTGCGTACTGTACTTGTGGTGGCCTGGATAACCTCTGTAGTGGATTCACCTCCTAATCTAATATTGCCAGAGCAGTATCATTCATAGTTTCAATTATACGGACACCCTAGTCCCTAGCATTCACAGCCCAGTCCGGTACGAAGCTCCCGCACACATTGCAGCTAATGAAATGCCCCTCGGACTCTTGAGTCCGGTGCGATGGCGGCATTAATCGCGGCGTCATCTCGACCGTGCAAAGACACGCACTGCAAATGTGGAATAATGTATGGTGATCTGAGCTGTGAAAGACGAGTCAGATGGGGTGATACGGATCATTATCAAAACAGATGCGTCCCCAAGACTCCCCCGCGTGAGTGTCGTCCACTGCCCAGCCAAGCCCGACCTGATGACAACATCATCCATGATCCGCCTCCAAATCCAAATCACAGCCAAATGCGTGCCTTGAGAGCTCGACTTCACTCGCCACTCACCAGGCACTCTACATGTACATGTGGCTGTGGGATATCTGTTCTACATAGACGTCCGTGTGCATGCACTTTTCCCCCCGCATCCCACATTAGCATCTTCATTGCAGTGATACAAATACTGCAGTGCTTCGCAGGTCTCGCGGGCTAGGCGGATGTGTACATGCATGAGCTGCCCATTATTGCCCAGAGTACTAGCGATTTACTCTGCCGCAGTCAAGTGGAAAAGCTAAACCAATTTGTAGAGATTATGATTACTTGCATCAGGATTGTACTGGTTAATATTTAAATGATAACCAATCAGTGAATTAGTTTGTTGCAAAGAATTGTCTCATCCCTGTTGCTTTTTGCTGTTTTGGGTGTTTATGCACATGTGCATGTAGCTCTTTGGAATTAACCACAATCCCAGGATTCTACTATTTTTTTTTCATTCTAACGTGCATCAGGTGCAACAGAATTGACAGGTTAAATTTTCAGTCGGTAGAAACCATGTGGCAGCATTTTGGCACATCGCTATATTTTCAAAAAGTATCTTACATGCGAGAAAGAACGCGGTGAAGAATGGCACAGGTGATTTGATCCAGAGTGTCTCTCCATGTACATATAGTTCTCAATGACCAGGTAGCCCATATTCCTTAGTTACCAGGTGGTTGGCCCAACAAAGCATACGCTCATGCGGATATTTCGGTGTCCCAAAACCTTTTGGGGGGGAAAAAAAAGAGGAAAGCTTCACATTTGACAGGTACACTGTAGGCCATATTTGTTTACTGTACTTCTCGGTTGGTAACCCAGACCACTGCCCTTGTAGTCTTGAGGTGCCTGTTGCCACTTTCAGTCGGCATGGACAAGCCATAGTTTGCCCTTTCACAACCTTCTCTCTTGCCTGTAGATACTTGAGCAAAGACGTCCAAGTCTAAATTGTCCTACTGAGAGTAAGTTTCTCTTTCTGTTATGATTTGTATCCCCCCTCCAGCCGCATTTCTGACACAGACTGTCTGCTTAGACGACACAACGGTAAAGTTTGAGATCTGGGACACGGCAGGTCAGGAGCGGTATCACAGTCTAGCGCCGATGTACTACCGGGGAGCCCAGGCGGCCATCGTAGTCTATGACATCACAAACCAAGTGAGTGAGGGCATCTGTGTGGATCGGGTAGGCTAGCCGGACACACCCATCACTTTCAATTCACCCATCACAACTGTGTGAATTGCTTACTAGCCCATTCTGTTTATCGTGAACCCATCGCATTCTCTTGGTTAAAGGTCCTCTTTTTTTGTTTGTCTTAATCTACCACATTGTATTTAAATCTCATGGTTTTTCTTTACTACTCTTGAACTTCACCCAACTTGGAAACATGTTTTTAAAAAAATGGTTCCACTAAACCAACAACTTTTCATGTAAATTGTTAATACATTTTTTTTCACAGCTGAAACCTGGATATATACCTTATTTTACTCCTTTTTTTGACAGTAAGTGATATACAAAAATGTTGCAAACTGCTTACTGACTAAAATGCAAATCTCAAAATTTACTTGGCCTGATGTTTCGATCCTAGCAGGACCTTTGTCAAGTATGTAATTGGAAGATTTGAATTTAGTAAGGCTTCCTCGCCCTGTTGTATTCCGAGTTTTTTCATGCAGGGAACTTCCCCCCGAAGTAGCACATGCCTTGGACTGGATTTTGTTGATTTAATGTGTGGGGTTTTTTGTTTTGTGTTTCTTCTTCTTCCCTTGCTTAACCTAGGACACATTTGCTCGGGCCAAGACATGGGTGAAAGAGCTGCAAAGACAAGCCAGCCCCAACATCGTCATAGCGTTGTCTGGCAACAAGGCTGACCTGGCCAACAAGAGGATGGTAGAGTATGAGGTAAGCAAGTATTGCGGGTCTCGCCCATTGCAGTCAGCAGAATGGATTCCAGGAGAAATGGGCTTGCGGTGACACCATGCAAAAAGCTGTCTTTTTGTGAGTTTGTGTGGTTCTGAAACGACATGAAGGAACTCGATGTTTTGAACAGTACGCTCTGTTCGTCTTCAGAAGAATGCTCAGCAGTCACATGCTGCAAATACTAGTTGACCAGTGTAGCCCTGCTGCGCGTTTTGAAAAGGAATCAGACCAATTAAGGTCAGAAAAAAGGTGACCTCTTTGCCCTTCTTGTGGTCCCCTGTGTATAAGCCTGAGCATTTCCTTGTAGCCAAGTCATTGCTTCTTCAACGTGGCCTACCTGATAGATGTGATATGATATTTGTGTCGAGGAGAATGTAATCCAATGAGGGTTTGCCCTACTCGACATAATAAGCACAGAGTGCTCAGTGCTTATTACGTCCCTCATTGAACGAGGCCTACATGAGGGAGTTCTGCTGATGATATCAGCATGGTGTTTTTTGATCTGCAATACTCGCCTACAGTTGGTCTGCCCGCTTCTCATGTCTGTAGCTCACGTCTTCCTCATTTGCGTTTTCTCTTTTCAGGAGGCCAACGCGTATGCAGAAGAAAACAGTTTACTGTTCATGGAGACGTCAGCCAAGACAGCGATGAATGTCAACGACATATTCTTGGCAATTGGTGAGTCAATATCACACAATTGGACCGTCAATATCACACCCAGTCTCGCCCTCTTTCCATTCAAGGCTAAAGTTTGCCCAAGTTGGAGCAGCTTTCGGACAGCTCCAATGGTGGAAGTATTTCCTTAATTCTTGCAGCCTGCAGGCCTAAGGAGGTGTATGTTTGACTATTAAAGGAGGTGTAAACCCTCTCTGTTGACCGCAGCAGTAGCTGAGTGTCTTTTGGACAGCCTATTTCTTTTGTGGACATCCAGTTGTATCTGCTGTGCACATTTATAGAGTCAATTTGGACACCCTGATTTTAAACCAAACTTGGTCTGCCCAATACCAATCCTTTTGCAGAATTAACTCTGAACACCTATGCATCTTAAATTTTGACGTCTGCTTTCATGTAGTTTAGTTTAGTTTAGTTTAGTTTAGTTTAGTTTAGTTAAGTTTAGTTTAGTTTAGTTTAGTTTAGTTTAGTTTAGTTTAGTTTAGTTTAGTTTAGTTTAGTTTAGTTTTGTTTTGTTTAGATCTCAAAACATAGAGAGACTGACGTTTCGATTCTAGCAGGACCTAGCAGACAAAGTTCAGTTGAGTTTGGTTTATTTCTTTTCCACGGCGAAAGAAAGAATGAATAGGCACAATAAATAGGGAATGGACTGGCACATTAAGTGATAGCTTTCTGATTAACCTAAATGTGATACTGTAGAGGGACCCAGTAAGAAGCGCAGCTTGTAAGCAACGGGGCCCTCTAATGCTTCCTCCGTTTCTCTCTCTCTCTCTCTTCTCTCTGCGCAGCCAAAAAGCTTCCTAAGAGCGAGCAGGCCAGCGGAGCGGGGGCGGCCCAGAGGCAGGGCGGACGGGGCGTGGACCTGACAGAAAACCAACAACCGTCGTCCGGAGGCTGCTGCAAATGAAGGCACCACTCCGCCGGCAACCGCAACACACTCTGTACAAAACAAAGTCACCATCGGGGCGGGAAATCTTGGGGGCGGGCGGGCGGGCGGGCTACGAATCACGGGTGGAGCTGACGGGGTGTAATCATTTGGTTTGTCATGATCATGCAAGTTTGATAGTTAACAGGCACACTCTGACTCATATGTGGAATGCACAGCATGATCCTCTCTCTCTCTCTCTCTCTTCAAATATATAGAGTCATTAATTTTTTTTTTTCTCTCATTAACACGTGGGTGTGATTGTTAAGGAGAGTCGGAAGTGGTCTGCTTGTTTTTTAATTTGCCTGTCAGTTCTTCCCATTGTTTATATGCAGCTACTAAAACTGAATCATTTCTCACAGGGATCGGTCAGACTCTTTGAGGACAACAGCTTCGATGGCAGTGAAGATAACGTACGTTCATCCAGAGCATAGATGCCCGAGCGTACTGTGGTATTAATGCAGTGCACTGAGCGGCACATGTCCCTCAGTGCCCCTGCTTATCCCAAGGGGCGGGGTTTATTGCAGCGTGTGTACGCAGTCTGATGCAAGCATTCGTTGTAGCAAAGTTCACCGATTGCTTGTGCACTCTCTGGTATAGGAGTTATCCTCGCCCCGCTGCTTTTCAGATGCATCAGAAAAACACAGGAGGCAATGACTTCAAACGGGCATCTGAAGCCAAAGTGCTTTAGACAAAAACTGTTGCAAACTGCTCACTGACTAAAATGACCATAAATCTCAAAAGGTAGAGGGCCTGACGTTTCCAGCATATCAGGACCTTTTTCTCAAATGCAAAAAAAAAAAAAACACTGTTCATTGTTTCCCTGCTAAGCTTTTGAAATTCCAAAATCTTCAACGTCACTGAACCTGGTTTAGAAAAGAAAGGGAAAATCCGTGACATATTTCTCAGATTGTGCCTGTGGAACTGTGTCCCTCTCCTTTCATAGATAAGCTATGGTGTCCATCGCATTTTGTGACATAGAGAGGACATTAAGGAAAGAAGCTTAAGAATGTTCACACACAGAACTCGACGTGAGCCAGTTTTACATAGAATCGAAACCATGCCTCAGTCATGCATCAATACATGTACCTCCCCAAAAAGACAAACATTTCTTGGCAAGCAAAGTTAAGCCTGAGAACCAGTGAAGCTTGGGTTAAAATCTGTTGCATTTTGGGCTTCTGGGGCCTTTATTTGGGCATGGCTTGTAGCAGCTCTATGCGGTAGGGGTTGAACCAAGCCCATCTCACACTACAGGTTTCCTTTTTTTTTCTTGACGCCATAAGAATTGCATCAGTTAGTGTAAGAGCACATCTTGACTTGCAGGAGACTCAAGGGCTGTAAATTTTTCTTCTCACCGTCTGAGTAGTGGCCTGTTAAGGTGAAGCCAACCATTTAGGATCATCCTGAAAATCCTCTGGCTCATACTGTATCAAACGTTCACGCTGGGGATTTCCAAGAAACATAAACAAAATCCGATTAACTTTTCTGACAGATGCACTTTTTTTCTTCTCTCAAACGGAGAAATCACTATGGGAGGGTAGGGTTGTTTGTTTTGGGGAGGGGGTTTGTTTTGGTTTTTGTCATCCCTGGTTCGAGGTATTTTGTTCTCTGTCGAAGGGGTAAAACCATGGCCTATTGCCTTGCCTGGGTGGTTAGTTACATGCTGCCATGAATGCTGGATGTGCACAGAGTACTGAAGAGACCCTACAATGGATTTTTATTGACTCTGGTCTCTGTGCTGCTTTGGTCAGTGAGCAAAGTGACAGCGCAGTGACGAGCCTCGCAGGCAATGTTTGGAAACCCCCAGAGGCAGCACTGACGGCCCAGGCTTCTGGCCGCTGAAAGTCGGACATTACAGCTGCCTTGTCTGCTCAGTAAAAGGGAAACAAGCTGGGCGTTGTCGGGAGGTAGGGAATTTTGTTTATTTATCTTCTTGGGTTTTTTGGTTTTTTTAAGGCTCCTGTGTCAACTAATTAGGGTAGGCATGCCCTTGAAAGATGTCATGAGGTCGACATGGCGACCCTATGATTTGATGTGATCTGTATAAAACATTTGAACATTTGCAAAAAAAACCAACAACAATTATTTGTATGTAGTCTAGAACTCTGCCTTTAATATATTTGTGTATTGACTGTTAGCCCTTAATCACCATGTAATTTTTTTTTTTTAATTAATCATGAAGATCTTTGTTGGAACACAGATTTAAAAGGACTGGCATTTGTAAAGCCTAGGAAGACGAAGAAGCCAGCGCAATTAAATCTTAATAGTATTCATTACCAAAAAGTGTATGTCTCAACTACTAAGCTTGGAGGGGAGGTTCTGTTTATATAACGCGATAGCACTGAATGAATGTTTGTTATGCTTTGTCATTCAATCATACCCCCATAGACCTCAATGGTTTTGCCCAGATGAAAGATTGTTCAAACAGTACACCGAAATTTAAACGGGAGTGGGTGATGCGTTACACACTATCAGGAATTTGACCATGAAAAAAAAAAAATGTCCAGACTTAAAATGGGCTTTTGCTTTGTATATTGTGTATCCTGAGTAGCCTAATCATTGTAAACCTAACCCAATAAGTGATAATTTTGACCCCTCCATTAAACTAAGGTAGCATAGCCTGTGAAAACTCTGCAAAATAGAGGTGGACAGAACGCCTGTAGAAACCAGAAATTGTACAAATTGGCCTAGAATTTTATCCCCTTACAAGCGTGATTTTGTTCCAACCAAATGTTTAGTGTGAATAGTAAACATTATGTATGACGTCATGAATACAAAATTACATTTATTAAGGGGTTGGGTTGGTCCTTTCTGTTAAACCCGTACGTGGTTGACCCAGTTGAAGAAAACATTAACTAACCATTGAAACCGTGATTATTTTTTTCTCTATCATTTCCCATGTAGTGTCCTCATTTGCAGTAACATGTTGTACCGGAAAGTACGATTCATGTCTGCATGCTGTAAAAAAAAAATTAATTTGTTGTCTCGGTCGTGTTAAGTCTTCTAATAGTGTACTGGAACGGCATGCTTTCTAATGAAGTTGGTTTCATGGTGTCCTTCATCCTCCCCCTAATCCCCAACCACCCCCCCCCCCCTATAATCCCTCCTCTCCCCCAGTGCTGCACCTTGCAGTTAACCCTCTGCTTTGCCAGCGGAGAATTGGGGCCAGTTCTTGACAGGACACAATTTTCACAAGGTGTTTTTAACCACCGAAGAACACTTTTCAGCCACCATTCCTACCTTAACCTTGAACCTTACTGTGCTTCATTGCTTAGTCACGGCAGAAAATGTACAGGCAGATTCCTTGTCATGGCTTTTGAAGCCAAACCAGTTTGGAAAACCAAAAAAAAGGCTCCTCTTCTGCTATAAAGTGAGCAGTGAACGTACAGTTAAACAACTCTATGAAAGTGGCTCATGATTTCCAAGTGTCTCAAGGTTGATTTTGTTTGTATGTTTTGAGAAGGCAACATTAAGAAGTCAACACGAAGACATTATATCTTAGCATGAGTATCCAAGATTTCTCTGAAGGACTGTCATTGGACAAGTCAGCTGTTGTAGCCACGCCCACATTCCATTGACAAACCCAACTGTGGCCATAGCCAACTTATATCATTACTTTGCCATTAGTCGTCAACTGTAATTTGTACTCTGAACCACATTAATGGCCCGGACAATGGTATTACCATCAACCCACTTGTTATAATTATGTATATTAGCACAAAACAAGTCAACCATGTTGACATGTACAGATAAGGGTTTCAACAGCAACTGTTATACATGTAGTGCTCAACAACCTATCCACTTCGTTTGGATGTGCTGAACGTACATGTAATGGCCAATCACATCTCAAGAGTGATAGAAACTGATGCCCTTGTGGTTATAGTGTCATCCACGGTTTACACATGCGCTCTTCTGTGGTGGGGACCAGGGATGGCCAAATAAAAGTGCCGCTGAAGTTGACTGAACAGGCTTTTGTATTGAACGGCATTAATCATCAGCGTAAAGGCCTGGCGAGAGAGATAAGTTTCCTGTACGGTTGTGGATGAAAGGAAACAGCCATAATTCATATAGGGACGCACATATTCAACAGCCGATTGTACACAATGATTTCCATGGAACAGTTTTAAGTTACTGTACCTTTTCTTCATAAGTTTTGCTGTCACTTTCCCCTCTCTTGTTTTTGATAGATCAAATTGGTTTTCACAGTAGCATTTGTTGCTTTTTTAAAGATTGATGATACAATTTTATGGTTTATTTACAGCCATCATTGTCATTGGTTTGTATGGTGTGCCAACTCGGGCAAAAATTAAAGAGGAGTAATAAAAGTGTCATGTCGGTGAAGCAGTGAAAAAAAAAGATACTGCAAATACAATGCTTAGATTTGCCGAAGGTGAGCTTGAGTTGGAACTCTTTTGCTTTCATAGAATTTGGTTGAAAGGCATTGTCTGGGGGCCATTCTCTTTCAGATAACAATATGTATCATGTATATCCTCAGTTTTTCGGCCACTAATGGAATACTCGGTCACCATTTTAACTGTCGGGCACCAGTCTTTGAGTGTAAATTGTGAAAGAGGAAAATTATGTTTATTTATTTTTTTGCTAACTCGCAACGTAGTGAATCATACTCTCATTTTCCGTATGCCAGGTATCATCTTCGCCATGATTTGTTATTCGGAATGATGGAAAAAACGAAAAGATAACCGAAAAAATGAACAGAAATCCATATATGTCCTCAGAAGCCCATTACCTGTCATGTTAACTTCATAAATTGTCCAATTTCTTTTTCTATACTCCCCTTTGGATAATAAAGAGACGATAATAATGTTGGTGTTTAGCTGTATATTACAAGTAATGGTTGGTAGTTTCTAGATCTGTAAAAAAATAAACAATTTGTTTTTGATCCAGGGATGATGCTGGAGCACTTGTCTTGGTTTGAAATACGTATCTACAGAGAGGGGCTGATCCGTGTGTTACCATGACAACATATCCAAAATGATTAAAAAATTGTGTACAGGTTTATTAATGACGTAATTGCTTGGAAAAAAAAGTATGGAAAAAAAACACTGCATAATGTTGGAATATTATTGTAGCTATTGAATTTAAAACAATAAAAGAAACAAATATTAATGATTGTATTGAACCTGATCGGTTCTTCATTTTTGTGAAATTGGTGGAGTTGTCTGAACGCTTTTCATTTTTGACCCAAAATTTGTCAGATTTGCCTTAAAGTTGCTAAGATCAAGGAGACTGCTGGGGGCCCTGAAAACAAATCTACGTAGAGTGCATCATTGAAATCATGAAAAGTTCCATTTTAATTTGCTCAATTTAAATGGCAAAATGTTATTATTTTGTGCCCCAAAAATGTTGTCAGATTTGCCTGAAAATTGCCAGGAGACTCCTAGGGACCCATAGGTGATTTGCATCATGAAAATTATCATGGACATTTTTTGGGTGGGTGTTCCAAAAGTGGCAAAAAATTGTAAGGCTAATCCCTTGTTAATCTTTATAGTTTGACCCAAAATTAATGTCATCAGATTTGTCTGAATATTGCTCATTGGATCCTATAGAACACGTTTCCAGGTAGATTTTGACCCACAATTTATGTCAATGACATCCAGGTATTTTTCATTTCTAGTCCTAACATTGCTTATGAGAAAAGTTGAGGCAGTTTTTCACTGACAAGACTTAAAAAACCAGCAACACCACAACTCTGGTATGCATTAAATAAATGTCATTTATTAAATAATTACCATTACTTATTCACTCCAAACTCATCATTTTGGGGATCTGCAAGTGGGGACAACCAATCGCAAATAATACTGAAATTATCAATAATTTTGTTTCTACAGATTCTTTCACTTGAAACAATCTGAAAACTATGCACCCTGTGGTCGCTTTCACGAAACTCGTCCTAATTCACGATCAATAGCAAGGCGATGGGAGATGCACAAAAACCGTATGACCCATGACAAGTTAGGACGGGTTATCAATCAAAAGTTGAGTTACGATGCATCGCAAGGCTTTGTGAAATCCACCCCTGAACTGATTCAGAGGGAAAGTGTTCTACAGGTTTGTAGAAAACCATACACATTGATATCAGTGGTGCACAAAAGGCATGTAAAGTAAAATGGTGTTTCATTAACTGGGAAGGGGAAAGGAGATTGCAGTGAATCACAACTAGTGCCAAAGCAACCACAAGACATGCTTTATTTAGACTACTGAAGAGCTGCATGGCATGCTTCAGTCTGTAATCAAGTGCAGACTACTCCTTGGCACTGAAATCATCAAAGTGCATCATTTTAAAAACGAAAAAAAAAAACCAATTATGAAATCAGTTTAAAGAGAACAGAAAACTAGAACAACCCTTGAAAAGTTTCTGAAACAAAATCTCTGTGGCTATTGAAGAACATCTTCCAATGGTAATTCAGTAAATTTCTACCAGCAAAAACTGTTAGGTATTAATCCCAACAGTTCTGAATAGCACAGCTTTCTTCATCAAACTGACTGCTAATCATAGTACAGTACTCAATTTCATCAAGCTCTTAATGGAACAAAACTGACAGGAATACCTGTGTTTAAACTAGATACGTACCCTTTGTAGGATTTATCTTAACTTTAGGGCTTTTGGAGGGTGAAACTGGCAACCGATGCTAACTGCAGTAAACGGATCGGAGGCTGATTCTCTACATCAAATGTCACACAAACCCATACCAATTAATAACAATGTGGAAAGTTTTGTGATGACACCATGTAAGTCATCTCATTTAAGCAGGAATGTGGTTCTAAAGAGAGCCCGTAAAACAACATTTCGAAGAGTGTGTACTCGGCTTGTAGTCAGCAGAGTGTTGAGAATGGGCGGTGTACAACACGGAGCCATACTCCTCAAAAGAGATACAATAGTGTCACAGCAATCTTTCCAAATTTTGATTCCACCATGAAAATCTTATCTGATCAATGACAAACATCTTTGGTAAGGCTTCAGCAGGCAGGAATATATGTAAACTCCGCATTGGGCAGCAATCGGTCCCTTCAACACTCTTGTCCGAGCATCTCATAGAGCCGTTTAAGCGTTAAAATCGGTTAAACATGAAAAGTCTTCCTCGTGTAAGTATTCCACTCTTCTTTACTGAAATTGGGGCCAGGCCGGGGGGGTGGGGGGGGGGTTCACTCGGCCTTGCAGCCGGGCAGAAGAACGACCATGACCGTGATGTTGTCCCTGGAACCGGCCAAGAGGGCGCTCTGCACCAGCCGCTCGCTCATGCGCTGGGCCAGGCCGCGGTAGGCCTCGTTGCGGGTCTGCCGGCCAGGCAGCTCCAGGTCCCGCAGCCGTGACTGGGCGTAGATGGTGTGCAGCTCCGTCAGCGTCTCCACGTCCGCCTCGTTGCCGTCGTCGTTCTCCATCAGCGCCGAGAGGAGGCTCTCGAACTCCGTCTGGTCGCTGTCGCTGTCGCCCTCGCCAGTCGGCGGGTCCGCGACGAAGCTGCTGAGCCCCGACGACCGGCCGGCCGCTTCCCCCCGCGGCGTGACACTCGACGGTGCTGGCTCTCGCGCCAGCGCCGGTGGGGCGCTTGCCGATTTCGGATGTGCCGTCGCGTCGTCCACGAGCCCAGAGGAAAGGTGGGCGCTCTTCGCGGACGGATTACGATTTGGCGCGGCGGTCTCCTCTCCCCCGTCTCGGCTCTTCCGTTCCGACGCCACGGCGCGGCCCGCCCGGTCGCTCCCTGCGTTCGGGCCGAGGGCGCTTCCATCGGCGAGGGACTCGGGACCGGCTCGACTGTCCCCGGCCCGCTCCCGGTCCTCGTCGGAGCCCAGCGAGGGCCGGAGGTCCAGGGTGCCCAGGCCGCGCAGGTCTCTCAGGGGGTCGTCATCCAGCAGCGGCGGGCAGGGCGGCGAGACCTCCTGGCCGGGCAGCAGCTGCCGCACCAGGGAGACGGCCTCCTGCTCGGACAGCACCGCCCAGAGCCCGTGCGAGGCCAGGATCAGGAACTCCGAGCGGCCGTCCAGCGTCACGCTGAGCGTGTGCGGCTCCACGGAGACCGCCGCCTTCAGCAGTGGGTCGCCGTGGTTGCCCAGGCCCCGGGTCGTGTCCAGGACGCCGTTGACCCGGCCGCCGTGAGCGCCCCCGGCCTTGACCGAGCTGCCGGCCCGCAGGATGCGGGCCCGCTCCTGCGAGGACTGGAGCGTGTGCTTGCGGCTCAGTCGCACCGCCGTGCCGTCTTGGCAGAGCACGGCCTGAGAGTTGCCTGCAGAGGGAATTCAGGAGTTGAGAAGAACCCTTAAGTTACCAATTCGTCTGCATCTGATCATTAACAGGGATGTACAGTAAGTGACCGAATTTCCTGAAAATTACCAAAGGCCAATAAATTGTGCGACTGCGAGTGAGCGCTTACGCGACCGAGAGATGTGATTGCGAGATTCACGGCAGAGGTGCAGGTGCCCTTCAGTTTTAAGGGGGTTTTACCAGATAAAATTGAGCAGTTTGAGATACCAGTTTGACATAAAGTTAAAAAAAAATTAATAATTTAATCCCCATTTCCGGATATCTGAACAAAAATCACACCATTTCCGGAAATCCGAAAATTTTCAGAAGCCTTACATCCCTGCATTAAGTAAGATGTTATCATTATTCATTATACTAACACAAAAATCTTAACACACAGTCAAGACATATTAAAATTGTACACAATCAAGATAGAGGAATTCTGCATTTTCATCAAAATCTTATTATTGTCAAACTTAAAAAAATGGAAAAGCTGACCGGGAACTTTTTGAACAAATTGACAAACTGGCAAAGAAAACTTTGGCTGGACCGGGACATGAATAGGGCTGCTGTAGCCAGGTTTACAACAATTGGTTGTTTGCATCTAACAGTCTAAATGAAAGCGGGGGTGTGATCCCTGGCATGCCTGGAGAGATATATGGCAGTTAATGGTTAAATTGCTTCTGACTGGCGCCCCCACCCCAGCAAAGACTACAGTTGACTATTACTTTAGGGAAGGCCATCATTCTAAGGGCTGGATAGCTCAGATAGAAGAGGTCTCGGGTTCAAGTCCTGGTCCAGTCCAAGTTTCCTTTTTATTTTTTTCTAAATTTCTTAAAAGGTTCTTATCCAGTCAGATTTATTTTGAACTGCTTTATTGACGCAAACAATTAAATTAGGCTCTCTATATTGTCGAGATTCAAATTTTGAATGATCGATGACAGAACTTGAGTGAATGAATGAAAACAACTGTGTGGTATGTACCTGCATTAGCAACATAGAGAACACCAAACTCCTTAGCCTTTGGCTTTCCATCGACCTCCGTCTGTCCATTTTCGTCAACCTCTCTCTTGTCCTCATACTCTTCCTCCTCCTCTTCGTCATCCGACTCCGCTGTGCTCTTGAGGACGCAGGTCAGCGCCGAGCACCCGCTCCAGCGGACGCGCGAGTGCTCGTCGATCCCGTAGGACAGGACGCAGTCCACCATCTGGTAGGCGGTCCGGAAGGCCTGCTCCATCTTCTCAGCGAACGGGTCGCCCTCCCGCCTGTTGGCGACAGACTTGGCGGCCTTGCCCTCGCCGCGGGACTGCGCCGGGCGGCCGGGACTCCTCCGGGGATCCAGGGCGGAGACCTTCTCCTGGCAGGTGTGCAAGATCTGCTGGATCAGGTTGTGGCTGTCCTCGTGGAGGATGTGACGCAGACTGTCCTTGCGGACGACCAGCCGCGGCCGTTCCAGACGGTAGCCGGCCAGGTCGTTGCGCTGGGCGTGGTTCAGCGCGCAGGTGCAGGCGGTGGCCGGGTCAAACTCGGCCATGGCGCCCAGCAGGAAGTGGTGGAGGTCGTTGGCGGCCACGTCGGCGGCGAAGCGGCCGCCGTGGCCATCGTAGACGCCGAAGAAGCACTTGTCGCGGTCGTTGCCGAAGTAGTCCTGGAAGACGCGGGCGTCCTCCATGCCGGGCTTCCAGCGCCGGTTGTCGTGCGAGCAGATGCCGACGGCGCGGGCGCACGGCGCGCTGCAGGTCAGCGCCAGCCCCCGGCAGTCCGGGTGGACGGCCTCGCGCGACTGCAGCAGCTCCTCGTAGGTGCCGTCCAGGTAGGCCTTCAGGAGCTCGTAGGCGTCGTTGACCCGCTGCGTGGCTGACATGGCCGGCGGTTTGCCCTCCTTGGCCGCCCGCCGATTCATCCTGGCCAGGACGGCCTGACGGCGCTTGAGCAGGAGAGCGGCGCTCTGCGGCCGGTCCCCCAAGTCCCTGTACTGCAGCAGGGCCAGGGCAGCGTGGTACTTGCGGTGCTCCTGCAGCAGTCGCAGCAGGATGAAGGAGCCGCACTCATCGCAGAAGAGCGTGATGTCCGGCTGCTCCGGGTGGTCGGTGATCTCCGTGTCTGGGGTGGAGACGCGGGGCTGGAAGTTGCGGCTCCGCAGTTGGGCCTCTGTGATGCGGCCCTGGTGTTCGGATACAGACGACGTGTCGCTGCTCATGGTGATATCCTTTCAGTATCACTCAATCATGTATGCAAACGTCTTAACAATCTGTTTAAAAAAATAATGATCATCAATTTTACTCTAGTTCTGGCCCGTAAAATGCTTTAATAAGAATATTTCATCTTCCACTTTTTACTCTTAATTTCAAAATCCTTATTACTATTACTATTAGACAAACGGTTCCTTCATCAATTGTATCTTGTGGTTTGTGCTTTTTTCAGTATGTTTCCTTCACCTCAGGGACAGGGGTGTTTTCAGGGGTGTTTGATTGTAGGCCCTACTCGTGCTTGTGCCTGTAAGTGTAACTACCTGAGAAAAATATTAGTCATTACTAAATACAATATTACTATTAAAGTAAGTAATCCTGGAAGTGGCAATTATAATAATTATTAGTAGTACTACTACTAGTACTTTAAGTAGTAGTATTGTAGTAGTACTACTACTACTACTAGTACTAGTATCGTGGGAACCCCCGTTTTCGACGCTACACGTTTTCGACGCTTAGCCTTCTAACTCACATCGCACTATGAAAACAACTCCGTATAACGATCTCAGACTTCGTATCTTACAGTTGGTTTCCTGCTCTTGTCTGTCACCGAAAATGTGGAAAGTTAAGGCTTTTCCAGTAGGCCAAACTCGTGTTATTCAAAAAGTTGCTCTTTTGGGGTCTATTTTCCTAGGTACAAAATTGGCAGTTGCTTCGAAGCTCCAGTTTTCTTTATTGTTGGTCCTAAAAAGAAATCTGAGCGTACCATAACAAACCCCAACATCCGTAGAAAAAAAATATATCACGCAACTTGAGGCAGTCCGTTCTGGGTAAAAACTATGGAGGCTCCTATAGAGCGTCTCGCTTATATAATGTTTTAAATATTTTTTTTATTATTATTTAAAGACAAAAAGTAACATGGCCCAATAGGCTTTTTAAAAAAATGAAAAAAATAAAAGGGCAGCTAGAGAAAGAACCAAGAAGGAGGAAATGTGTCTCTGGAGTGACATTGGGAAAGGTCATAACTGAAGAAGCAGGATTGTGGAGTTTTTTTTAAACGTCACAAAAGAAGACATTATTAACAAGACCAATACGTTTTAAGCATAAATTATGAATGATTTGAGGAAAGTGTTAGAAGCAGTGTGGAAAAACAAAAACAAAGATGAATACAAAAAAATAATACAGGGAAGAATTTTACAGTGTCACACAGCATTTTGAGTTATTTTAAGAATTTATTTTGCGTTTGGCTGACTGGGACACCTTACTTAACACCATTGACGAAAATAGGTGACGATGCTTACTGCGCGGTGCGCCGCGGATGTCAACAAAACCGGGTAATCTTACAGAAGTGACAGGCTTGATCAACCTTCTCTATGATTATTCTAATAGTCTGTGGTGTGGAGAAAGTGACTGGGACCTCTTTTAGTGTGATACTTTTGTCCACATTGTTCAGTTTGAAGAAAAGTCCTTATATCGTCGAAAACCGGTTATTGGAGGATACTACTACACTAGTAGTGAGTAGTACTAGTAGGGTCTACTACTACTACTAATTCATGCCTGCTGAAACGGTCACGATGTAGTTGACGTCTTACATTTCGATGAAAAAGTGTGACTTGTCGGGTCCAAGCTACTCGGACTAACTTCAGTTTACGCCACGGTCAAGTTAAACTTTAACATAATTAAATTATTTCACTGCAGCTTCTGCCAAACTAACCAACCAGTAAGTAACTATACGTTCGTTCAAAAAGATGATCAGTTTTAGTCACTTACGATTAATTAAATCAGGGACTGTATTGTTGTCGGTTCTTTCCCATAAATTATAATTCCGTTCTTTGAGTTTGAGATGAGGGAAATCCAAGTAAACAAGGAAAACCTCTGCTTCCTGCCTATGCAACCAGTGCGGCCAGCTGCATAGCACGCATAGTGCCATTAGTGGGATGGGCGTCATATCGCCTATAGAGGGCGCTACATCAAACATTTTCTGTTGCCATGGTTGAAATTCCCCCTCCGGCCTGCTGCGTGCTGGATTCTTTTTCTTTTCATCACGTCCGATCATGAACATTCATGATATCGTATATTTGAATACCCTTTTGTTTGTACGAGCACGAGTACACATTTCTGTTTTTACACATGTGTTTATTCAAAATATTTCATGGATAATGTTCAGTGACTTATGATTGATATTGATAGCCTTTCTCGCACATGCTCGCGCGCTACCACCGCTTTGTTTGACACATTGGAAGATTAATTACCGCTCGTCATGCATGTTGCGATCTGAGCAAACCAGACAATCTAGTCTAGATTTGCGTCCAGCATTCGTTTTTCCTCTCTACTTATGTGCCTCAAAAGTGCCGGTCGGTGACTGGAGTCGAGAGGGCTGATTATTCAACGATCTTCAAGTTCTCCCGAGCGTATCCCGCAAGAAGATAGCACAACGGAATTGTCTCTAGACGTCTTACGTCCTCCATTTTGGAGGACGTGAGACGTCAGGAGATCAGGTAAGGGACGGGAACCAGCCTAGAGTAGCTTTCCGTCACCTCATATAATTGCACCCTTTTTGGCTGGTTCGAGTCCAGAAAAAACCCTTCCAGAGGAGTAGTCAGGTAAATTTAATGTTCTAGTTAATCTTTGGGCTGATGGGGGTGTAGGCATCTAGCCGTTGAAAATACAATTTTGGGAATCAAAACGGGGCAATGTCAACGTGAGTGGGATTGTTTACGGGTCAGTGTCATGGAGACTATACTGTGTAGGCCTCATACATGTACAATACGCGTATGTACATGTGGATTACTATTGCAGCTGATTACGTTGTGCGTATCTCCGCAGTTTAAAGATGGTTATAATAGAAACCTCGCACTGAAATATTTCTGCCTAAAATGCTGTATTTTTTTAGAAAATATTAAAAAAGTGGTTTACGTCTCACCGAGATCTACACTATTTCCCGGAACAGTACGGCATTGAATGCTGCATTTTCGCGAAACAAAGCGGTTTTCACGATGTTCTTGAGACTTGGTTGGCTTATTGAGCTGAAATTTTCACAGGTGTGCTAATTCATGCATAATAATTTATTATGTTGGATCGGACAACGTATGGATGCTATTATTTGTGAATAGGGGCTTTAAGTTCGTGATTTGTTTATTGTTTTTCTCCAAAAATTAGATGGAGTTCAGAAATGAAACTCACGCAGAATGTTTGTCTAGATACCAGCAACAAAATATATTTTTGGTCGGAACGTTGAGTGGGTAGTTTCGGAGAATTTAGTGGGGTTTCCGTTGGTGACTGGATGGCAACGCGGTGACCGCATACTGCTAGCGGCGCGCTGTGTACGCATGCGCGAAGCTGCATGCGCGAACCGCGCTTGCCATCCGAAACTATCCACTGAACGTTTCAACAAAAATATGTATTGTTGCTTGTATCTTGACAAAAGTTATGTGAGTTTCATTTCTGAACATCTAGTTTTGGGAGAACAAAAATAAACAAATCACGAACGTAATTAGTGCTTTCCCATAGAGTTGTGCGATAAAAAGACGGCGAGTTTGTCATCTATTTATACCCATGATGCTTTGCGAACGTCGAAAAGGTTGATTGCACTGCTATATATAGATCGTGTCATGGGGTACATGTATTTTCCAGACTGGCATTATAGGTGATATTTATTTCACAATCCAGTTTGTGGCCGAGTTGTTGATACTCGACGTCTGAACGTGTGGGACCAGTGATCCACCGCTGCTTGGGTTTTCTCCCTGACTTTCCTCTGAAGCTAAATATCCACATAATTTGTGTCTAATTTAATGTTCCAGCTGTGGAATTGACGACAGTGTGTTTTCCGTGTAGTGGGGTTCTTTGGGAGTCTTCAAAACACATACTGTAACTTTAATTCTCATGTGCAATTTCATATCTAGTCAAGTCTTATTGTATCTTGTTGCTGATTATGTCTATAGGGGTTTTCCCCCTTTCCCTTTTGTGTGTGTGCTACTGGCACCAATAAATCCGAATTTAATTAATGAGAATACACAATGACTCAAGAGTAATTCCTGTCAGCGTATGGAGCCTGGACCCTCTAAAACTAAGGAGGTCTGTACCAGCATGCCCCTCCTCATCTTCATTTTTTGGTCTTCGAGATCGGGAGGGTGTCTTCGGCCGGACCGCTTCAAGAAGATAGACACCTGTATGCAAAATATTGAATGAAGGATATAGCACTATGACAAACGGGGTCGTGCAAACTAAAGTGCTTACAGGTGTTTTTTTAAGGGCA
Organism: Luidia sarsii; assembly: GCA_949987565.1. Classification (NCBI taxonomy): domain Eukaryota; kingdom Metazoa; phylum Echinodermata; class Asteroidea; order Paxillosida; family Luidiidae; genus Luidia; species Luidia sarsii. The sequence goes on from OX465107.1 coordinate 18,126,485, forward strand.
CACTATTCGCAACAACGTAATGGACATAAAGCACGACCTTTGGTCATAATGTGCTTTTGGATGTTGTGCTATTGCTTTTTTGTGGACAGTTCTCTTTAGTGAACCCAGCCTCTCACTTGTATTATTACACGGATCGTAGGAGTGATGGCTGACAACGTGTGTCTATCATACAGACCTTGTCCACGGTGAGACACACATGCTATCCATGATGAGACACAGTGGCTGTCCATTTCAGAGTGCAGAATTCACCCCATTTTTATGAGTAGATATTCAGACAGAAGATATAATTATGATTGCCTGGTCTACTATGGTCATCATCACGCGGTCCTCAGTTGTCCTTCATGAATGGCCATACCCTTCATTTTCTGATTGATCATTGGGCTTATTTGGAGGAACGGACAGGTTTACAATCCCAAATATGTATTCCAAATAATTATACAGCTCGCCTATAAGCTTCCAAAATGTTCAACAAAATTTCAACTGGTGTACACAAAGTTTCTAGGTTCGATCCCTTGATCATGAGATGTAAAGTATGTTTTCTTCTTCAAATTACTAAGTACAAACCCAACCTATAAATATCTAAAATTTGAAGAAAGAAAACTGGTGCAATTGGCCTAACGGCATGACCCAGAGTTTGTAACCTCAAGGTTCAAGGTTCGATCTCCAGGAGATGTAAGAGTAATGTTTCTTCTTCAAATTACTAAGTACAAACCCAAGCTATAAGTAGGCCCCTATCTCAAATTTGAAGAAAAAATCAACTGGTGTACGTGGCCTAACAGCATGTCCCAGGGTCTGTAACCTCAAGGGTCCAGGTTCGATCCCTGGAGATGTGAGAGTAATTTTTCTTCTTTAAATTACTATGTAAAAACCCAAGCTATAAGTATCTAAAATTTGAGGAAAAAATCAACCGGTGTACGTGGCCTAACGGCATGTCCCAGGGTCTGTAACCTAAAGGTTCCAGGTTCGATTCGCAGTAATTCGCAGTAATTCGCAGTAATTCGCAGTAATTCGCAGTAATTCGCAGTAATTCGCAGTAATTCGCAGTAATTCGCAGAAGGCTCTAATTTTTGGGGTATTTAAAAAAAAAAATAGGGTTTTCTTTTTTAACTTTAAATGTTGTGTAGACACTAAAATAGGGTTTTCGTTTTTAACTTTAAATGTTGTGTAGACACTAAAAGAGGGTTTTCTTTTTTAACTTTAAAATGTTGTGTAGACACTGAAAGCTATCCACCCAAGGCCAAGAACTGTATAAGTCTTCAGGGACATGTTTTGGTGCAATTATAAACAAACATGAGCAATGTGTTTTAGGGCAATGAGAACATTGGGGGATTTTTTTTATCGGTATGTCTGATAAACTACAAATGTTCATTGTTCGAAACAAATCTTAGTTCATTAACGGTCTGGAAAGTCAAAACGACGCAAGAAAATGAACGACACAGGAAACAAGTCAAATGTGCTGTACAGAGTAACATTCTTAATTCATGCTTATCATCCAGTCCACTGACCATCTACAAAATGTCATTCAAATTAACAAAAAACCAGAATACAGCATAGTTAAATCAGTCAAACACAAACAATTATTACTGAACCAGTGCCTTTCCTGTCTTCTTATTCTGTATTTACAATCAACCTTGACAGATTTCGTTTTGACATCCTTAAATCATTGTTAAAGAACTCGAGCTGTTCAAAGTCACACCTTCTCAATTATTACGAAGTGATTAAGCTTATACTTCTTTTCAGTCAAAGGAAACTGATTAACACACATCTCATTCACAATATTCATACGGCTCTTCATCGAAAAAAGAGTGTGCAGAAGCAGTGAAAAAGGGACTTTTACAAATCAACATTAATATTTCAACACTGAACAATACTTTTCTGACAAGGATACTCCTTTCCAAACATTGTGTACAAAACATGATTTGAAATTAGGGAACGATGGCTTCTTAATTCCAAAGAGGAACTCAATTGTGATAAGAAATCGCACGGAAAGACATTCAAACTCCAACTCAATCACACAATAAAACTAAATTTTCTCTTCACTTTCATCTAACATTTTCAACCAAAGCCTTAACTGCAGTGAATAGACAAGGACAAATATAGTGGCAAGTTTTGTCTACAAACCCAACCGTGAGGTTTCGTGTATTTTCCTATGAATTTTCAAACGGCTGACTTCATGTACTGACCAAAGATATGCCGATTTCATTCATGGACAGGCTCTGACGATTCGATCAAAACAGGACCTTCATTAAAAAAGCACCACACATATATAATATATAATAATTTTATAATATAAATAATATATGAAGTAACGATGACAACATATCCACATTTTAGGGCAAGATCAGAGATCACTGATTGTTATGGAAATATAGGCGGACATAGGTCAGTTCTTTTGTATGACAAAGGAAAGGCTGTCCATGGGGAGATAAAAGAGGATGTCCATGGTGTCCGTGGTGAAGCAATGTTCTCCGCGGTGCCTGGGACAAGCTATCGAGGGTGAGTGGTGAGACAGGGGAGGCGTCTGTGATGCAAGGCCAGCATCAGGGCCTCCCTGTCTGAAGAGACGCAGCGGCTGTCCCATGGTCATGGCCTGGGGCACTGGCTGTCCACGTTGACACAGATGCTGTCCATGGTGTGACACAGAGGCTGTCCATGGTGTGACACAGAGGCTGTCCATGGTGTGACACAGAGGCTGTCCGCGGTGAGATACAGAGGCTGTCCATGATGAGAGACACAGGCTGTCCTGTGGTGAGAGACACAGTGGCTGTCCATGGTGAGACAGAGCTTGTCCACGGTGAGATACAGAGCTTGTCCATGGTGAGACACAAAGCTTGTCCATGGTGAGTGAGAGACAGAGCGTGTCATGGTGAGACAGCTTGTCCACGGTGAGATACAGAAGTTTTCCATGGTGATAGATAGAGGCTGTCCATGATAATACAGAGCTTGTCCACGGTGAGATACAGCGGTTGTCCATGGTGACAGATACAGATGCTATCCATGGTGAGATACAGAGGCTGTCTCTGCTGAGAGACATAGGCTGTCCATGGTGAGAGACCCAGAGGCTGTCCATGCTGAGAGACATAGGCTGTCCATGGTGAGACACAGAGCTTGTCCACGGTGAGACAGCGGCTGTCCATGCATGGTGAGAGACGCAGAGGCTGTCCATGGTGAGAGACGCAGAGGCTGTCCATGGTGAGAGACGCAGAGGCTGTCCATGGTGAGATACATAGGCTGGGTCTGGGTGGGTTTGGGTGGGTCTGGGTGGGTTTGGGTGGGTCTGCACTGAAAACCTAAATTAGTCAGGCAGCGGCTGGACTAACCTTAAATTAGTCCATCTGGTTAGTCAAGCCAGCTCGACTAGCATTACGCGACATATGACGTTAGTCAAGCTCGTTATCAATGTTATTTGCATGCTGGACGAGTGAATGATTAGTCTATCTGGCCTGACTAACGTGATTTACCTTGCTGGACTAGTTTTTGAAATGATGGCTAGACCAGCTAAAGGTTAAGTCAAGGTACTTGGACTAGCTTTGTGATGGTCACATTGGACATAGGCCTTGGTTATCATGCAGTCGTACACGTCGCGATCGCTGGTGCATGTACTGTACATGTGTGTACATGTACATGTACAGTATATGTATGTATGTGCATGAATGTTGTGAAATCAGCTTCAAGGGTCATCGAAATTGTTTTATACTGATTCCCAGCTGCAGTGATATTCTTTTTCTCTTTTAATATACAAAGCGGAGGGGGAAACCTGCCGTGGTCACGATGTGCGTTTGCGTGTGCATGCAGGACTTGAATCCCTCTAATTTCACCACATACACGGCTTTTGAATAATGATGCAAACTTGCAAAGTGATTTTCAGAATAGTTAGCAAGACCTCCGTGACTTAAAACTTATACACATCACATTAGTTTACAATGTCCTCTATGAGAACACGTACAATGGGCCATGGGACAGGGGAACCAGTCTATGTAATGATCTGGCCTCTGACCTCTATTAAATCTGGTGGCCGCGGGTGCGCTGGTTCCCATGAAGTTGATCATCATCATCATCATCATCATTCCCTCGACTGGATAGTCGTCGGGGGGATCTGAGCGCAAGAGGCTGACATCTTTTGCCAGGCGGGTCTGTCGAGCACTGCTGTGAGGAGCTCAGGCATAGTCAGGTCAGTCCAGGACTTCACGTCGTCTGACCAAGATTTTCGTTGACGACCACGCCTGCGCCCACCCTCGACGGTTCCTTGCATGATGGTCTTGCAGAGGCTGTTGTGCCGAGTCACATGACCATACCAGGCAAGTTTCCTTCGCTTGACAGTGGAGAGGAGATGTTCTTGGGTGCCGACATGGCTCTCAACCTGCTGCCAGACGAATTTGTTGGTCTTGTGCTCTCGGTAAGAGATCTTCAAGAGACGTCTCATGCACTTGTACTCGAAGGCCTGAATACGTCTCTCTTCTTCTGCATGTAAAGTCCAAGTCTCACATCCGTATAGGACGATGGAGACGACCAGAGACTTATACAGATGGTATTTGGTGGCGAATGACATCTTACTTTTCCACACCCTTGTCAATCTGGCCATTGCTGCTGTTGCTGTGGCAATCCTCGTGCGGATTTCCGTAGAGCACGAGCCATCCTTGGACAAGGTGGCCCCCAAATATTTGAAGTAGCTCACTTCTTCCAGTTGCTCGCCGTTCATGGTGATGTTGACGCTGGCATCTCTCACGCTGTTGACCATTACTTTGGATTTAGTGGTGCTGATCTCCATGCCATAGGCGCTAGCTCGTTCAGACAGCTTTGTAGTCAGTTCTTGCAACTCACTGTTGGACCCAGCCATCAGGTCGATATCGTCTGCAAATCTGAGGTTACAGACGGGCCGCCCACCGATAGAGATGGTCGTGACGTGGTCATGGAGGGTCTCCTGCATGATCTTCTCCAAGAAGAGGTTGAATAGCGTTGGCGAGAGCAAGCAGCCTTGCCTCACGCCGACCGTCGTCCTGAAAAATTCACCCGTTTGATTGTTGAGCAGCACTGCGCTGGTGGCATTGTTGTAGAGGGCTTGAATCATCTGAACAAGTCCCGACTCAATATTGTAGCTCTTGATGACGTGCCAGAGGCCTTGGTGCCAGACTCGGTCAAAGGCCTTTTTGAAATCAATAAAATTGTGAAACAAGTTCTTCTGATGCTGAAGATGTTTCTCTATCAGGACTCGGCAGTTGAAAATTTGCTCCACAGTGCTTCGCCGGGGTCGAAATCCTGCCTGCTCTTCGGATATGATTTCCTCAGCCTTGGTCTTCAGGCGGTTGAGGATGATGCGAAGCAAGACTTTACTGGGGTGGCTGATGAGACTGATGGTTCGATGGTTCTCACATTGCCTCAGGTTACCCTTCTTTGGAAGTGGTATGACAAGGGACTGAGTCCATTCAGTCGGCCACTTTTTCTGCTCCCAGATCTGCTGGCAGAGGGTCGTAAGTGCGTTGACGATTTCCTCCCCTCCACCTTTCAACAGCTCTCCCGGTACGTTGTCCACGCCTGGTGACTTTCCTGGCGTCAGTGATCGTACAGCTGCTTCTACTTCCTCTCTCAGGATTGGGGGACTGTCAATTCCATCCTGGGGGTACTGGCTGTTTCCAAGGATCGAGGTGTCTGGCTTCACCTCGTAATTGTAGAGGCTAATGCAGTACTCAGTCCACCTCTGTAGGACTTGGTTATTTTCAGTAAGAAGCTTGCCGTCTTGGTCTTCGATAGCCGCAGTTCTTGGCTGGCTTCCTTTAGTGAGTGCCTTGAGGGTGTTGTAGGCTGTTTTGCTGTTGCCATAGAGTTATAATAAGAAGCGTTTCTAAATATAACTCTCTAGCCTAGTGATTCGAGCACGTACGTACGTGTGCGCGTGCGCGTGCCGCCGGCCGCGCGCGCGCACAGTCGGTTATAGGCTAGAGCTAGCCAAAGATGTTATAAGTTGTAGCGCGCGAAGCGCGCAAAGCGGCGCTATACTATCTTTGAATTTAACGTACGTCGTTTAGTCCAGTGCTGAAACTTCAAAGCGGAAGCCTGTTGGGCTCAGACGTGTAGACGTACAAAGGTACCCATCCACCATGGGGTAAGTATTGTTTTATATCAGTATAGTTGCACAATACCCTGCCACAGAAGAAAAAAAACCCACTAAAATAGTAAAAATGCAATGGCTACGTGGTCGAGTGAATGACGAATTCCTCCACTGACGAACTCAACATGAACATGCTATAAAAAAAATGGCTACGCTCAGATCTGTGTCTGATGCTACTGTACTTGCTAGCTAGGCCGTGTACAGTATATATATACTGACTTACTGTACACAAATGTACATGTATACGTACATGCACTATAGTACTGTACTGCATGTAGGCTCTGTAAGCCTATGTTACGATGTTACATACACGACGCTGCAGTCCGAGAAATTCTAAGTCACTAAATAAGTGTCTCCCAGTCAAATTGACTTCTACTTTTACTTAGTTTTCTTTTAAAGTTTTAGTTCTAATCTATTCTAAGTTGTAAGCCCAATCAATGGGATACTTTTGTCACATTTGTCATTGGCCAATCGCCACCATTTAATTTACTCACCAGTCTTGTCATTTTAAAGCTACATGTATGATGAACATGTACTGTACATGCATAATTTTTGTATTGTATTTATTTTTACACTTTACAGGTTATAATTTGCTGGACCGTAGTACTGCACCTGAAATATCCAGCACATAATAAATAATATTTAAACCTACTGAAATTTGAAAAGAAAAGAGCAGGGAAAAAATTATCTGTTGATATTGCCAGTGATTGACAAAATTAATGGGAACTATGTAATTTTTTTTGGGGGGGGATTGGGGCTATGATCTAATGTAAACAGATCTTCACTTGTAATTGTATGTATACATGGACACTTGTACATGTACATACATGTACATGTAAAAAAAAATGGCTGGTTTTACATGTTGCCACTGTGAAGTGAACTGTATTGATTTCCGAACTCTATTAAAGCATTACAGATTTGGGCATGGAACTGACCCGCAGTTTAGAATAACATGTTCTATAGATGGATGTGCTAAAGTATACTGTAATGCACGGACCTATAGATGGCATGTGAAAACAAAACACGAGTATTTCTATATCCAGAATATCCAAAATCTTGAAGTTCCAAACAATGCGCTTGAAGGAAATGAGATGGCTAATGTTGAAATTGGTGAAGATATTCATGAAGAAGTTCAGGATCCTGTTCTATATGAGCAAATACCAGTTGACGAAGTTCGTGAAGTGTCCTTCTTTTTACTAAAGCTACGAGAAATTTACAAGACACCTCAAGCATCGTGCACATACGTGGCCAATGAATTTGCTGAAATCATGAAAAAGTGCCGCGAGACAATTGGAGAAGAAGTTTGTCGTGTCTTGCAAAGATCAGGTGTAAATTTACAAGCATTGAGTGACAATGGGTTTCCTGACGTATTTGAAGAAACCAACTTTGAGAAAGCATTTGTTTACTTTAGCTCACAAAAAAATGTGGAAAAATATATTGCTGATATTTGCAATTTTGTAGAACCTGTCGAGTACATCCTTGGAAATGACGCCAATGATGGAAAAGAACATACAATGCAGTACGTCCCAATTATGAAGACATTGTGTGCATTACTGCAGTTTGATGATGTTTTAGCAGAGGTGTATGCAGGTCATCAATCTAATACAGATGACAAGATTTTAGACTTTTGTGATGGTGCCAATTACAAGAACAATCCTCTGTTTTCTGCAGAGCCTGAAAGCTTGCAAGTGCAGTTGTATTACGACGAATTTACTGTGGCCAACCCTCTTGGCACCCATGTGCATAGACTCAAGTTCTCTGCTGTGTATTTTGTGCTTGGAAATCTTCATCCAATTCACAGGTCAAAATTGCGGGTCATGCAATTAGCCATTCTCTGTCCTTCTATGTATGTTAAAATGTATGGCCTAGATCACATGATTGCTCCACTTCTTGATGATCTGAAACTGCTTGAAGATGAGGGTACTGTATTCAGAAAAGATGGACAGGAGCATAATCTTCGAGGAACTGTCTCCTTCTTGTCAGCTGATAACTTAGGTGCTCATGAGATAGGTGGTTTTCAGGTGCATTTCCATGCTGGCAGGATTTGCCGTAGATGTAATGTTGATAAGACTGACTTGAAAAACCATTTCAGGTCAGACTCACTAGTCAACAGAACTCAGGAGGCATATGACGAGCAGGCGGAGGCTGTTCAAGAAATTCCACGATCAGCTGTGATATATGGGATCAAGAGATCCTCACCACTCAATCAATTACAGTTCTTTCATGTTACTTCGGGTTTACCTGCCGACTTGGCCCATGACTTGTTTGAAGGGGTAATTCCTGAAGCACTAGGTGAAATAATCAAACACTGTGTAAGGGAAGACTACTTCACCATGAAATATCTTAATGAGAGAATTAAGAATTTTCCGTACAAAGGATCAGACCAGACCAATAAACCTTCCCAGCTCTCTCAAACTGTATATGACCTAAGAATTAAGGAGACTGCAGCCCAAGCATGGTGCTTACTTCGTATGTTGCCATTAATGGTTGGACACCTTATCCCTGAAGATTCAGAAGAATGGTCAGTTTTGCTTCGCCTGTTGGATGTAACAGAATATTGTACCACTTCTATTGTTACACCTGAGATTGCTGCTGTCTTGGCAGATTTGATTGAGAGCTTCTTGACATTATACTACAGTGCTTTTCCAGACTTAACAATGAAGCCAAAGTGTCATTACCTTGTTCATTATCCTGAACTACTACTAGAATTCGGACCACTTGTTAATGCTTGGACCTTACGTTTTGAAGGGAAGCATAATTATTTCAAAGAAGTCTCCAGACCCACAAAAAACAGGAAAAACATCTGCAAAACACTTGCTCGTAGACATGAATATATGCAGGCTTCATTCAGAAGTTCTTTAAACTTCCTTAGCCAAGATGTACTTCACCATTCAAAGGGAGAATTGTATCCTGTCAGACTTTTATCACCACAGGTTCAGGGATTTCTACTTCCACTTGTAGGCCCATCAGAAAATGTCTACAAAGTCAAAAAGGTACAGGTCAATGGCACTTGGTATGCAGTAGGCTTTGCAGTGATTTTGGGAAATGATTTGCTGCTTTATGTCAACAAATTTGCCAAAATTGAAAACTGCTTTATAATTGGAGGTGATGTATACTTTCTGTGTAGTTCAAGTGAAGAAAGTGAATACATCCCCCATTTACATGCATATAGTGTGAAATTTGGACGCGTTCTTTCACTTATACGGCCGAATGACCTACATGATTATTACCCACTACCAGTATATGAAGCTGGTGACATACGTTTGATTTCGATGAGGCATTATGTACATATGCCTTTGTTGTAGAACATTAAATGCACAGATGCAGTTGAATAAAATTACATTCCCCAAATAAATTTCACACATGCAAGCATATAAATGTTGAAAACATGCTGTGTACATCTTCGTTTAACCCCCAAAATAAGACCGAACTATCTAAATTTTAACTACACTGTACATGTACATGTACTTGTTCATGTATGTATGCTTAAAAATAAGACTGACCTACATGTACACATGTACATGTAATTGTTCATGTGTGCTTAAAAATATAACTGACCTACACATGTACATGTACATGTACTTGTTCATGTATGCTTAAAAATAAGACTGACCTACATGTACACATGTACACCACATGTACATGAACATGTACATGTAATTGTTCATGTGCTTAAAAATATAACTGACCTACACATGTACATGTACATGTATGCTTAAAAATAAGACTGACTTACATGTACACCACATGAACATGTACATGTAATTGTTCATGTATGCTCAAAAATAAAACTGACCTACACATGTACATGTACATGTACTTGTTCATGTATGTATGCTTAAAAATAAGACTGACCTACATGTACACATGTACACCACATGTACATGAACATGTACATGTAATTGTTCATGTATGCTTAAAAATATAACTGACCTACACATGTACATGTATGCTTAAAAATAAGACTGACCTACATGTACACCACATGTACATGAACATGTACATGTAATTGTTCATGTATGCTCAAAAATAAAACTGACCTACACATGTACATGTACTTGTTCATGTATGCTTAAAAATAAAATTGACCAACATGTACATGTACATGTACGTGTTAAGAACATGCGTACATCTGTGATCTGTGCACCCAGCAAATCTATGGGCTGGTCTCTGGCCCTTCCCCCTACAGTTGTAAGAGTAAGCACAAAGTACATGTACTGTACATGTATGAGCCGGGGGAGGGTTGTCTTCTTGTATTGTTGGCCGGACACAGTGCTGCCTGCCATCACCTGGAGGTGTCGCGGACCTGCGAAGAACCCGGCAGGGCCCAGACCCTTAAACTGCACGGTACACGGTCCGACCTCGCAGGACACTAGCGACACTGCATGTCCGGAGGATCAACAATGCTCCTTCCGGCCCTGCCAACCGGCCACCCAAACAACCAACCCAACCGACCAACCAACCAACCAACCACCCAACCAGTGAAATTTTGAGTAGAGTACATGTAGAGTAACAATATAATGGCTAGCAATCTCAACAGATCTCAACAGATGTCTTGTGGATAATTTTTATACATTCCAGTTTCAAGCACAGTTATTTACTTATGTGTGGTGGATCTAATCGGAAAGTGGAAGTGGCCAACAACTATGCAGAGGGAGCTACAAAGGCTGAGCTTCAAGCTGTTGTTGCTGAGACTTTCCCAGATGTCACTGACAACAAAACCGTTATCCAGATATGGGATAAAGATTTTGATGAATTTGTTGATGTTGAAGAAGAGGAGAGAATAGCTGGACCAACTAAAGTCCGCATTAACCAGGTGATACCCATCTGCTTCAGCCAACAAATCCTGGAATCTGGTGGGGAGTAAGTATAGAATTGAACGTAGCATGAAAACATGGACATGATGGAAGATCTTGTGGTCACAGGTTAATTGCTATAAACAAGTTTTGTATTTTCAATATACCTGTAAATTTCAACTTTATATACCAGGGATGCATGTATGCAGATGCACAAAGCTCCATGTGTATGCAAGTGTAAGTTGCATGTGCTGTTAGTTTTTAAGAAAATTTGTGACGTGTTGTAGAACCTGAAAATCTCTGGCAAATCATTCCACAAATGGAATTACAAAAATGCAAGTAGATTCTCTATCATACTCACAAGCCTACTCACAAACCTGTGAGAAATTCTTCAGATCAGATTTGAGTCTCGCAAATGACAAAAGTCTTGCTCAAATACAAATGGGCACATCATAAAATGAACAGTTCCCATAAACTGTAAATATCATTTAGTTTTTATAACTAGCTGTTTATTTGTACATTTAAGCTTCATGAAACTGAAGACCACCTAAAGTACCACATTTTGAAATATAGAAATAATTCATGTGATTGCAATGTAAAGATATCATTTTGTAAAATTGTCATTGCACAGAGCCACAATCATTTCACCAAGCATCAGTGACACTGAACCTGGGTTAGATGCAGACGACAGTACAGATTCAACTGTTGATGCTGGACAAGCCCTGGGTGCAGTAGCAGATTGCGAGTCTGAGGCAGGGTCTTCAACAGGAGCTGGGATGTCTGACAAAAATGCCAGTGAAGAGGTAGTTTTGCCAAGATCACCATCAGCTAGTATGCTCCGTTTTAAACTGCCTGTACAGCCACCATCACTGGAGATGAAAGCAAAAGCTGGAACACCTATGAATCTTCCTGAGAGAGGACTGTTTCTTCAGAATATTTATGATGCCTTTGTAAAAGCCACTGGTACTCGGTGAGTAATGCTTTGTACCCTATTCAATGAGCTTCAGATTGAGTGCAGTTACAGTAAGAAATTTTCCAAAAAAGGTTTTGAAAAAATGTCTTGGCATTCCAAAAGGTCATTCAAACACATTTGGGAGCATCTTTCATGATTTTGGCTATTTATTGAATGCTGACCTTTGGTTTAATAGTTTCTTAAATTGTCCAGGTGTGATTAATATAGTGGATTGATTATTGATCTTCACTCCTTAATACTTAAATTCCTTTTATGTTATTGTTCATATGTTCTTAACAAAAGTTGTAACTTCAGAGCTACATGAAACATACTTTTTTGTGTTCATTTAATGAATATACCGGTACTAACCGTTTACATTGTTTCATTTTCAGACTTCCCACTAAGGCTATGTATGAGGAAATGGTTAATCAGCTTTTCAGCAGATATCCAAAGTTAGCACATCCACAACCAAACCTGCAAGGGGCCTCCATGAAGGTAAATATCTACAATTCCGGACAAAATTTGTTTGGCCCCCAGCCCCCGCGGCCCTTTGGTTGGTTGCACTGTCCAGCGCGCATCACACTTCTGCTATTTTTCACATTCTTCACCTTCAATATTCTTGCCATGTGTTAATAAGGAATCTTGGCTGTACAAATCCGTAACCTTCATTATTCAACATTAAGAATTGAATTTGCAGCGGTTTCATGTTTTAATTTTTTAATATTTTGACTTTCCAATTCATTTGGTTGTTATTTGCTGTGACTATCGGGGGTTTTTTGCAGACAATTTGGAAGAACCGAATCTTGGATAAATTTCGCAACACCAGGAAACGTAGAGATAGTGCCATTCCTGAAGTCCAGGCCAAAAAAAGACCCAGGAGTGGGAAAGCTTTGGCTCCAAAGACAGCAAGCAAAGACATAGCAGCTGCTCCGCAGTGGGGAATGGTATGCTACCTGCCTACCAGGCCATTGTCGGAAGATGATGCAACTATTCTCAAACATGAGGAATTTCTCAGAAAGGAGAAGTCAAAGAGGCAGCCGGACTACGGTCAAGTGAATTTGGCCATGACCAAGACCTTTGCGGATAGACGCAAGTGGCTCATCACCACTCAACCAAGGCCAACTATAGTTGAGGTCAAGGAGCGATTCCCGTGGCTGTTTGATGAAGACCAGGTAATTGGCAATATTTCTCAAAGTCTCACTTCTGATGTACATTGATAGATGGTACACATGTACATCACTTACGTGGTTTAGAAATGAAATCAAAACAAATCAAAAACACACTTCTTTGTGATCAGCCAAAGTCCATACCTTTTTTATGTTTTAAACATAAACTTGCTTTTTAAGTAACATTCTGAGTGAAGGATATTTGTCATAATCTGTGAAAAGTAAAACTATCTTTTCATCCTCAAAGAAAATTTCATAAATAAAACTCATGTAATATACTGAACATGTATGTCATCGGATTGTTGTGGTAAATGGTTGTTTACATTGAAGACTTTGCAAATCTCATGCATCTGTGGACTTTTTATTATTTTATTGCAGCTATCTGCGGAGATGTCTCGTTTGCAGAACAGCAGCACTCCATTGGTGACAGCATTTAAAAGTGGACTGTCCAAGTACTCGAAGGCACTTGTTAAACAGGGCAATGGGAAAAAGAAGCCATCCCAGTGCTACACAGACGCAGTGGCTAAGATCGGTCTGCATCGTGGTGAAACAGAGAGACAAGGTATTGTTGCTTAACCCTCTTTTTTAGTTGAAATATTAAGCAGTTTATATAGCCATGTTACATTCTCTGTATGTTTTTTTCTGTTTTTAACAGAGGTGCATTTTCTTTGAGGAAATGAGCTCAGTAATGCAAAACAGAAATAATATTATATTCCTTGACCCAAAATCTACAAAATTAATGAATTACACATTTTGCAAAAATAAAAATTGCTAAAATTTCTTTTCGTGTAAATAAAAATGTTTATGAAATCCATTGCCTTTGCTAATCCATTCTTGCATGGAAATTGTGGCCAAACATTAAGTCTGTTGAACCATGGTTGAATGCTCAATTTAATCTTGAGTTTAATAATCATTACTCAGCAATTAACCTATCACCAGTGACAAGCATATACCCATCACAGACGACAGTGTCTTTTAAATATCACATAATTTCAAAGGTGTGATCCATTGGCATGTGAGTCCATTCAGATTGTTTGTTGATGCTCATCAATACACGATTGCAAATAAACAAGTTGCTCTGTGTGTGATTCATTCACAGGCGAGTACACTCATGTACTTCTTGAATTATGCACACATTGAGAATTGTTATCTCAAAACGTTGAAAGTTAAAGTAGAAATGCATAATGCACATCCCACACAAAAGTACACATACCATTTTGCCTTAGGAGTAGGCATGACTGGCAGAAATTAGGTCAATTCTGCTATAAATTTGTCTTATGTGCGGTAGTATCACATAAGCATGCTCCCTAGGATAATATTTAGAATGTTGTTTTTTTCCTGCTGTTATTACAGAGGCAATGTCACAAGCAGCTTTCTTGGCAGTACCAGACCTTCTTCAAGAGAAATTGGACAACATATTTGTGTCATCTGAAATAGAGGTGAGAAAAACAGTAATGGAAAGGGCATTCTTAGCCAACACTCAAAAATTAAGAATTGCTGTGGCTGGCTTCTACACTTTATAAGACAACTGAAGAACAAACTAATAAAGAAAGAGATTACCAAAAATGCAGTGCTTTTTCTGATTGTCTAGAGACTTAGTTTGTATTTAGTGGTGGGTTGTGATCTAAGATCTCAAAGATACAGCTTCAATGTATCTGATTCCCTGACAGCTGATCATGTACTGAAAGATGTTTTTTATCCCTCTTTCAACGTATTTCTGTTCTTGGTCGGGTGTCTGCATGCATGCATGCATGTACATGAAGTCTGACAAGCAGTGGGTGATCTGTAACATACCCTGGGAACACAATGTACAAAGAGAGGACAACAAATAAATATTCAACTTATCTAAGTTAAAAGTAATGATAGTTTTGTACATTCATAAACTTTCAGTTCCATGAAAGTTTTTTATTGCAAAAGTGGCAATATCAAAGTACATTGGAAATCTGTTTATCAGTTGAATCTAGTGTGATAATAATTTAATAGTATTACATGTACATGTATTTGTATAATTTGCCAACAATTTGTTAAACTTTTAAGTCAAACAAAAAAAGGAAAAACTGACTGGGATCTTTTGAACATTTTCTAGTTAACCTTTCGTTAACCTTTCAGCCACAGAATGCTGTTCATGTACAAGATGACGGTGATATTCTACATGCTAACAAGTACCTGATTGTTGCTGATGGGGCACATGTAGCCACCACCGACGACTTCTTTGCAGCAGTTTGCATGTGGATGTCTGCTTTCTACATCTTTAATCTTGAATACCCCACATGTTTGAGCAAGACACTTATGTTTTGCCAAAAAATTCTATTGAACATATATGATGAAGAAGCCACCCCTCGACCAGTAGTAACACTGGTCAACAAATTAAATATTCTTAATGCAAGTTAGAACTTAGAAAAGTAACTTGATTGATCAGTAGGCCTAAAGCTACATGTTGAAAGGTGCAAGTTTTGACTATTCACTGTTAAATTAATTTTTAAAGTATACCCATTTGAATTGTATTTATATTCCAAACTCAAATTGTGATGTACAAAAAATGTTGCAAACTGCTTACTGACTAAAATTACCAAAATGCAAATCCTAAAATTTAGTGGGCCTGATGTTTCGATCCTAGCAGGACCTTTCTCGAAGACAGAGAAAGGTCCTGCTAGGAGAAATGTCCTGCTAGGATCGAAACGTCAGGCCCACTAAATTTTAAAACTCAAATTGTGTTCATCTCACACAAAAACAAGTATTCGTGTGCAATAGCTAGATAAGACTTAAGGTTTTGCATGGTGGATTAATCAATATAGGAAGGTTTGCGGTGACACCATGTATACATTTAGACATGGTGTCATCTCAAACCTTCCTATATTAGTGCAATAGGTTCCAGTTTATACATGTATTTCTTTAATTATGTGAGCATCCTGGCAGCGGGTTTTCACTAAAGAATGGTATTTCTATAAATTATTGTGATATACATGTCTATACAGGAGCAATATAAGCAAACTTGAATCTGCAGCATGCAAGGCCATTCGTTCGAATTTTCAAGTTGTATCGCAATTTTTGTTTCCAGTGTGAACATGAAATCAATATTGTACGGACATCAAATTAGTGAATTTCATGTGAAATAGGAACCCAGCCGGTGGCATCAGAGACTATCCTCTGCAACTGCTATGCATAATTTGCATTAGGTTTATCCAGCGGCCAACTAGCATTAGGTAATGTGGTGTTGACTAGTTACAGCAAGTTACAAGCAAGATGTTGGTTTAAACGAATTATTATCTTGACTGTTTTTAGCAGGAGCTTATAAAAGGGTTAAATTGTGACACTGATGTTGACTGTTAAATGTTGACTGCTCACTGTTAAATGAATTTTTAAAGTATACAATTTGAATTTTATTTATATTCCAAACTCAAATTGTGTTCCTCTCACACAAAAACAAGTATTATTTAGTGCAATAGCTAAATAAGACTTAAGGTTTAAATTTGCATGGTGGGTTAATCAATATAGGAAGGTTTGCGGTGACACCATGTATACATTTATACATGGTGTCATCTCAAACCTTCCTATATTGGTGCAATAGGTTCCAGTTTATACATGTATTTCTTTAATTATGTGAGCATCCTGGCAGCGGGCAAAGTTTCACTAAAGAATGGTATTTCTATAAATAATTGGTTTTTTTTTAATTCCTTGGCCACTTCAAGGAAAAGACAATTTGTTGACTGTTAAATGTTGACTGTTCATTGTTAAATGAATTTTTAAAGTATACAATTTGAATTTTATTTATATTCCCAACACAAAAACAAGTATTATTTAGTGCAATAGGTTCCAGTTTATATATGTATTTCGTTGATTATGTGAGCATCCTGGCAGTGGGTTTTCACTAAAAAAATGGTATTTCTATAAATAATTGGTTTTTTTAATTCCTTGGCCACTTCAAGGGAAAGACCATATTTGTTGACTGTCCTTATCTACCTGAAATAATAAGTACCTTTCAAAAGAGTTACACATGGAACAAAAATACAATGTAAGAATAAAAATGTTGATGACAGACTGTTTTTCAATGTTATTTTTGCTTAAATTTGTACTTTTTGTACTATGCTCATACATTCATTGGAGGTTGGGATGGAGTATGTGAGGCGCAATTTTTTCACATTATTAAATTGCTTCTTTGTATCATTATAGGCTCATACTTCTGTATACATTATGACCGTAAAGGATTCAATAATTATTGTCTGTGGAATAGTGCTTGTACAATGATACATGTATAGAGAAGCAATAATTTTTAAAAGCAAACTTGAATCTGACTAGTTAAAGCAAGTTAGTCAACCTTGCTGGACTAATGTTACATTGGTCCAGCTGGCTAGACTAACGTGATGTTAGTCGAGATGGGCACCATCTGGACTAACCTAAAGCTAGTCAATAACTAGTCGAGCGACTAACCTGAGGTAGTCCGGTGTGGTGGACTAACATCAAGCCAGTCTTGGGACTAATCAAACGCTAGTCATGCGACTAACCAAAGGCTAGTCCAATATGCTGGACTAGGATTAAACTAGTCCCTGTTGTTAGTCCAGCAATACTGACTATCTTAAAGCTAGTCCAGATGGACATCATCTGGACTAGCTTTAAATTAGTCAGGCTGACTATTTTAGATTTTCAGTGTGGGTGGGTCTGGGTGGGTCTTGGTGGGTCTGGGTTGGCCTGGGTGGAACTGTGTGGGGATGCCGGTAGGGCATGAAAGACCAGGGCACACATGGCTGCGCCAGAAGAAGTAAGCAAGAGAGAAATGCCTTCACCAAGGTCTTTCCATGCCAACAACCTGATGCCATTTTCCATCTTTCCAGAGTGACACTGCGACAAACGGCAAAGTGACTGAAAGCCCCTACAAACCATTAGCACAAATCCAAATTTCGGCCTGACAAATTTTGTTAAAGTAACTGCCATTTTCACTCATTTCATGGACTATTGCTTTCAGAAAATAACACGCTCACCAGCCTTGAAGCCCCTATACACCATTTGCGCAAATCCAACATGGTCCATTTGCAATTACTGACGACTGCTTCGAGATTTACTTGTAATTTTCCGGTATTAAACGCACGGGTCGGTGGCACTATTGAAACTTCTGCTAGGTGCATTTTACAATCCTCGAAGCTGACACAGTTTGATGAAAAAATTGAGCCAGTTTTTCCCCATTTTCTCGCGACATGGTTGACGGATTGAGCTGAAACTTTCACAGGTGTGTTATTTCATGCACGTGCTGGATTAGACAAAGTATGGACGCGTCTCTAAGACCTTAACCAATGGTGTGTAGGGGCTTTAAGCGCAGACAGATCTCCAACAAACCCATGCAGCAAAAAGACAAAAAGGCAATTGAGTGATTTGCCGGTTATTGGCAGAAAGCCTTGTTTGCCAAACCGGTGTGGAGGCATACGCCTTCATTCCTATTGGTAGTAGACTGCCAACCAAGGCTGATAAATAGAACTGGGAAAGGGTGACTAGTCTGAAGCAAGGAATAAGCCTCCATTTCTATTGATGGCAGACTGCCAACCACAGCTGACAAATAGAACTGGGAGGGGTGACTAGTCTGAAGCAAGGCATGATCCTCCATCCCTACTGGTAGTAGACTGCCAGCCAAGACTGACAAATGTAACTGGGAGGGTATGACTAGTCTGACACAAGGCATAAGCCTCCATCCCTATTGGTGGTAGACTGCCAACCATGGCTGACAAATAGAACTGGGAGGGTATGACTAGTCTGATGCAAGGCATACGCCTTCATTTCTATTGATGGCAGACTGCCAACCACAGCTGACAAATAGAACTGGGAGGGGTGACTAGTCTGAAGCAAGGCACAAGCCTCCATCCCCTATTGGTGGTAGACTGCCAACCACAGCTGACAAATACAACTGGGAGGGGTGACTAGTCTGAAGCAAGGCATAAGCCTCCATCCCTATTGCTGGTAGACTGCAACCAAGGCTGACAAATAGAACTGGGAGGGGTGACTAGTCTGAAGCAAGGTGTAAGCCTTCATTCCTATTGGTGGTAGACTGCCAACCACGGCTGACAAATACAACTGGGAGGGGGTGACTAGTCTGAAGCAAGGTACAAGCCTCCATCCCTATTGGTGGTAGACTGCCAGCCAAGACTGACAAATGTAACTAGGAGGGGTGACTTATAGTCTAAAGCAAGGCACAAGCCTTCATTCCTATTGACGGTAGATTGCCAGCAAAATGAGCCAAGGCTGACAAATACAACTGGGAGGGGGTGATTAGTCTGAAGCAAGGCATGAGCCTTCATTCCTATCGATGGTAGACTGTCAGTCAAGGCTGACAAATCAAACTGGACACAACCTGTAGGGAATGAATACAGGGGAATAGACACAGATTGCTGCGACACTACGGCACCTCTTGTCTGAGAAACTCCGACTTGGGGGCCTTGCACTCATTGGGAATGCTGACAGTGTCGGCTGACATGGTTGACGACGTCCGGCTGACTATGGGCGAATGGACAACGAGACGATTCACAGTCCTGAGTTGTTGGGCGACAGATATTGGGAGTTGGCCCAATAATAACCTACACATGCAGAGAAACGCAAGGCAAAGAAGAAAAACAACCAGTTAGTACAGGTCCAGGCTAAAATGAAGAGTTCCAAAAACAGGCCGTACAAGACTCAGGGCCACATTAATTTTTAACAAATAAAGGCCCCCAAAAAGTTGTGCTTCCTATCTGTATTACATGGCATCTGAAAATAGGGTAGGTAGTAGGACAATGGATTAAAACAAAAAAATAACGAGAAATATATGTCTGTTGTGAAACAGAGCATAGAGCTTTTCCGCTTCTGTTTGTAACAAGTCATAGAATAGCCCCATTCCTACTCCAAAACGCATGTACATATTTTGTGCACAAAGCCTATGGGACTCGAGTGTGGTATTCAAAAATTCATAAAAAATATAAACAATGGTCCTTCGGTTCCAAACTTTAGATTTGGAATGTCTAGCACGATAGCTAACTACATACCAAATTTCGAGATGATCGGCCAATGCCTTATATGTGTTTTAAAATCACACATTTTGATGACGCCATGATTGCGTAACGACATTTTGGCTCCGGAAGGTGTTTCTAAACCATGTCCCCAATAGATATCAAAGAAAAAATGAAAAAAATCTCGCTCCGTTGGCCAAATATGCTCATTTTAATGTGAAAATCTGAAAAGTTCATGACCTCATAAATATTCATGAGATGACGTCACGGTCAATCGATGGCAATTTTTGGATACACCTTTTCCCAACTTAGATACAGTGCAAAGTTGAAACCAAACGAACTTGCACTTTTGCTTTTAATGGATTTTGAAATTTGCCCCTTCAAAGCAAGGTCACGTGACACGTGATGACGTCATGATGACATCAAGGTGTTTAGGATCAATTTCAGCATGGGCTTTATGCATTTGCCACGTTTGAAAAAAATCCAAGTCTGTTCAATGACCAAAGTCGTGCTTACAAAACCCCTGTGCATTGTCTATGGGCTTTGGGGGAGAAGAAGAAGAAGACTAAGAAAAAGCCTAACAAAAGATATAGCTTTTCCGCTTCCCTGGAAGCGGCGGAAAAGCTAATTATGCTGAGACATAAGTCATGTACTGGCCAAGTGTTACATACACATGTGTACAGTATAAACTGGAGCCACCATGTATGATTTACATGTAGTATGCAGCCTGGTTGGTTGATTAAAATTATTTGTGTTTTTTTTTCAAACATGCCGATGTTTGTCATCAATACCCATGATGCTTTTCGAATGTTTCAAAGGTTGATTGTACAATATCGCGATCAATATTCTGATGAGTGACGCTCATAAAGATAAACCATGGCTCTTTTATGATTTCAAACTAGTCAGACTACAAAACTTGTAGTGACATGAACAACATAAAGAAATGACAGGGCTCAGACTGGCAGTATCAAAGGGTTTCGAGGATCTGGGCCATATCAATTATTAAGTTCACTCATCAGCAAGAGCTCGTGAGTACCTCCATGGTATTACTAACTACTGTAAGCCCCAAATTTCGTAGTGCATTTTCTCTGGTCACCCTTCACCTAGTTTTCTTGGATCCCTTCACACAGACTATAGTTCCCCCACTTGTCAAACCAGCTCCCAAGAGACCAAATGTCTGGAACCATCCCTGTCCCCTTGGCTTGATTTTGGTAGAAAAGCTATCGTCTTGAGACTTAGAGACGAGCAGCTAGAGCAGTCTTCTTTCCCTGCCCTTCAGCTCCCAAAGTTAGTCTGAGCTTGCTATGAACAGGCTCATTGACCCTATCTTTATGTCTGGAGTCTGTTCTTCTGATCTGCAATCCGTTTACACAACCGAGTAACACCCAGACCTAGGACTCAGACACCCTAGCAAGAATGCAAGGGTATAGTAGTGTTCACCCCAGCCATGCCCCTGTGGACCAAGTCCGGTAGTGACCAACCCCATATGCATTTGAAGGTCTCCTATGATCATGGGTATATGGTCACTGTTCTAAGAAAGAGTGTCCAAGACAAAAAATATGCCCCTATTAGGAAAACCACCTTATCATCCATTATTCATTATTCAGTCCCCTATAGTTTCTCATCCAACCCCGTCCCTTGTTCAACAATTAATAATTTGATTACAATTGCATATTCAGTAAATGATAGAAACAAGTCCTTTTTAGGTATTACCCCAAACCCATTCGGAGTCCATTATCCATGTATAAAAGAAAGGTCCCCATCCCCTTCCAAGTTAGATTTCTCCACCTTGCCTCCTTCTGCTGGCCAAACCTCGAGCAGTCAAGTTAGCCAAGTTACGTAACACTTCTCCACCTAGGCCTAGAGACCTAGCGGTATATCAAACCAAGTCTAAGTGTTACAACTGGTGGCAGCGGTAGTGGTTTTTCTAGGCCGCCTGTGCCATCGTCGCCCTCCGCCGAGTACTTCTGTTCCTGGCGCATCTCCTGCCCTGTGCACCACCTGCAGCACAATCCACGGGTTTGTCGCCTCCTGCAAGCTCCGTGAGACTTTGTCCAACGTTTCCTACAAGCTGCCCCAGTTTCTCCCGCGGTTCGTCTTCCAGTTCCTGTTTCTCCTGCTGTTCCTGTGTCTGTATCTTCCAGTCTTCAAGCTGTCCCAATCTTCGAACTGATCCCTTGCTGTCGTCCTGCTCTGCACCCTTTAATCTGTCTCCTGGCCGTCCAGATCTTCTAGCCGTTCCTGTCTTCTAGCCGTTCCTGTCTTCTAGCCGTTCCTGTCTTCTAGCCGTTCCTGTCATCTATAGCCGTTCCTGTTTTCTAACCGTTCCTGTCTTTTAACCGTTCCTGTCTTCTAGTCGTTCCTGTCTTCTAGCCGTTCCTGTCTTCTAGCCGTTCCTGTCTTCTAGCCGTTCCTGTCTTCTAGCCGTTCCTGTCTGCTAGCCGTTCCTGTCTTCTAGCCGTTCCTGTCTTCTAGCCGTTCCTGTCTTCTAGCCGTTCCTGTCTTCTAGCCGTTCCTGTCTTCTAGCCGTTCCTGTCTTCTAGCCGTTCCTGTCTTCTAGCCGTTCCTGTCTTCTAGCAGTTCCTGTCTTCTAGCCGTTCCTGTCTTCTAGCCGTTCCTGTCTTCTAGCCGTTCCTGTCTTCTAGCCGTTCCTGTCTTCTAGCCGTTCCTGTCTTCTAGCCGTTCCTGTCTTCTCGCCGTCCTGCTCTTCTAGCTGTAGCTGTCGTCTCGCCGTCCCGCCCTTCCAGCTGCGTTCCTGTCTCCTGTCTTCGAACTTGTCCCGTTTTCGAGCTTCTTCCATCTTCGGATATTTTCCGTATTCGAACTTTCCCGTCTTCGCACTTCTTCCTCGGAGTTAGTTAAGTTAAATTTTGATTTCCTTTCGTTATTTACTATCCTTGTATTTCACTTGTTCTTTTTCTTTAGTATTCGTTGTTGTTCCATTGTTTATTATGGCCCCTTCTCCCACTGTCACTTCCTGTCCCTCCAGTATCCCTTACAACACCATTGCCCCCTGGGTCACCATTACCCTCTGTGCTACCAACACCCCTCCCTCCACTTCGTCATTCACCTGCATACTCCATTCCCCACTCATCACCCGGCCACTGGCATACATGTCAATGATGGCACACGCACACGCAGTGGTCGAGTAGTTTCCCGTCCAAACCGTCTTGGTTTTTGTTGAGATTGCTGTTATTGTGTACACCATACTGCCCTATTCAAATTCACTGTACGTGTCCATGCCTATTTTAGTTGTTCACATACAAGTATCTCACCTTTATTTTGTGTTCAAAGTCTCCTTCTTTTTTCCATTGTATAACAAGACATTAATCTTTTATTTTGTGATATGGTTTATTTATTTTGTTTGTCTATTTTTGAAAATGAGGACATTTTCTTTTTCAAAGGTGGAAGTAATGTAAGCCCTAATTCCAGTTCCTAGTGTTCACCCCAGCCATGCCCCTGTGGACCAAGTCCGGTAGTGACCAACCCCATATGCATTTGAAGGTCTCCTATGACATCATGGGTATGGTCACTGTTCTAAGAAAGAGTGTCCAAGACAAAAATATGCCCCTATTAGGAAAACCACCTTATCATCCATTATTCATTATTCAGTCCCCTATAGTTTCTCATCCAACCCCGTCCCTTGTTCAACATTTAATAATTTGATTACAATTGCATATTCAGTAAATGATAGAAACAAGTCCTTTTTAGGTATTACCACAAACCCATTCGGAGTTCATTATCCATGTATAAAAGAAAGGTCCCCATCCTCTTCCAAGTTAGATTTCTCCACCTTGCCTCCTTCTGCTGGCCAACCCTTGAGCAGTCAAGTTAGTCTGGGTTTCCAATAAACCACCCATCGACCCAATCTTGATGCTTCGCAGTCTCCTCTGTTATCTGTGGTGCTCGGTCTATTTCTACCGCCAAGTAACACTTCTCCACCTATACTAAACCAAGTCTAAGTGTTACAGTAGTGCTATGTACTAGTAACTACTAAGTGCATTTAATCATGGAGGAAGCTGGTTGTGGTTGCGGTAACCGTAACCCTCATCCTCACCCCCAAACCCTAAACCCAAATTAGACAACCAATTGTAATGTAGACAATATCCATGGTCTGGGACAACGACTTGCCAAAAAATGGACTTACACTGTTACAGTACAACACTAACAGTAACACTACAGTTTTCCCAAAGATCATGATTTTGCAGCACGTGTACGAATAGTGAAGTGCATGTTTTGTACAGAGCAACGCACTGCACTGCCACTGGGACAGTCGTCTGGTTGACACGCACATACACGCCACTAAGACAAGTCATGAATTTTTAGGAAACTTCTACCTTTCGCAGGGGCTTTTGCGGCAGTCGTCCGTGTAGTTCCCTCACATTAAAGTATTCGTCAGCAATTGCATTTGCAGGGTGGTTGAACCAGACTATTCGTTGATACTGATAGTCTGGTTGCAAGAGCTAAATATCCTGACAAATATTGTTAAGTACGTCAGGGAACCACATGGATGATCATGGACGACTGCCGTAAACACAGCCACTGCGATTATCTTTATGGAAGCCGTAACGCAGTTTCCATTTTCTATAGTTACGGCACTGCAACTGCACAAGCGCGAGGACGTGCCAGATCGAACCACGAAACTAGTGCTTCTGACCCGCCGTCCGTAACGTGTACACTGACTTTGGAAGCGCGATGTTAGCTGGCGACGCTGCCGTCCGGCCGTCGTGCTTGATCTTGATTTGTTGCATTTGCATGATACATTCGTCATTAATAGTTGCCACGTCCTCCAATCTCTCTCGGCAAAGGGCTCTCCGATGTTCACGTTGTGCTAGCAGCATCAACGCCATATTTACGACGTGTAGCAACGACTTACATGTACGCCACCTAAACACGTGGCGTAACTTACGCCCCAAGTAATGGCGTAAGCCCTCGAGTTGCGCCATATCCGGATAGTGCGTAACTTTCGTGAAACCCGTCATAAAGTTGTTGCGCAACTTACGCAATAAGATATGGCGTAAGTGGAGTTACGCCATAAACTAATGAAAGGCCGTGTTCACGAGCATGCAGGGGCCAGAGAAGCTCGGCGTGTAGAGGCCCAGCGCTGCGGGAGGGGGGTGGGGAGGTCTCGTGGCCTTTCGCGCCTTACAGAAACGAGACCGCCACCCCGATCCGGGAGCGTGTTGCCAGAGGGGGCGGGCAGGACTCGTGGCCTTTCGCGCCTTACAGAAACGAGACCGCCACCCCGATCCGGGAGCGTGTTGCCAGAGGGGGCGGGCAGGACTCGTGGCCTTTCGCGCCTTACAGAAACGAGACCGCCACCCCGATCCGGGAGCGTGTTGCCAGAGGGGGCGGGCAGGACTCGTGGCCTTTCGCGCCTTACAGAAACGAGACCGCCACCCCGATCCGGGAGCGTGTTGCCAGAGGGGGCGGGCAGGACTCGTGGCCTTGCGCGCCTACTAACTAGTCAGCCGCCCCGGTCTGGATGGGGTCACCTGGTCGTCCCTCTCGACCGATAAAAGAGTGACCCTGTCCGTCTGTCGACCAAGCAAGCTGGGGAGTGTGAGCCGGCTAGCACCGCAACCTGCACTACACACTACGGACACCTTGAAGCTACGATGGAGGCAGATGTAACGGGGCATTGCTGGTCGTAGCCCAACCGACCGTAAGGGGTAATAGTAAGGTCGCACGTCCTATTACCCCACGAACGCTAGAGAAACAGTATTCCCGTTCACTCTACTGTTTCCCGCGATCGTTAGCAATCCCTTGCTCGCGCGGTGGTGTGAGTGGGGAGTCGCACCGCGATCACCCACGCCGTGAACCGACGAATCCTGATGGTGGTCTCGTGATCTAAGATAATGCACAAAGAAAACACGATACACACCAACATGCACATGCACACAAGCCAGAATACAGCAAAAACACAATACGATTTCCACAAAGGAACGATCTTACCAGGATTACAGGTAAATAACGAGCTTGAATTAGTAGAATACAGTTGATCGAAGAACTGCCACAGAGCGCAAAAGCGAACGAAAAACCTTCCGGAAACTCGGAGAGTTCGGACAACACGTCCGTTCGTAATGGCGCTAAGGAAAAAGAGGAAGATTATGGCGGCTATGCCGCTAGGCATCATGGGAGATGAGGGCGCACTACCAGTTGATCAAGAATTTAGCGAATGGCATAATAGTCTAGAACGTAAGATAAGATACTTCAAGCATAGAGCAGTTCCTTGCTCTATAGATATGCTTCAAGTAAATAAATGAATAGGCCTACTTTCTGCCACCATTTCAAAGTATTGTGTAGGTCTGTAGGGGCCTAGGGGCCTAAACTGCATGGCCCTGGTCGGCCCTATGACATTAACACCACCCATAATTATTTTGTGATTAACATTCTATGGAAAGAAGGAAACACAATACCAGGTATTCTCTGTGTTCAGTCCAGTTTTCCCTTTAATCTCTTTTATACAAGGTATTGTACACATTATGTACATAGTCTTTGGATGGGTATTAAACATTCCGAAGGTGATCTGTCAATACACGGCCACTGGAACACCATCCTTGCATTCTATAGCACTCATTGCAATAAAAAAAAGAAGACGAGAAGATGTGACACGACCATCCCCACAACGATCACACTATTTGAAGAAAACAATTCACACCGAGAACCGAGATACAAGTAATACTATTCATCCCAAGTCAGCTCACTCCATTCCTCCTCCATTCCTGTCCCCTTGTCATTACTTTGCAGATGAGAAGAGGCACGCCCATCCCCAACATGACAAATAACAATCAGGTGAAATAAATAGTCTGTACAACAAATAGAGGGAAAACCTGACTGGGAAAATTGGAAAAGAAAACTTTTGACTGGACCAGGACTTGAACCCGATACATCTGTATGTGCGTACATGTATATACCGACGGTCGTGCCATCATGCGGGCAGTTAATGCTTCTGCCTGTCCCCCCCCCCCCTCCTCCCAGGCAAAGACACGATGACTATTTGGGAAGGCCGCCATCTAAGGGCTGGATAGCTCACATGGTAAGAGCGCTGATACGCAAAACCCGAGGCAGTCTCGTGTTGAAGTCCTGGTCTAGTCAAGTTTTCTTTGCCATTTTTGTAAAAAAAAAAAGTCTGCAAAACAAATTGACTCGAACTAGTAATACTATGGCATTGAAAGTGAAAGAGATACAAAATAATACATAAGGAGTATAACTGCATAATATTGAGAAATAGAACTGATCTCAGGGGAATGTAAACATCTCTCACAATCTTACAGTGATGGCTGTCCAGAGTTGATTGGTCAGCTCTCTGTAAACAGTAAAACCATTTTTTTTCCGTGGTGGCTATGAAGTTCATTTTCTGTCGTGTGCTTTGGTGGCCGATGCAAAAGTGTTGGGTTCGGCTATTGGCTAAACACGATTAGGACAGACAAAAAGAGCTGAAAGGGAAGCCAGTTGACACTTTGAAATCGACTGCGAGTCTCAGGGTGTGTAAGTTCATTGAAGAGCCCCTTCCAGATCTAGAGTAAATGCCTCTGCGAAATCGCACCGGACGTTCTTGGCCAAAAAATTAGCTCTCAAACCCTGGACAGCTTGTGCGGTCACCGTGTACATGATGTATACATGATGTATACAGAATGTATATGTATGGCTCCGCAGAGCCGAGAACTTGGTGTCCCATGTAGCTTTCACAAACCTGTGGATTTACAACCACTTGAATCTTGATGAGGAATGCATTTTTACATGCATCGTTCAAATGACTTTGTACACCATAAAGTGAAGAAAAAAACCCCAGTTAAATTAACATGACATACAAGGTAGAAAATACATATATGGTATCTCTATTTGCAGTACATTGATTATACTACACAAAAGAACCCCAAAAATGTAATGTCAAACATATGACATACACTGAACAGTCACTTCGATATTGCCAAATCTTCACCCATCATATAGTGCATAATATAATCTGTTTGTAGAGGGAAAAAAACCAATAGGCAAGCTACTTCTAACTATGACCCTAACCATTGACAGCCAGGGTGGAAATAATCATTTCTACTGGCTGGGACACCCTCATGGTGTCACACAAACTTTCAACATACTGACCATCACAAGAGAATTCTGTTTAGATTGATTGCTTGGTGCAACTTCGACTGATTTTTTTTTTTTTAAACTGGCCAAACGGGCTCCCTTTTGCACCGGGACGATTGCCGTTCAAATTTTGAGACAAGATGGTCAGCCGTCGGTCCTTGAAGAAAGGCCCGACTACCGTAGGATCGCAAGGTCAGCTTCTTGTAACTTCTCTCCTCGTGTTAGTCACTATAGAGGTTTTTCAGTCATGTTCTTTTTGCCGGTCAGCGTTCAATTCACGCGGATACTCCGATTCGATATTTGCATGCGCGTCCGCGGATTTGGACTGCTCCTGCTGACATGCCAATCTGCATTTGGCGGTCAAGTGACATCATGTGAAAAACCTCTATTGAGACAGTGTTGTATTAGTCAAACCTGCATATATCGGCCACCCACGGGATCCGAAAATGTGGCCGCTATGGAGAAGTAAACATGTATGGACGTATGCGAGTACATCCCTCCAATGAAGTGGGAAACGTGTATATTAGCACACAGCCAACTCTATTTGATAGAGCAGACACAAAGGAACTCCCTGAACACTTCACATCCCTTTTTTTTTATCTCCATGAGCCACAACCATCTGAAAAAAACAAAACAACAACCATCCCACCATCTCACTGTCAATACATTTAACAGAAAAGTAAACTCTAAATTTATGAAATACTGTTTGACAAATCCATGATTCTGACCTAACTTCACCATCTCCCTCCCCTTTACATCCCAAATACACCATTACTGACATTACACTGACGCGCACAACAAAAATAACTACACCCACATCTGCACCCCAACTTCCAGGCAATAATCTGCTAGGCTTCCAAATTTCCTGAGTCATGGCACAGAGAAGATTGACATCAATCCGTTATCAATTTTGTGAAACCCACTGTGAGACTGTATACATGAGCACGAGCGCAAAACTCGAATCAAATTTCTATTGCCGTCATATTGATAATAAACTCAAGGTATAGAGGCTTTTCAGTCACATGCTTTTCGACAGCCATCGATCAATTCACGTGGATGTACCGTACTTGGAACTCACGCGGATGTACTTCAAGTCATCAAAATAATGTCCAATGGAAATACTCAGATTCGATATTTGCATGCGTGTCCGCAAATTTGGACGCTCCTGCGGATATCTTAATCAGCCTTTGGCAGTCAGGCAACGTCTTGTGAAAAACCTCTATACTACATGTATGGCTAAACTGTAGGAGAGGGGGGGACATATGAAGGCGATTTTTTGCTAAAAATGTGTGTGGAAATCTACATGATATCGAAGGGGCCAAACTGAGTAAAAGCAGCATCTCACTGTCTGAAAGTTACAGAAGTTGGGGTGTTTGTTTTTTTCTGGCCGCAATTCAGCAGTCTCTGCCGGGGTCGTTTTCGTCCGAGCCAGGAGCATCTGGAATGAGACTCTGGGTCTGCTCCTTGTCTTCCGAATTTCTAAAAGGGAGGAAAAATTAATGAAATAGAATTGGGGAAGAAAAGTCTGATCCATGTCAGAGGGCTCAAAGATACCTGAGGAGTCATTTTCAGAGAAATCTGGGAAAACTGATTTTGGGTCGAAAACTGAAAATTCTGACAGGAGCGGACCTGTCGAATATGTCAAAAATTGGGCCAAAAATCTAGTTTTTTTGAGGGGGCCTAAAAATGACTTCAACTGGTCTACCGAAAGTCTGATCCATGTCAGAGGGCTGTCAGATACCTGAGGAGTCATTTTCAGAGAAATCTGGGAAAACTGATTTTGGGTCGAAAAATGAAAATTCTGACAGGAGCGGACCTGTCAAAAACGCCAAAAATAGGGTCAAAATCAAACCTGTTTGAGGGGGCCAAAAATGACTTCAACTGGTATATCGAAAGCCTGATCCATGTCAGAGGGCTGTCAGATACATGAGGGGTCATTTTCAGAGAAATTTGGGAAAACTGATTTTGGGTCGAAAACTTAAAATTCTGACAGGAGCGGACCTGTCGAACACGTCAAAAATTGGGTCAAATTCAAACTTGTTTGAGGGGGCCAAAAGTGACTTCAACTGGTCACCGAAAGTCTGATCCATGTCAGAGGGCTGTCAGATACCTGAGGAGTCATTTTCAGAGAAATCTGGGAAAACTGATTTTGGGTCGAAAACTTAAAATTCTGACAGGAGCGGACCTGTCGAACACGTCAAAAATTGGGTCAAATTCAAACTTGTTTGAGGGGGCCAAAAGTGACTTCAACTGGTCACCGAAAGTCTGATCCATGTCAGAGGGCTGTCAGGTACCTGAGGAGTCATTTTCAGAGAAATCTGGGAAAACTGATTTTGGGTCAAAAACTGAAAAATCTGACAGGAGCGGACCTGTCGAACATGTCCAAAATTGGGCCAAAAATCAAGTTTGTTTGAGGGGGCCAAACATGACTTTGACTGGTCTACCGAAAGTCCGATCCGTGTCAGAGGGTTCTAAGATACCTGAGGAGTCATTTTCAGAGAAATCTAGGAAAACTGATTTTGGGTCAAAAACTGAAAATTCTGACAGGAGCGGACCTGTCGAACATGTCCAAAATTGGGCCAAAAATCAAATTTTTTTGAGGGGGCCAAAAATGACTTTGACTGGTCTACCGAAAGTCCGATCTGTGTCAGAGGGTTCTCAGATACCTGAGGAGTCATTTTCAGAGAAATCTAGGAAAACTGATTTTGGGTCAAAAACTTAAAATTCTGACAGGAGCGGACCTGTCGAACATGTCCAAAATTGGACAAAAATCAAGTTTTTTTAAGGGGGCCAAAAATGACTTTGACTGGTCTACCGAAAGTCCGATCCATGTCAGAGGGTTCTCAGATACCTGAGGAGTCATTTTCAGAGAAATCTAGGAAAACTGATTTTGGGTCAAAAACTTAAAATTCTGACAGGAGCGGACCTGTCGAACATGTCCAAAATTGGACAAAAATCAAACTTGTTTGAGGGGGCCAAAAGTGACTTCAACTGGTCTACCGAAAGTCTGATCCATGTCAGAGGGCTGTCAGGTACCTGAGGAGTTATTTTCAGAGAAATCTGGGAAAACTGATTTTGGGTCGAAAACTAAAAATTCTGACAGGAGCGGACCTGTCGAACATGTCCAAAATTGGGCCAAAAATCTACTTTTTTTTAGGGGACCTAAAAATGACTTCAACTGGTCAACTGAAAGTCTGATCCATGTCAGAGGGCTCACAGATACCTAAGGAGTAATTTTTAAAGAAATCTGGGAAAACTAATTTTGGTTTGAAAACTGAAAATTCTGACAGGAGCGGACCTTTCGAACATGTCAGAAATTGGGCCAAAAATCTACTTTTTTTGAGGGGGCCTAAAAATGACTTCAACTGGTCTACTGAAAGTCTGATCCATGTCAGAGGCCTCTCAGATACCTGAGGAGTCTTTTTCAGAGAATTCTGGAAAAACTGATTTTGGATCGAAAAATGAAAATTCTGACAGGAGCGGACCTGTCGAACACGTCCAATGTGTCAAAAATTGGGTCTGATCTATGTCAGACATATGCCAATACAGGTTTGGTTGCCATCCAAACCAAACTGACACCAATTCACTCTAACTGCGACCTGACCAACTCTAGCCATCCAACTCCAACGTAGGGTTTTGTTGAGTTTTGGGTAATTTCATGGCGTCAATCATAGTTTCATTTCATTAGGCCTTTTTTATATTTTGTTGTTGTGGGGGGGGGGGGGGGGGAGGGAGATTCGAGGGTTACCTCATTAGGGTTTTCCTCCTTTGACTGCTCCAGCAGCAGGAGGGAAGGTGAGGCTTGACGATGCCGTAGAGGCGCACCAGGCCCAGCCAGATGGGGTCCCAGTCGTTGTAGTGGTTCAGCAGGGAGATGGTGAAGAAGGAGAGGAAGATGGGAGCAGCTCCGACGAAGAAAAGGGCAGAGAAGGACACCTGAGCAAGGAGATGAACGCCGGATAGTTTTTCATTGAACAATTTGGGCACTGATGTCTGATCACTCCCTCTCTTTCTCTCTCTTTCTCTCTCACTCCCTCTCCCTTTATCCCTGTCCCTCTCTCTCTCACCCTCTGGACCACCCTGTCCCGTTATCTACCTCTCCCTTCTTTTCTTCATTCCCCTAACTCCCCCTCACTCCCTCCCTCTCTCTACCCATTTCCTCTCCCTCTCTCCCCACTCCCTCCCTCCCCTCTCTCTACTCCCTCTCTCTAGCCATTGCCTCCCTCTCTATTCCCACTCTCCCTTTATCTACCTCTTCCTCTCTTTCTCCTTTCTCCATTTCCCTGTCTCCCTCTCTTTCCCTCTCCACCTCTTCAATCTCCATCTCTCCCCACTCCCCCTCTCCCCCTCTTTCCCCACTCCCAAACTCCAAACTCCCTCCCTTTCTCCCCACTCTCATCTTCTCTCTCCAAACTCCCTCCCTTTCTCCCAACTCATTCTCTTACCCCCTCCCTTCCCCTTCTCCCCACTCCCTCCCTCACCCTCTTTCCCCCTCCCTCCCTCCCTCTGTCCCCACTCCTTCCCCACCCTCTCCTCCTCTTTCCCCCTACCTCCCTCTCTCCCCACTACCTCTCTCACCCTCTCTACCTCTTTCCTCACTCCCCCCCTCTTTCCCTACTCCCTCCCTCTTCCTCTCTCTCCCCACCCAGTCTCCCTCTCTCTCCCCACTCTCCCAATAATGCTGTCTTATGTGTCATTAAGAACTTGTGGAATTGAAATAGGAAAAGGCTTTCTAGCAGGACCTTTCTCAAAGGCCTTTGAGAAAGGTCCTGCTAGGATCAAAACGTCAGGCCCACTAAATTTTAAGGATCTTAACATCTTTGCTAATATCTCAATGGCATCTCTGATGCGACGGGGG
The DNA here is from genome assembly GCA_949987565.1 of Luidia sarsii. NCBI lineage: Eukaryota > Metazoa > Echinodermata > Asteroidea > Paxillosida > Luidiidae > Luidia > Luidia sarsii. Next base: position 18,159,419 of record OX465107.1, read on the forward strand.
TACCAATGCTCGATGCTGGTGACGAGCTTGGCTTGGTCCCAGTGGATGGTGTGTTCTTCGGTGTAGGAGTGATTGACAATGACAAGGCAGACGTATTTCTCAAGTGAGGGAGGCAAACTCTTACCCGGCTGAAGAACATGTCCAGGAAAATGGAGATGGGGATTGTGAGGCTCAGGGCCAGCGTGGCAATGAGTGAGGACGTCAGAAAGCATCCCCTGAGGAAGGAAGGAGAGCAGAGAACTACATTGCTACCGTGACTTCAAATAATCCTCCTTTTGAAGGAAGATCTATGCTTAGTTACCCTTCCCTGCAGTCAAAAGACTGCAGACAAAACTGGTATAGACAAAACTGGTATTGGCCTAACTTTTGCATTTAAAGTTCAGGGGTTTCTAGTACGGCACCTCTTTTTAGACTTTTAAATATTTTTTTCTTTACAAGGAAGATCTATGCTTGGGCCTTAGACATTTCATTTGCAAAAAAAAGTTCTAAAGGCGATTTAAACAAGACTGAATTGGCCTAACTTTAGAATTTAAATTCAAATTTTAGGTGTTTGAAATACCTTTTTTAGACTTCTATATTCTGAAAAGAGATAATAGGAGGCTGTTTCTGGTGCTTGGCCAGCTTACAGGTACATTCCAATGTTCCATTAACGTTGTCGAGTACATTTATATGTTTTTGTTCCCTAGCGTCGGAAATCGTAAAAATCTGAGCCTGGATCGTACAATCGTACAAATATTTAATCAATCATAAATATCAACGGCCTAATCGTACAAGTTGGCATCTCTATTTTTTGCATAAACGTCCTACCCCCTAAAAAAAACCCAAAACTGAACAAATTTGCAAAAGTGAGGTTTCATTTCGCACGCACCACAACCAGAGAAACTCGGAGATGACAGTTCCCACAATGCCGTTCAGTGCCAGGTAGAGCACCACCTTGACCGAGGGCATCTCGAGGGTCTCCCAGTTGGACACGTGAAGGATGATCAGGCCGGGCCAGATCAGGAGGAAGTTGAACAGTCCCACAAAGCCTGAATAAGAGATGGCCGAGAGCAAAAAAGAAAACCGACCAACAATTATCGTAGACATAACAGGACGCTTGCATCGAGGAGAATGTAAATCAAAACGAACCCCCCCCCCCCACCAGTGTTTAGGCCCCCGGACACTCACCAAAGAACATTGGGATGTCCAGTGTGTCCTCGTTCTCCACTCTGCGCTTGAGCATCACCAGGTAGACGGCATACAGAAAGGCCCCTGCCAGGGCCCACAGAGACCCCACCTTGACCTCTTCGTGATACTGGTCCGTGTTGGTGAAGCTCACCATGGCGATGCCCCCAACGCTGCACAGAGGTGAGAGGTCAAATGTCAAAATTAAAGTCTTCCAGATCCCCCCCCCCCCCAAAAAAAAGAAAAAATAATAATAATAATAATAATTTAAAAAAGAAAAGAAAAAAAAGAAGAAGCCAAATTCGCCCAAAACAAGGTTATAAAGCCACTCAAGGTTTACCGCTTGCTGACAGAATTACCCCCAAAAAAGGGAAAGAGCAACTAGATCTGCGTCTTTACCTGAAGAGAACACTGACAAACTTTGTGAGCGTAAATTTGTCGCCCGTGGAGCTGGGAAAGACCGCCGCCAGAAGCAGAGTGAAAACACCTGGACAGAAAACGATGGCATATCAGATTCCAATTTGAAAACCAACAAGGAAAGGCAGGTCATATTCACTACCAGGTCAGGTCATATTCACAACGGCATTCTTCCCGCAAACGCTATTCAGCCGGTCCCTTACTTTGACTGGCCAATTGTCGTCACGTGTTCCCGGCTCTCTTGTTCAAAAGGTTATTCTGCCAGAGGTCGTTCCTGAATAACCTTTCGGGCAAGAGAGTGGGCACTACGTACTGTATAAATGACAGTTTGCCAATCAGAGTATTAAAGGGACCAGCAGAATGGCATTTGGGGGAAGGATGCCGTTGCCAAGTCAATATACTAAACTGCCACAAGGAAACAAATGACTGGGAACTCTCTAAACAATTTTGAAAATGGCAAAGGAAACTTTGACTAGACCCTGAGCTCTGAGCTTTCCAGCCCTTAGACGACGACCTTCCGGAACAGTCAACTAGTCTTTGCTGAGGTTGGGGTGCCAGTCAGAAGCATTTAACCATTAACTGCTGTGTAACTCCGGGGATCACGCCCCTGTTTTCATTCAGTTGCAGACAACAAATTGTTGTAAACCCGGCTACAGCAGGCTCCTGTACCTGATGTGGAGGATAGTGTATTGACGATGGCCATCTGAGTGTCGTTCAGCGCTTCCTGGTAGGAAAAGTTGGCCAAAAACCACTGCAGAGAACAAAACAAAACAAAAATGAGCAGTTGATCAACGAGGCAGTGTATGGTAAAAACAAAAATGGGACGGTGGTAAGCTAAAACGCATGCATTGCAATAAAAAACAATCTATTCAATTGGCGGTCGGTGGGACTTGTTTTTCGGAAGCCAACAAAGGACTCACCACAATGCAGAAGGACAGGCTGATCTTGATGACCTGGGTCAGGGGGAGTTTCTCGCCGGTCTGCGGGGGAGGGATGAGGCTGTTCCGCTGGCTGGCGTGGAAGGGCATGCGCGACAGCATGGCGTCCTTGCCGTAGGAGTCTGCACACAGAAACACGGACACCGACTGTGAGCGTAGGCTACGTGGGCAGGTATCTAGTGCCTTGTGGAGACCAAGGACCATAGGTTGAACAGGTCTCCACAGGGAAATTCTAAAGGTGTACAGTGGAACGTCGCTGTAACGAATGCCGATATATACCGTACATTTGGCTGTAACGAATATGCCCTTTGGCTTCCGATTTTTGTGTGCAAATTGTCAACTAGTCTTTGCCAGGGTTGGGGAGCCAGTCAGAAGCAATTCAACCATTAACTGCCGTATATCACCAGGAATGTTTCCATTCGGATAAAAAAATTACTTATGTTAACGAGCAATGCCTTCTGCCATTGAGAAAGGTCCTGCTAGGATTGAAGCATTTGAATCTCCCAATATTTTTGTTTAACACTTAATACAAAGAACTAATAATCTTACCAGATAACTGCCTGACTTCCATCAGATTACTGAACCGGACACGACCAATTTTTACGGCTGAAAAACAATTCAAATCCATGTAATTAATACCCCTATAGATGCATATACATTATCCATCATCAATGATCATTACAAACAAGCAAAGGAAAAACTGACTGGGAACTTTTGAACAAATTGAAAAATTGGCAGAGAAAACTTTTACTGGACTTGAACATGACACCACTGGATTAACGTACAAGTGCTCTTCCATCTGAGCTATCCAGCCCTAAGATGGTGGCCTTCCCTAATAGTCAACTAGTCTTTGCCGGGGTGGGGGCGCCAGTCAGAAGCAATTCAAGTATCAGGGACAACACCCCCGCTTTCATTCAGATGCAAACAACCAGCTATTGTAAACCTGGCTACAGCAGCTTGGGTATCACACAAAGTGGATGCAGCTTTTCAAAGATCATTACCATAAAAATGGGTTCAGAGAAAAATGAGAAATATGCTTTTTAAAATGGCAACGATAATTTGACTGGACTGGGACTTTAGCCTGAGACCTCTGGCTTGACGTACCGGTCCTCATCCAGTCAAATTGTTCACAAATTCCCAGCCAATTTCCCCCTCCCCCTTTAAAACCTGAGGAGACAGGCAAGTCCCTTTAATGGCCTTTCATAAACAAACATTCAGACCGTAAAATGAACTCACGGGAATCGCAAGGCTCACTGATGCTACTGTGCCTACTGTCTGTGCTCTCTTTGTCACTATCACTAAACTTGACCGGAACATAAAGTGGTTCGCTCTGCAAAAGAAAAAGCAAATAACAAAGCAACATTCAATGAGGGCTTGCCCTGCTCGACGTTATAAGCACCGAGTGCTTGATCAACCAGTGATCGAATGTCATCGATGACTGGTTGACCGACACTACGTGAAATGATTATAGCATTATCTTTTAGTTGGACAAGTTTGTGAAGATAGTGGAAAGGTTTGCGGTGAAGCCATAGTGTAAAGCCGCGTTTCCACTGGACTAAAATTTAACCGAGACGATGGCTAAATTTCTATAGTCAAATTTGACCGTCGTTCCCACTTGGACTTTTGAGTCGGTCAAATTTAACCGAGACGATGGTTAAAGTAACCGAGCTCGCAATATAACGTCTCATGAAGGTCAAGTGTCAGCCGGATACACAATGTACGTGTGTACATTTAGCGCATAAGAAGCAGACGCTGTGCACAGTGCATGTACGTGTTACGTCTTAGGACGGATGTGGTTTTTTACCGAGTCGCGTTTAACCGAGTGGTGCGTTTCCACTAGACTAATCAGCTCGGTTAAACTTACCTGGTCACTTTTACTGGGCAGAGGTTGCTCGGTAAAAGTAACCATTGGACTTGGTTAAAGAAACCAAGAGAAATTTGACTGGGCCGTTTCCACTGAACTTATTTTGGTCAAAGTAACCAACGTCTCGGTTACTTTAACCAAAATAAGTTCAGTGGAAACGCGGCTTAAGTCATCTCTTTCGAGATAGAGAGTGGCTCTCAACGTTTCAGGCTGTGCATTCTGCCTGCCATCGGGAGACCTCCCCAAAACAGCAAAGAGAACATTTGACTGTGACCAGGATTTGAACCAGGGCCTCTGGTGGCAGTGCTCTACCAGAAAATCTGCCGAGGGATTTTCTCCTCCTTCTTGGGAAAAAAAAAAAATCCTTGCAATTGCACAACTCACAAAGTCACTTGAAGTTGGAACCATTTTTGTCACTCTCATGGTTGTAATGTTTAGCCCCCCCCCCATAAAAAAACCCCGAAGAAAAAAACCCCGGGCCATCCCACTGCTCGACACGTTCAGGTGGATGTTTCTCATGACGAGGTGAGGGGGAGGTAAAGTGTGAAGACATTTGTGAGCCTATGGGCTATGGTTCTGCCTAAACTCATGGGCTGGGGCTTCAAATAACGCACAAGTCTGCAGCCATTGCCAGCTAGCGGAAACCAGCCAATGTCCATACACTTGTCCATTGATTCCCAGCCGTAGCCTGTGAAGTAGGACAGCCTGTGACGGAGACCTTCACCACACTTGTTCCAGAGACTCACGATTCATGCATAATATTCGCACAGAGTCACTGACAAAAAAACCTTGCCAATCTAATGCATCCACACCTGTCTGTGTGATCAAACTAAAAAAAAAAAAGAGGAAGGCCGCATTAGAATTTCTCAAGGTTAGTGTGGCTGGATCAAGTGTGCATAATTTAATAACACCCCCTTGCATCTCGTAAACAACCAAGGTGCAGCGGTATGCTGAACGTAATGAAATTTAGCACTCCACAAAGAGCTGGCTAATATTGGATTGCTTGTGACAAAAAAAACACATGGTCAAACAAGTGGATGGATGTAGGCCTACCTACTCTATGGTGTAATTCAGTTATTCAGATATGTAAAGCTATCTCCACTCAACCTTGGATGGGTGCATGCAATTTTTATGACCTCAAAGTATCGGAATTTGATCTGTTTTACACAAATGCCTAAACATAATATCCTCTGAATGGTTTTAAATGGCAAGTACATGTACAACTGTACCTTTCATACTGAAAACGTCAAGCCATAGCACTCTGCAATATAGCATTTAATAATTTAAAGAATTCTACCAAAACTGTGCTTAGCTGGATTGCTCAGATAGTACATGTAAGACCAATGGGTTCCCAGTCATTTTTTCCTGAAAATGACTCCATGACAGCAAACCCTTTTTTTTTAATTTAACCTTTGGACGACATGCCTGAGGATTGAATTTCAAAAATGATGACAAAAAAATCCACATGCTAATATGCGCATAGTCACTGCAGAAATGCAGAATTCTGTCGGGTAAACAAACAATAGGTTTGGCGATGCATTGGCTATAAAGTAACAGCGTCCGATTCAACTGCCCGCTTATCTGACTGCCTTTAATTGGCTAATTAATTGATTGACTCATTGAATTAATTAATCTAATTTACACTAACCAATATGTCTGCCTTGTCCTCTTGTATGTTTTGAACTGTGCTCTGAATATCAGTTGGCTGGGAAAGAAAGAAAACAGAAAACAAAATTAACCCCCAAATTACGTTCCCTTCTTTTCAAAAGCCTTCTTTAAGATATATAGTCCTAGCAGTAGCAATGATGTAAATTCCCCGACCAAAATGAGGATATCAAAAATTTGGAGGGACTGGTACATGTAGGCTGCCATTTCGATCCCAGCAGGACCAAGGCCTTTGAGAAAGGTCCTCCTGGTTTTCGATATACACAAGCACGACAAGAAACAATTGAAAGCTATCATTCCCCCTTGAGCAACCCAACACATTATCTGTTTTGTTTCCAAGGAGTGCATTCAGAGTTCGCTTACCAGCGGGGTGGACTTGCCGATGCATTCCGAGCACATCTTGCGCCAGGGTTTCCAGAAGATGAAGCCCAGGAGGTAGAGCATGAACATGGAGGTCTTCAGGTAGGTGCTGAAGAAAGGCTTGTCGTAGCCCCGGTCCTTGAAGATGTACTGCCAACGTTAAAAAGTCCCAGCAAGAGTTCATCAGGACTTGGTAAAATAGTGTAGCGGTAGTAATACAGTGATATAAAGCAGGGCTCGAAATATCCACTAAACCGTGGACCGAGTCTAGTGATTTCAGCGTCGGTCTTGTGCCGAGTGTGACTGCACTGAACCGGCTGTCTAGTGGCTTTATTCTTGCACCATGAACAAAATGTCACTTAAATATACCAGTTGAGGTCTGATTAATTGGTATGCTTTAATATTATTACTTAGTTTATTATTGTGTCAGATTTATTTAAATCATCTGACTTTGACCTGTACAAGAAATGGTATTCCTTTCATGGCGTGCAAATCTTTAATATTTTTTTTTATTTACGCCACAGGTAAAAATAGTTCAGGTCTATAAATCTCTTCAGTTACTACGCCTGTTGTCTGGTACATATTTTTATTTTTTTCCCTGAAATTTGAGCCCTGTAAAGTAGCATGCAAGAAATAGATAATGCACAAACTGCTCACTGACTGAAATGACGAGTCCAAAATGCAAATTTCAAAAAAATAAGGAGGGCCTGTTGTTTAGATGCTAGTGGGAACTTTTTCAAAGGCATATCGATTCTTCCCTTGAGAGCAGCCCTGACAGGATCAAACGTTAGGCCCTCTTAATTGTTGAATAACGCTAAGATGTTACAAACTGCACACTGTCTAAAATGGCCACAACTACTCAAATTTCAACTGACATTTCAACTGCTTCCTTATGAAAGGACCATCTAGGGCCCTAATATGAAGAGTTCAACAAAGTCATTTGTAACAGTTAATTACCACTCAAAGGGCCTGACATTTTTGAGGATGCCTTTCAGAAAGGTCCCGCTAAGATCAAAATGCCAGGCCTCCTTTTTTTAAGAGTTAAGTGATCACTGATGGCTTCAGAATGACTTCACCCCTCCTCAACCTTCAAAATACCATGGAACCTATAAATGTTTGATTACCAAAGTGCAATGTACATGTACATGTAGGCCCTACTGTATGTAAGGTGGGGCAAATGTTGTCAACCTCCTAGTTTGTGGGCCCTGGTAACCGGTCTCGCTCTTCTGACTGAGCCGGGGCGAACGACAACAACTTGAGACAGCAGCACCTCTAATTGCTGCTTGCCTCATACTGGGGTATGCAAGAATCTTATCTGCACGTTCTAAATGAGTAAATAATATAGGAAGGTTTGCGGTGACACCATGTATCAGGTCTCTTAAAGGAAGAGGTGTGGTTCTGAAAAGAACCTGAGTGGTAACTCGACGTTTCGACCAGTATGCTCTGGCCGTCATCAGGCCGTCAACTCGTCAATTCCACTGGTTTTCCATTTTAAGTTAAAGTTCTGTTGTCACAGAATTACCAATAAAGTCACTTGGGGCTCAGACAGACAGTTATAACTTGTCAAAAAGTCTGTGGTCAAAAAAAAATGTCTGTGGTCTGATGTCAAAAGAGTATCTGACATTCATAGATGTACAATTGGATCGGTACAAAACTGAAATCAGTTCGACAAGCAAAGACCTCATTACAAAATCTGTCTGTACACAAAACAGCTTGAACATTATTTTTTTTAAATGGTTCGGAGTTTGGGTTCAAGTCCTGGTACAGTCACAGTTTTCTTGACCATTTTTCGAAATAGTTCAAAAATTAATGGTCAGTTGTTCCCTGAATTTGTTTGACATGTTTTCTCAAATCATTTGATTGACCAGAATTTTTGTTGAAGTACAGAGAGCTCAAATAGAATTAGAAGTTACAAAAATCTAGTAAAAGAGCTTTCAAAAATAATAATAATCTGCACATGGGGCACTTACAAAAGTTCATTTATTGGAATTCTTTATCTGAATGTCAATATTTATAATGTCAACAGACAGCCAGGGTTAAATTGGCCTTGCACTTGAACAGAATCCAGATAGACTCAACAACATAAGCTGCAGTTTGTTGACCTATTTAAAAAAAAATTATAGATCTTTAGATGGATATGAGCAAATGCATCCAAAACAAACTAAGACAGGAGTCGTAATGTTGGAAATAGTTTCAATGGATTTTCTGTGGAAATGAAAAGGCTGGATTTTTGTTTGCCTTGTGTATCATAACTGGACATTCCTGAGTCTTCAAGAAAAAAATGTGAATCTATTGCTAACTGCTTACCAACCCATTGGACCTGTGGTAAAATGCAAAACTGTCGTTAGTGGCCTAACTTTCGATCCTAGCAGGACCTTCATCATAGGCTTCATCTTAGCCTCAAAACGTTAGTCCACTAACTACAATTTTGCATTGATGATTCTTGTTATAAAAACCAATTCATTCAAACGGGGGAGAGGAGTGCTTTTTCCATCAATGCAAACAGTAATTCCTTAACCAATCAGTCTGTCAGTATGCATTTCAATGCTGCCTTAATTTCACCACAAGAACTTGTTGAGTGGCTTTGCCGGAATTCAAAAAGACCGGCAGGTTTCTGGTTACCGCACTGTCGATATCCTGTACAAAAGTGCCAGACGTTTGACATTTGCAAAACTGCTTCGGGAGTTTGGCAGCGAGACTGGCATTTCTTTTTTGGGGGGCTGTGACATTTCTGCTCGTTAATCTGCCCCTTCCCATCTGGCAGTGAATGCGGCCGGCCTCGACTGACTTGTTTCACCAGCTTGAAGTGCTAGCATGTCGTTGTGGTTAGGAAATCAATCTGTCACATAGTTGCAGGGCTTCATTTTGCTTTTGTACCCGCCAATTTTTAGCAAAGAAGATGAAAATATTGGTTAGGTCAAGGCCTTAGTAAGCGGAGTGATCATCATTCATTGTTCTATTGCCATCATCGTGGCATCCTGAGTGGAAAAGAAACAAATTGGAAGGCCGAAAACTCCTTGGAGAGACACATAATGGGAAAGGGGAGGAATGAATGTTTTGGGGTTTTGTTTTTTTAAATGAAAGTCCCCCCACACAAGGTCCAAAAAGGCCACTCAATGTGAGGGCTAAAAGAATGTAATAAGGAGAAGAATCAGAAGCAGTACAGAACAGGAGGAAGAATTCAGACAAGTTATAAGAGAGGGGGAAACAGGTTGCAGGTAGAGATTTCCATAGTGAAGCAGTGTGCGGGAACAAGCTAAAGAACGAAAGAGGGAAATGAGGCCAAAGGGTGTGCCATGCTCAGGATCGATTGGCGCCAAAGCGTGGCGGCCTTGTGTGCCATATGGCACAAAGAGGATAGGTGAGGTTGATGACAAACCAAATGTTTGATTATCCTGGGCGCAAAATCAAGTTTCATCTGTAAGACTGTGGGGAAGTTTGGTGACCATCATGTGGAGCCCAGTGATTCTGTGGCACTGTGTCAGGATACGGATAGTTTGCGGGGACACCGCGTATTAAAGCCGTCCCTTTTTAGATGGAGTACGGCTCTGAAAACAGCTGCCAGCATTTGTCAGAACTCAGAGCCAAACTCCATCGAAAGACATTGACTGATGTGGAGTTACAGGCACAGCAAACTTTGTGCTTCCACCACGAAAGCCTTCAAATCGTATTGATGGTTATCAGGGCAGGGCTCGATCTTAGCACTAGCCCGACGGTCATTGTCTAGTAAAAATAGCTGCGGGCTGGTAAAATGACCCACTTTGCTAGCCCAGTGGACTAGTAAAATGGCGGCAAAAAAAAAAATGCATGCAGGGATGAAAAACTAGAAACTAATAATTTGTTTTACTTGACTTAATAACCTTGTGTTAAATTAAATATTAATTATACAGGGCTAGTAAAACTTGGTGCGGGCTAGCAAAAAAACTCAATTTACTAGCCCGGTGGGCGAGTTAAACAAAAAATTAAGCACGAGGGTTGCAGGGCCTTACTTGACAACCTCAGGATCTGAGGTCCTGGGAGGGGTTGTTACAGTGTAGCTTACCCTGGTCAGTTCGGAGGACGCCACCCAGATAGCGTCGACGGTCAACAGGACCAGCACGCCCAAGAAGAGACGCTTTGAGCGGCTCAGACCGCTGGTAATGCTCATGGTCCTCAGTTGACTGATTGCTACCCAGACAACCTAAACTGGAAAAAAAGGAACCATTTGGTGTCGGTTAGATCCACACAACAATGGCATTAAATCTCAAAAGTTAGAGGGCCTGGCGTTTTGATCCTTGCACGCGTTGAGCCCTACGACTGTTTCCTGAACAGCAGTGCAAAGCAATGTCCGGGACATCGCACCGCGCGCGCAAACACTTCCGCAGACTACCCCCAGAACTGTGGGGTTCTACGTCGTCCGCTGCTCTCCCGACCGGAACCCCATAGCATAGTTATCTGTGGGGTTCCGGTCGGGAGAGCAGCGGACGACGTAGAACCCCACAGTTCTGGGGGTATTCTGAGGTATCCGCAGCCCACTCCGCACCCGGACCTGGTGACGTCATCCAGTTTTCAAATTCAAGATGGCCACCCCAACTCGGCTCGTCAACCCATTCTCGGTCAACTGAGGGGAATTTTCTCCCTTTTCCCAAACGTGAGTAAAATAAAATGACCAGTATTGGAATCTGTAATTCTCACTGAATCCTCAATGGGCAGCGTGGGACGGTTTCACAGGTGTTTTGGGGGTAAATCTAGGGATTTCGGTCGGGGGTATTTTTCAAAGATGACATTACAGAGATTTTAGACGATGCAACATAGCCACGATCCTTGGACCCTACACTACAGTCACCCGTCCCTCAAAATTTCAAAATTCGATAAAAAAATGGTGACTTGTCGGGTCCAAGTTACTCGGACTAGCAATTAATAATATTCGGGTTTCCATGGCATTACAACATATTTCCTACAGTAAGTTTTAATACTAAGTAAATTAGTAGTAATACTAATAGGGTTAATCATTCTTCGTGCTTTTCCACCATTCAGAATCAGAAGTTACCCCCCTCCCGGCCCTGCACTTTGGAGTAACGGCACTAACTGTCCGGAAACTGGCCAGCGGCAACCCAAACCTGAAAACGTAAACAAGCTGGAATCGGTCGGGTTATTTACTCAGCGAAATCCGTCCTTCCAAGCCGCCCCTTCCCCGGCAACGACCTGCTCCTGGTAGCCACGAGCTGAACGGAACAAAAAGAAGGTTCCTCCGTGCATGGGAAGGAAGGCAAACCATGGGCAAACTTACGTGCAATGAAGGGCAATCACTGAAGCCCCGGAGGAGTTTGAGACACACTATCTTACGCCCCCAAATTCTCCAGACATAACGTTACGGACTGTGTGTGAATGAAACCTGCATGTAAATGCATTCAGTAGTACTAGTACAGTTAGGCCAAGTAAAAAGAAATATTAGTTTCTCATCCCCGCCCGCATCATTGTTTGCCGCCGCATATTTTTTCCCCTAATCCTCACCTCATTATAAACCGACACCTCTTTTCTTTCATAATTATTCCATGTGGCTCACCCCTTTGATCTCCCACCTCACTTTGCCTTTGAGCATGGACTCGGTCCCTCTACCTTCATGCTTTGAGAAAGGTCCTACTAGGATCGAAACGTCAGGCCCTCAAACTTTCGAAGAAAAAAAATTCTCAAAAGTTAGAGGGCCTGACGTTTCGATCCTTGCAGGACCTTTATCAAAGGCAAAGTGACAATGACATCATTTTGTATTTATTTTTTATATGGAAAGCCCTGACACACGATCATGACAGAGGAAAGATAAAAGGGAAGGGAGTGGGATGCAGATAGGGGAGGGGAGATTAGGGAAAACAAACAAAAGGGTGGGGAGGATCAAAGGGACGGGAGGGACTAGGTTGGAGATCTTCCCTGTGGCTTTCCCTTTTGAAAGTTCATACAATTGAAGGTAATACAAACTACAAAAGTTGATAGAAAACCTTTTGCAAACTGCAAAAGTTTTTGTATCAACTTCAATTTTTTGAAGCATACATAAAATTAGAAGCAAGGGAAATATGCACTTTTACTTAATTTATTTTGTTTTTATTTTTATTTTTATTTTCTATTTTTTTTAATCAATTGTTGATTTTTTCCTTAATTTTCCATATTTAATATTGTCGTTATTGTGATGAAATCTGTCTTTTTAAAGATTCATTAATTATTTGTTGTTAAGTACTTAAATATGTAATTGGCATATTTGGCATAATTGTAATTTAGTAGCTCTTTTTTCATTTATATATTGTACTGTTTCTGTCATCCAATTAGGATGTTGCTTCAGTTTTCTTTATTCTTAAGTGGAATTTTTTGTAGTGTTGATTTATTTTAGTTTACACCTTTATTGTAAATTGGGTGTGCTGTGATGTGTATACATTTATCCCGGAAAATGAAATGAATAAATATAAATATTGAAGAAAAAGAACAAGAAAAAAATGCCCGCATCCTCCTTTTTTCATAAAGTTTGAATAAGAAACAAATATATATTTCTACTTGGCCTTATATTAATGCACGGTGTCTTCCTAGCACGACTGAATCATGCAAGTTTGCGACGGGCCACCAGCGAACAAGGTTCGTATGTAATTGTACATGAATTTTAGCTGGTATTCTGCAAATTAGGGGCGGAGAATGTATCGTCTGCTTGTCGTTGTCATCGCATCGGGCAGACGGGGTGGAATGTCATGTGAGGAACTGAAAATCCCGGCTGACGTGGATTTGGCTGAAAATCAACCCCCAAAATGACTCATCAAATATGGGGGATTTACTCCATGACCTGATGATTGATTACTGTACTGTAGCTCGACCCTTAAACAGTGACTTAGTTAACTTTTACTAGAATTTAGGTAGTCCTTGCGGGCGTTATCGTGATTAGATTGTATCGTATGGTTGTGACTTGTGTTCGTGTTTCTGTTTCTACTCAGTACTGACTGTTTGTTTACTTTTGGAGTTTGTGATTGTGCCTGTTTAGTGTTGATTACCTGAGAATTGATCAACGGGGCTCAGAACCTTTGGACCCGAGTAGATCCTCAGTTCCCTCTGTAAATGCCACCTGTTTGGGTCTCAGTACTATTTATTATTACTAGTACTACTATACTGAGTAGTACTAGTACTTTGTAGTAGTACTAGTACTAGTACTAGTAGTAGTAGTAGTACTACTACTAGTACTACTACTAGTACTAGTAGTAGTAGTACTAGTAGTACTACTACTAGTCTACAGTAGTTAGTAGTTCTACATCTAATCACTAAATCAGTTATAATATTAATAATATTAATTTTTCTAAAATTTAGTGGGCCTGACGTTTCGATCCTAGCAGGACCTTTCTCAAAGGCAGAGTGACAAGGACAAAACAGATACATGTACACGAAGGCAGGGGGAGAGAGTGAATAGGACACGGATGAGAAACAGAGGACAAAGAGTGAAGCTGGTAGGGAGAGATCAAAGGGAAGGGCAAGGGGTAGGGTAGGGATTAGTGAGAGGAGGGGGAAAGATCAAAGAGAAGGGCAAGGAGTGGGGTAGGGATTAGTGACAATAGGGGGAAAAGATCAAAGAGAGAAGTGTGAAAGACTGAACACAAAAGAAGGATTATCAGAAAGCTGCATGGTGTTAGTCATTACCCTCCTGGATGTTGAGACCATGTGGTTGAATAGTCCGAAGACGCTTCATCCACATTTTCTCACGGCTAAGACGGACAGCATTACTACGGTGACCAAGTGATTCTATGCCCAGTACACTCATATCTGATATCGAATGATCAGGGAGATTGAAGTGATACCCAACAGGGGTGTCCATTTTACCGGTTTTGATGGTAGACCTATGGCCATAGATTCGTTTTTTGAGGGTGTTTTTTGTCTCGCCAACATACTGAATATTACAAACTCTACAAGAGATGAGGTATATGATGTTTGAGGTAGTGCACGTGATAGAGCCATAGGTCGTGTGGGTAGTTCCAGAAGAATGTCCATTGAAAGAGTCTATTTCCTTGACATGTGTCTTGCAAACAATGCATTTCGAGGTACACTTTAATGTACCAAATTTGGTTGGAGGTGAAGAGTCCAAAGGGGGAACCTCTGCTCGGACAATTAAGTCACGCAGGTTACGGGGGCGCCTGAAAGCCAAAACAGGCGAATGAGGAATGGCTTCAGCCAGACGATCTGAAGTGTGGAGAATATGGTGGTTTTCCTTAGTTATCTTCCTGAGAGGAGGAAGAGAAGGGTGGTAGGAAGTAACTAAGGGAACTTTGGGCTTGTCCTTGGGACCTGGAGGCTTTTGTTTTAGTGCCGAACTTCTGGGAATGGAATAGACTTTAGCAATGGAGTTCTTCACTTGGCGAGAACTATAGCCTCTAGCAACCAAGTTACTGGCCAATACACGTGTATGGCGGCGAAAGTTGGACTCATTGGAACATATACGCCTCAATCTGAGGGCCTGGCTGTAAGCTATACCAGGGTTAGGGTTAGGGTTAGGGTTAGGGTTAGGGTTAGGGTTAGGGTTAGGGTTAGGGTTAGGGTTACATCTGATCATTCGATATCAGATATGAGTGTACTGGGCATAGAATCACTTGGTCACCGTAGTAATGCTGTCCGTCTTAGCCGTGAGAAAATGTGGATGAAGCGTCTTCGGACTATTCAACCACATGGTCTCAACATCCAGGAGGGTAATGACTAACACCATGCAGCTTTCTGATAATCCTTCTTTTGTGTTCAGTCTTTCACACTTCTCTCTTTGATCTTTTCCCCCTATTGTCACTAATCCCTACCCCACTCCTTGCCCTTCTCTTTGATCTTTCCCCCTCCTCTCACTAATCCCTACCCTACCCCTTGCCCTTCCCTTTGATCTCTCCCTACCAGCTTCACTCTTTGTCCTCTGTTTCTCATCCGTGTCCTATTCACTCTCTCCCCCTGCCTTCGTGTACATGTATCTGTTTTGTCCTTGTCACTCTGCCTTTGAGAAAGGTCCTGCTAGGATCGAAACGTCAGGCCCACTAAATTTTAGATTTACTTTTTGGTAATTTTAGTCAGTAAGCAGTTTGCAACATTTTTGTATATCAATATTAATTTTTATTAATAAAACAATCAAACCAAATAAGGGTCCCACTTCTTAAATTTGTAATTGAGTCCATTTCTTTTTCGTCCACCAAGAAGATGTGTGTTGTCAGCTAGTCCGAGTAACTTGAACTAGTTGTCAGCATACAAACATTATGGCAACTCGTCATTTGAATTGGTCTCAACCCTAGGCCTAGGCTATAGTATAATTTTGGTATAGCCTTGGCCCTAGCTAGTATTACTATCAGTAAATACTATTAGTAAGTATTTTACTAGTGTTGTAATACTAATATTAATAATAGTATAATACTACTAATATTAATAACAGTATAGTTACTAGTATAGTCTAAAGTAACTAGCCCTTTAATTTACTCCCAACCTTTCCACTCCTGATCATCTTCAAATTCAACCCGCCTTTTCATGTTTATAATGTCCCAGTGCATATACATTGTGTATATGATGTAGGCAGGTTATAACTTGTATTCACCCAGCAGAGAAATTCTTCCTGCAAACGCTATTCTTCCGGTCCCTTAGTCCGATCGGCCAATTGTCATTACATCATGTATGTATATTCATGTGTGCTCTTAACTCTGATGTTGGCCAATCGAAGCAATGAGTGCTCATGAATATGCATAACATTAGCAGGAATGACCTCCAGGAAGATTGCTGTTGTCGGGTGAATATAGGCCTACACTTCCATACAGGCATGATGTCAGCTTCAGTTTTTCCCCCATCTCATTTGCAGTCCCCAAAACTATGAAAGGATTTTTGCAATCGTCAAACCACAGTCGCTATAGCCCCACGGTGCACTCGCAGAAATGGGACTCAAACAATCCATCGCCCAAAACTTACGAAAACCTTCCGGTGGCTTCATCGGACATATGGTAGACAAGGTTGGTTTGTCGTTTCATGGTCGTGTTCTTAAAAAGAGACCGTAGTTTTCCCCTTTGAAATTTCTTCAGACTATCAGCTTTGGAGAGGGGGTGTTTGTGTTAGGTATGGTGATTGAAGTTATTTTTTTTATCATTGCACCTTTGAAAGGAATAAACAAATGTTTGCATTGTTATTGACTTTTAAGGCCCGACTTATCCATTCATTTCTAGAAGATGTCTAACAGACAAAGGAAAAACTGACTGGGAACTTTTGAACACTTGGCAAAGAAAACTTTGACTGGACTGGGACTTGAACCCAAGACCTCTGGATTAACATACTCAGTGCTCTTCCATCTGAGCTATCCAGCCCTTAGATGGTGGCCTCCCAAATAGTCAACTAGTCTTTGCCGGGGTGGGGGCGCCAGTCAGAAGCTATACAACCATTAACTGCCATATATCTCCAGGGATTACACCCCCGCCTTCATTCAGATGCAAACAACCAATTTGTTGAAAAACTGGCAGCTACGGCAGCTCGGGGATCACACAAAGTGGATGCAGCTTTCTCAATTCAAGTCAAACAAACAATGGAACAACTGAATGGAAACTTTTGAACACATTGGCAAATGGGCAAAGAAAACTTTGACTGGACTTGAACCCGAGACCTCTGGATTAACATACTCAGTGCTCTTCCATCTGAGCTATCCAGCCCTTAGATGGTGGCCTTCCTAGTAATAGTCAACTAGTCTTTCATTCTAGAAGAATATGGGGAGTCATTTTTTGCTGTTGAAAATCAACGGCTGTATATCTCCAGGCCTAGATTTGGAATTTGGCAATTTGGAAAGGCTGTCATCAAAGGGCTCTAATAAAAGAGCACTGGTACTATAGCAAGAGGTCTCGGGTTCAAGTCCCTGTCCAGTCAAATTTTCCTTGCCTTTTTCAAAAATTTGTTTGAAAGATTTCCGTTACATCGATGGTTTTGCTTTTTTTTGTTTTTAATTTTAGAAAGTTTTTCAAAAGAAGAATGTGTTTACCGAATTGCATGCCGTCCGTCTGTGTCGTCTGGAGCCCCAGCACCACGTCTTGGAGATTGGCTTTGGGCCAGGTGTTGGCTTAAAAGCAGCCCTGGAACAAATTGGCGATGGTACGTCTCGGTCTCACAGACTTTATAAACCATTTCATACTCGGACTAGACCTTTCCCAAACCCAGAATCTATAGGCATCAGAAAAGTCGGGCCCTTCAACTCTTTCGAGATAAATTGCAAAAACGTGGCAAACTGCTCACTTCTTCTCTCGTATGTCAACCTCGGCACTAGACAGAATTGGCAGTTACTGAGGAAGGTGACCAG
Organism: Luidia sarsii; assembly: GCA_949987565.1. NCBI lineage: Eukaryota > Metazoa > Echinodermata > Asteroidea > Paxillosida > Luidiidae > Luidia > Luidia sarsii. Next base: position 18,177,114 of record OX465107.1, read on the forward strand.
TTCTGGTTCATCTACCTCTGGGATTGGGCATGGGGGTCTCATCACGGGGCACTTGTTTCATGGCGTGCTCTTGGGTTTGTATTTGTCCACATGGACAGAGGTCGGAGTCCGTGATTGCCCCCATTTCTTCACGGTTGCTGCATAGCGCCCATGCCCCAGACTGATATTCAAATGATCCTAAGGTAGGGAGTCTTCTCTCAGTGACAAGCCACTTTGTCCATTTCTTTGTTCTGTAAACCTCAAAAGTTAAGAGGGCCTGATGTTTCGATCCTAGCAGGACCTTCCTCAAAGGCAAAGAGAAAGGTCCTTTGAGAAAGGTCCTGCTAGGATCGAAAGGTCAGGCCCTCCAACTTTTGAGATTTATGTATCGCAGGTCATTTTAGTCAGTGATGAGCAGTTTGCAACAGTTTTTGTATTAACTTATTTGTTCTGTGGGATTTCTTTATAAATGTTGAAATTTGAACAGAAGGGAAAGTTTACGGGGCTGACTACTCCTCAACGATGGTGGAGGAGGCCAGCCAGTTGCTCCGCTCTGCCATCGACAGCAGCAGGCTTGAGGTGACGCTGGCCGATGTGGCCAGCCTGCCCTACGCCGCGGCCACCATGGATCGTGTCTTCCACTGCAACTGCTACTACTTCTGGCCCGAGCCGGCGGCCGCGGCCCGGGAGCTACTGCGGGTGCTGCGGCCCGGCGGCTTCATGGTGACCGCGCTGTGTCCGAGCAGGGTGGAGGAGGCAGCGGCGACCGGCTTCCTGCCCGGCACCAACTGGGAGCCCCGGCCCTACATGGAGACGCTGCGGGCGGCAGGGTTTGCCGACATCACCACGGAGGAGACAGTCCATAGTGAAGGTGGAAAGGACATAGTGTACCAGGCCATACTGGCTCACAAGAGAGACTAGCCATTTTTTTATTTCTTCCGGTCTCAATGTATCATAGATATGACATGATGTTTGCGTCGAGGAGAATGTAATTCAATTGAGGGTAGAGGGTAGAGGGTAGAGGCTTTATAACCAAACTTTATTAACATTTCTACTATTATAACTGTTTATAATTTATTCTATATTTCAGACGTGATAAGTGCTTTGCCCGATGCCTGATGAACAAATTTCATTGCAATGAGGTTTTGCCCTGCTTTATGTGATAAATACTCAATGCTCAGTGCTTTGCCTGATGCCTGATGAAAAAAAAATCAACAAATTTCAGGCAGCTCTGGCGGGATCCGGACCCGCGACTCCCACTTTCTAGTGCAGACGTGTTAACCACTTAACCAATGAGCTGGTCGAGGTCGTGTGGTGGATTCGAATATTGTATGGCGGTGGGTACCGCGTTGCATCATAGATATGACATGAAGTTTGCATCGAGGAGAATGTAATTCAATGAGGGCTTGCCCCACTCGACATGATAAGCACCGAGTGCTCAGTGCTTTGCCCGATGCCTGATGAAAGAATTTAAATGCACAACACCAAGTTGCGCTGAAACTGCATCGAGACTGCTTAACCGCTTTGCGACGGCACCTCCGAATTTCAGTGGACACCACTTTTTTTGTCCAAGTTTTTAAACAGACATTGGCATGGCAAGCACAACATAGGAATACATGTGTTCTTCCAAGCCAAAAATCGCAATCTCAGTGTTGTCAAGAGCTTGTAAACTGTGATAAATTTTTACCAAAAAAGAGGAATGATTCCTCCAAGATAGGAATGGTTGGCAGCTATGGACAGCGTGCTGGCATGTCCGACAGCCAGACGTTTGACGGACAGACAGCGGAAATCCACCAAAATAATCAAAAGAATAAAAACTCGGATTTTGTTTTTAATCTCAGAACCAATTTTTTTTTACTTTCAAGGTGTTATCTCAACAAACAAATGTACACATCTTACACCGATACGCCAGTATCAAATATTGTAAATGATATTGAAGTCACTATGCTAAACATCAAATGAAATTTCAAATTGGCCAAATTGCTGTCCATCGACTTCCAATCCCAGGAAATGATGCGTGTACCAAGGTAAAGGATATTCCATACTATTATTGTAGCAAAGGGGATTTGCCCCATTAGAGAGGCACATTGACAAGGCCACGGCATGATGATGAGGTAGGCTGGCCAGTTTCTTTCCTCGCCGCCTTTCAACCTCCCCCCGGCTCTAAAGAGATCCAGGTACCCAAGAGATCCAGGTACCCATTCCCTCAGTGTACAGAGAGTTTTCCCCTGCTTCTGGTCCGTGTGGGATTCGAATCAGCAACCTTTGCTGCAACTGCATAAACCATTCGACCACTGAGTGCCTTTCGCTATGTACCAATACAGTACATAAGTAGTTTAAATCACATAATAAAAAAAATAATACAACAAAATATATATTTGTAAATTGCCCACAGTCTAGAATGACCAGAAAACACAATCTCTAAAAGTTGAGGGTTATGAACGTCTGATCCTAGCAAGAACCTGCTTTTGTCGTAGAACAATGAGTAGTCAACAGTAATGTTACAAACTGCTTACTGACTAAAATGACCAAAATGTAAATATCAAAAAAATTTAGGGCGGCCGGACATTTGACCCTTCACAGGGGCTTTCACAAAGACAGAATGAGGCTTCCTGGCTTTGAGAATGGCCCTGGTAGGATCGAAACATTTTTGAGTTTTGTCTTTCGTCATTGAGAAACTGAAAAGGCTCGTGCTAGAATCGGAACGCCGGCCCCTCAAGCTTTTCTAAATTAACAGAATTAACAAAATAACATTTCCAACACTTAACATGCAGCAATAGATTAAAGTGATGAGTTTAAGGCCCTATACAACATCGGTAAAGGTCAAAATATTGCCACAGTTTGTGTGTTAAACCATAAAACATTCCAAAAAAGCAATACTGCAAAGGTTTTAGCTCAAATGGTAATCTGAGAAAGAAGAAAATAAAACCCCCCAAAAACATGGTTTACGCACCGTTGTGAAGTGTAAGAAATAGTTTATTACTCGCGAGTAATGAACTATTTGTCGATGTTTGAGTGAAGATTTCTCGAAAAGTACAGTATCCCAGACCGTAAGATTTCAACATGAGGATTCTATCATGAACATCTACAAACTGTGTAAAACAGAAGGTAATCTGTGGACGTCGATGTTTCCCGATCTTCCCAATGTTGTATAGGGCCTTTAAGATAAGCGTCATGTAATGATCGGGGCCTTGACATTGGATTTGTCCAGCAAGCTGCACGCATTACATGTGTATCTCTCCCTCTTAGTTCTTCTCTGCATGCATTTTGCCGTTTCATGGGCTCAGGCCTTGGTGTTTCAGCTCGACTTCTGACATCCATTCTTAATAAAATAAGGTGGACCCCAAGAAAACCATTTGGTATAAATAACATTACACATCAGATAAAGGTTATATTCATGCATGGACTATGATCGGCTTCTGCCTGAACATAATTCAATAAAGTTTGCCTTTTATAAAGGTTTAGTCAATACTATGTAAAGTATGTGCTGTGGTTTGCCCAATAGAGCATGAGAAAGCATTAAATGGGAAACGGCTTATCCTGGCCTTCAAAATCATTTCATCGGCTGAAACCCTAGTCACACTAGACACGGAGGGAACTAGTGTCTGAATTGAAAGTACTCTGCGTTCTCCTGAGTATTCAAAGATCAGTGATTATTCTTAGTGCATTCTGACAGCATTCTTGCAAACTGCTCACTGCTTAAAATGACCTGCAATACAAAAATCTTAAAAGATATGAGGGCCTGACATTTCGATCCTAGCAGGACCTTTCTCAAAGGCAAAACTAGGATTGAAACGTCAGCCCCTCTAACCTTTGATTTTTTTTTTTTTTTACAAATATTGTAATTTTCAAACCAGGAGTCTAGCTCTCTTGACTTTTCCATCGAAGACGTTACATTAAAGAGGGGACGATACAGTACTTCTCATAAATCAATTTTTATGATTAATCAACAAAACAAAACAGTATAAGTAGTTTGTGTGACACAAACAAGGCAGCTCCGTGAGTTGGCAGCAAATGCGTCACGACTACAGAGATGAGTGATACCGCCAGATCTTTATTAACAGCTCTAGCCACAGCCACAGCGCATGACAGCCGAGGGTGGCACATGCTGCAGTCCATGCTCCATTGCCAGCAGCCAAAGCCATAGCCGTTAATTTCAGATCCGGCCTCATTTCTTTTGCAACCAATGCATCTCTGCGTTGCTCTGAAGTGCCCCACTTAAGGAGCGAAATGGGAATGACCAATTTACAAGTATTGATTCCACGTAAATCTTCTCTTCGTTCTTTTTTTTTGGAATCCCACATGGACGGAAAAAGGAAAATTGCACAAACATATATACACTTAAGAGTAGTATACAACCACGATGCAAACCGACTAAATTTACCGAAATGCAAAAAATTGCAAATCTCAAAATTTAGTGGTCCTGACGTTTCGATCCTATAGCAGGACCTTTCTCAAAGGCAGAGAAAGGTCCTGCTAGGATCGAAGCATCAGGCCCACTAAATTTTGGAAACATATACACTGAGCAACTGTACAACCACAAATGAGACAGCTTTCGAAAAATGTCGGCGAACAGAAGTTGTTGGCGAACATATTTCCAAGGAGTGATTTCCCCAGTTATTCTGAGCAAAGAAGGATTTATTTTCTTTCTATAAGGAAACGGAGTGGGTGTTCAAACCTTTCTTCACGGTCTCCTGATTGTAATTTTGTTCAAACAAAACAAACTTGTGACGATATAATGTCCAATATCTTGATTTTTACTTTCCACAAAGACTACATGTAGCACATATTTTATGTCACAAACACAATTTTCTTTGTCCTCAATAACAAATTAACACTGGAGATGAATTTCCAGAACACACTACACTGTGGTCTGTGCTGTGCAAAGGACATGAACAGAGTGACTTATAAAAAAAATATGAATCCTTGGGAACAAACTGTTGCACTTTCCAACGACTTGTAGAACTAAACAACTACATTGTTCAATTCCTATTTTTTATCACAATTATGTAATGGCCATGCAGTACCAGAACCAAACTGAGAAGGTGATCAAGAAATGCTAGCTATTGACATTCTCTGCTTTGTCTCTACTGCAGTGAGCCATGCTGCATTCACATACCGGGGTAGCTGCCAACCTATCGTAAAGGAAATTAGAAATACTTCTGCTAAAAAATAGGAATCACAGAGCAAACTACATAGGAATACACGTGTACTCCAAAGCCAAAAATTGGTTTGTTGTCAAGAGCTTGTAATAAGTGATACATTTTTACCCCCAAAAGGGGAATGGTAACTCCAAAATAAGGATAGTTTGGCAGCTATACAGTTATCGGTGATTTTTGGACTTGTGGATAGACTGAGTACTTATAAATTGGCGTGAATTACTGTGCACACTGATTACTGCCGACAAGGACACAGCTTGAGGTTGTTTCAACGAATAAGAACTTGAGCGGTGGAGAGCACATATTATGGTAGCTCCCAACTGTGTAAAATCACCTCTTAAATTGGAGACTAATATTGTTGTCTGACCCACTTTTGCCACCCTCTCAACTCGGTTGTTGTGATTTCTTCAACCCCGAACACAATTACGGCAGTCCAACTTCTGCTGTTCACAAAAAAAAGACAAATCACGTGCTATAAATCTTTCAGATATACCCTATTATGTACAAAGGCAGCAGAAGAAAAAACAAACAAACACATTCCTAATACAGTTTTTATGTAAATGCACCCGGACTTTTGCAGACTCGATATTTTCCGGTCTAAAAATGGCACAATGTTCAACACCATCTTCAATAGGTACTGTACACATAGCATTAAGTACTGCCCCATAAAATGTCCCATCCCAAAAATAATCCTCGCGGTAGTAAAATTTACAGTCTTAGAATTTGATCTATTTCGTTTGAATAACTGATCACAATTATCGTTTACTCTCATTAAAATATATATATTCATTGAATACACAGCATTGACTCCCGAAAGGATGATGTACGATGCAGCACATTCGCAGAACCATCAGAATAGTCTCTTTTGTCAAGCAGCTTTTTTTTTTGAGCACACGTGCTTTGCATGAATGTGAAACGCTCAATTGTGTTTGATCCGACGAGCACTGCTCTGCACACTGCATTGATATGTGCACACTCATACTGGACCCAAACCACAGAGCTCAGTAAATAAACTTGAGTGCGCACTCAATGCCCTATCAACGCCCTATCAACGCGCGGTGCGAGTGTGCCGATATAGACGCGCATCTGCCATTGCCATAGAGGGCAAAAAGTACCCGGATGTTAGTGCCAATCGCGCGTAATACATGCATTCTACATGTACATGTACAAATGTACATGTGTTTGTGTGTGTGTTTGAACGTACGCGTACGCGTGGAGTTTGCTTATTGATCTCCATAATAATGAGTTTTTCCCCCCATAGAGCTCCATGCGTTTGACCTCTTTGGTAATGGCGTCGCAGTCCCCTTGTCGGCACACGTCATGCGATGAGTGCGCACTCTAGTTTATTTATAGAGCTTTATGACCCAAACAGACTCTGTGTGTGTGCAGAGACCACAAGTCGGACCACCACAGTGAATTTTATTTTCTAATTTTAAGGTTGGCCGTAGTGACCTTTCGGTGGCCCAGAATTGAAAAGGTAAAAATAGGGAAGGAAAAAAACGAACTGGGAATTATTATTTTTTTTAAACAATTTGTGAGCTTGCACAGAAGTTTTGACTGGACTGGACTGTTGAACACCAGACCTCTGGCTTTGACGTACCGGTAATCTGGGTGAGGCCAGTAGAGGGAAAAAATAGATGATTTGTGATTGATTGTGATGATTTGGGGGTGCTGCAGCCCCCTCATCACCCCTCGTACCCACGGGCTTGAAGGGAGGAGAGGGGGAGAGGTGCTTCATAATTTTGTTTTTGTGTAGGGACAAACACTACATTGTCACCCACTTCACATGACGGGGAGGGGCTCCGGAGAGCCGGTGCCGCCAAAGAAATTGTCCTCTGCTCCTCCGTCCGGCTCCTGGCTTCGCGGCGTCTTGGACTTCTTCTTCTTCTTTCTCTTGAGAGGCTTTAGTTCGGGCAGCGCTGCGGGCATCTCCATACCTTGTGGGGGGAGGGACAGAGAGGGAGGGAGGGCGAGGGTTAAGAAATGGACGCAAGAGTTCCGATTTAAATTTATTCCAATGCAAACTCCCCAATAAAAAAGTAACCTCCCGCCAAAAAGAGAGTACTTGAGGTGCCGAGATAATAACAGGCATGCAACTCTTGAATTGTAAAAAAAAAAAAGAGGAAAATGTCCGAATGAAACTGCAAGCATGAAGCACGAAGCCCTTACGGCGTGTGGTTTGGGGCCCGCTTAATGGCCCGAGAAAAATTAGGATTCTAGATGCTCTGTGGTGCATTCTGAGCAGTTTGTGACAACTTATGACTTTAAGCTGAGTGACAGATTTTAACCTTTTTCAAGGCATACACCCAGAATTTTTTTTTTTTTTACACAAAATTAAAAGTAAACATCAAAGTTTTTAACCTGATCTCAGCATGTGTTTTAAATACCGGTAATAGTTAGGGGAGAAGAAATATCCAGATGCATTTGTTTTAATTTTTTTTTTTTTTTTAATTGTTTCAATTTTTTTATGGCCGAATAAAAAAAAAAGCAGAAATCCGCGGATCCGCGGAAAAGTTGCATGCCTGTCATATACATTGTATCACCACAAACCTCTTACTCGGTATTTCCACCATGCAAACCTTCAAATCTTAACAGATTTTTCACTTCTCATAATGCATCACATTAACAGAAAATTTAGCAAACTGCTTTACTGACTTAGATGAGCAAAATGCAGATCTAAAAAATTAAGAGGTCCTGACGTTTCAAATCCAAGCAGGATGTTTTTTTTCAAAGGAGGAAAATCAAGGCCCCCGAAGTTTGATAAGAATCTTTCCTCATCCATAACTAACTGTCATTCTATTAACTGCTTTAAACTAAAATTAAAATCTTTCCTTATAGAATTCCAAATGAATACTACCTGATGCAAAGTTCTGTTAAACCCGGGTAACCAGTACGTTATTCTGATACACTCTATTTGTATCATTATTATCACTTTCAAATCGTTTGTTGTATACCTGTCTGTCCATGTTTGTCCTACATGTACGTCTTGTATCTTAGTTACTAAATAACCACAATAACCCAGTTTATATTATACCAATTCATTTATTTGTTGTTAAGGTTTATATGTTTTTGGGCTCATCCGCCACAAGCCTTGTCTTTCAGGATGATGCCTTCACACATGTTCCATTCCATTTGAACTTGTATAGCCTCTATATTTATCGTGTGTGGAAATAAATGTTGCTTTTGAATTTGAATTGAAGTGAATCAAACATTGGTTATTGTGTGTGGGCGGGGGGGGGGGGGGGAGGGAGTTGAACCTACCCAAACCTCCGAGAGGGGGCAGGGACGTGCCCCGCACCCCTGGCCCGCCCAGCATCGCCCCTTGGGCTCCTCCCTGCTCCTCCTTGCCCTGGCCACCGCCTGGTACCCCGTTCCTGTCGGCGACCGGCATGGGCAGGTCCTCCACCCCGGCGGCAAAGCCGGCTGGGGAGGGGTTGCCCCCGACGGAGGCGGGGGCGGGGGCAGGGGTGGGGTCAGGGGCAGGTGCTGGGGCGGGGCTCTCCAAGGCCGACAACTGGCTGCTCTTGCGGAAGTCCATCCTGCAGTTGGGAGGAAGGTCAACAAAAACCTGAACACCCCGGCAAAAGACAGTTGAATGAGTGTGGGTGTAAGCGAGGCATGAGACGTCATGACCCAGCAGCCGGGGCGATTCACAATAGTGCGCCCTCAAGAGTTTGCAACGTGTTGGACAATCACAATGCGAGGAATCTGACGACCCTTTCCAGATTCTGATGATTGAGTACGGTAAGCAGAGTCACCTTTGTCCTATGCTTACCACATTTTATTCCCGTATTAGTGCAAGTGGTACAAGTACATATTAGGTGCCTGGATAGCCAGCTCATTTGGGATTGCACAAGAGTAAAAGCGGCCTCCGATAAAAAATGTATACGAAGAAAGGAAACAGACAGGAAATTTGTTTTTTTTAAAGAGTACGGTACCTTTTGGGTTTGTCTTGTGCTGGCATGCCTGCATTGATGTCTGGTGTGGCAGCGGAGGGTGGATTGGGGGCTTCATCTCGCCTCTCATTGCTGGCTCCTGTTTTGCAGAAAGAAGCTTTTCGTTACCATGGAGCATGTACATGTATTTATATAATGTGGTGAAGATAAGGAACAGAAATGGAGAATGAGGTAGAATGTGTGAGGTTTCATCCACCCCAAATTCCTATTTTCATTTTGGAGAGGCGTGCCAGTGTCCTCCTTGCCTCTATGTATTGGCAACGGAATGAGTTCAACTAGACATGCGTACATTCCTGCTTCTTAGTAGAAAAGGACAAACGGGAAAGGGGAGAGGAAGAGCAACAGATAGACAGACAGGGATACAGACGCAGAGATAGAGACAGAGACATGTGGAGACAGAGCCAGAGACAGGGACAGGCAAAGGCAAAGGTAGAGACAGAGACAGACAGAGACAGATACAGAGACAGAGGCAGAGACAGATAGATGCAGAGACACATTGATGAAGAGACAGAGGCAGAGACAGGTAGATGCAGAGAGAGAGGCAGAGACAGATAGATGCAGAAGAAAAGACAGAGACAGGGAGAGGCATAGACAGAGACAGAGGGAAAAGGAGATACAAAGATGGAGGCATAGACAGAGACATACGCAGAAGAAGAGACAGAGGCAGAGACAGAAGCAGACAAAGAGGCAGAGGCAGAGGCAGAGACAGAAGCAGACAAAGAGGCAGAGGCAGAGACAGAAGCAGACAAAGAGGCAGAGGCAGAGACAGAAGCAGACACAGAGGCAGAGGCAGAGCCAGAGCCAGAGACAGAAGCAGACACAGAAGCAGTGAAAAGCCAGAGCCACAGATCGATACAGATACAGACACAGAGGCAGAAGCAGAGACAGACACAGAGTGAGAGACACTGCAGGAGCCAGAGACAATGGCAGAGACAGAGACAGGGACAGAAACAGAGAGACAGAGTGAGAGGATGAGACGGATACATCATGAGAGACAGCAACAGAGAAACAACAAGACAGACAGAGGAAGACAGAGAGCACGAGAAAAAAAAACAAAAAAACACTGACACCCGAAGGCGTTCACTCACCGGGCGCCTGTCCGTCCACGAAGAGCCTGCCCCCTTTGCCCAGTCGCTCGCAGAGCTGGGACAGGTGCTTCTTGAGCTTGGAGGTGTCGGTGGGCATGGTCAGCGGGGAGGGGTTGACGGCCTGGTCTGCCGCCTTCTTGGCCAGGCAGGTGCGCAGCAGGTTGCTGACGGCCGCATCCACGGCCTCCTCCCATCCCTGACAAAAAGGGACCGGGGGAAGTCACCCAATCAAACAAGGATTTCAAGAAGACCCGTTTGTTTGTTCATTGCTCTCTCTTTTTTTGTTTTGAGAAAGGCCCTGCTTGGATCGAAACGTCAGGCCCACTAAATTTTAAGATTTGCATTTTGGTAATTACTTTTGCTCTCTTTATATTAAACCACTTTGTAATCTGGCAAATTCATGTGGCAACTGATGTGAAAACAGATTCACGGCAGGGGTGCAGGCGCTTTTCAGTTTTTAGGGTTTGAAAAGGTGAAAATGAGCAGTTTCAGATACTAATTTGAGATAAAAAAAAAATATATATATATATATATATAAAAAAATTAAAAAATAATAATAATTAATAATAATTTTTAAAAAAGATAAAAAAAAATATGCCATTTCCGGAAATATGGAAATCCGGAAATTTCCAGAAGTCTTACATCCCTGACAGTGGAAGAACAGCCTCCCATCCGACACCCCTCTCCCCAACCCCCCCCCCACCGGCATTTGAAAAAAAAAACCAACAGTGAGATTATGGGATAACACAACATTGGTAGAAGTCAAAGACAACATATGTATGAAATAGCACACCTGTGAAAATCTCAGCTCAATCCGCCAACCGAGTCTCGAGAAAATCGTGAAAAACTGCTTAATTTGTTTCGCAAAAATGCAGCATTCCCAAATTTTTTTTAGATCTACATGTAGGAGTGAGACGTAAACGATTTCTTTTACTCTTTTCTAAAAAAATACAGCATTTTAGGCAGTAATATTTCAGTGCGAGGTTTGTACCATGACCATCTTCAAACTGTAGAAGTTTCATGTAAATCTGTGAACAATTATGCTTTTCGATCTGACCAATGTTGTGCAGGGGCTTAAAGTTTTTGCGGCAGTGAGTGGCTCGTACCTGCTCGCCCTCACAAGGCACGTGAGGCGTGAGGCTGGCCAGGAGGACTTGATGCTCCTTGTCCGTCAGTCCGTTGGCGAGCCGGACGATGGTGGCCACCAGTCGTGTGGCGCAGCTCAGCCCCAGGGAGCAGCGCACCAGGGCCTTGTAGTTCTCCTCCACGCCGTCCGCCAACTTCAAGATCTGAGAGGGGAAGTCATTCATCATTATGATCAGCAAACTGAGACCTAACATGATCGGATTCATAAAAAGGAGTTAGGCATCCATCAGTCTGGAGAGACTATGGAGTTTGCCCGTTGGTTGATCGTTCCAGAGCACCGTCGACTGTGACTTCAAGATCTGAGAGGGGAAGTCATTCATCATTATCGTCAGCAAACCAAGACCTAACATGATCGGATTAAAAAAAGTAGTTAGGCATCCGTCAGTCTGGAGAGACTATGGAGTTTGCCCGTTGGTTGATCGTCCCAGAGCACCGTCGACTGTGACTTCAAGATCTGAGAGGGGTAGTCTTTCATCATTATCGTCAGCAAACCGAGACCTAACATGATCGGATTAAAAAAAGGAGTTAGGCATCCGTCAGTCTGGAGAGACCCTGGAGTTTGCCCGTTGGTTGATCGTCCCAGAGCACCGTCGACTGTGACTTCAAGATCTGAGAGGGGAAGTCATTCATCATTATCGTCAGCAAACCGAGACCTAACATGATCGGATTCATAAAAAGGAGTTAGGCATCCGTCAGTCTGGAGAGACTATGGAGTTTGCCTGTTGGTTGATCGTCCCAGAGCACCGTCGACTGTGACTTCAAGATCTGAGAGGGGAAGTCATTCATCATTATCGTCAGCAAACCGAGACCTAACATGATCGGATTCATAAAAAGGAGTTAGGCATCCGTCAGTCTGGAGAGACTATGGAGTTCGCCCGTTGGTTGATCGTCCCAGAGCACCGTCGACTGTGACCGGCCAAGCCAAGGCGGGAAAGGCAGTTCTTCCCACAATCGCTGCGCGGGAACACCGAAGCTGTGGTGTGTCCGTGACGGTTTTGAGCTATTTCTCCTGGTGGTGCTTGTTGTCTGCTTGCTGCGTGAGGGAGGTTTCCAGATTATGGAGCACCTTTTTCTGACTGCCGACCTCCAGTTTGTTCCACGCATATTGAAAAAAATGGCAAGGAAAACTTCGACTGGACCGGGTTTTGGACCCAAGACCTCTGGTTTTGAGTACCAGCAATCTTCCGATCAGAACTATCCAAGCTAGTCTCTTAAACATTAAACGTCACTATGAAAACATCTTTAAAATATCTTAAGCCTCTCACACATTTTAAACATCTTACAATCTTAAAATTTAGTGGGCCTGATGTTTCGATCCTAGCAGGACCTTTCTCAAAGGCCTTTGAGAAAGGTCCTGCTACATGTAGGATCGAAACGTCAGGCCCACTAAATTTGCATTTTGGTAATTTTAGTCAGTAAGCAGTTTGCAACATTTTTGTATATCATCTTACAATCTTAAACAACTTAAACATCACAACCATCTTTAAACATTAAAAGTCAGTATAAAACATACATCGTGATTTGACTTTGTGAAAAATATTATCCACCTCTGGTGTCACTGCAAACCTTCCCACATTGAAACGCCACCTTGCAAACCTTACAGTCTTATCTTCATTCTCACTGACGACCCACGGCGTAAAAAAAACCCCCCATACTAGCATTTCTGTGTGTCCCGGATCTCTCTACCTGTCTGTAGGTGCCATCTAGGAGGGTGTCCAGGTTGGTTAGGGGCGAGGGGGTCTTGTCTTTGAATCTGGTCAACAGACGTCGCTGGATGGCCCGGAACTGGGAGGCTCGCTGGTCCAGCAACTCCTTGTACCTCTCGGCGTTGATCCTCAGCTAGACACACCAAATGAGAACGCTTATGTCTACTCTTATGAATCATTTCTTCCTACGACCTCTTGTGCACACGTCGTTATACACAGGAAACATTCACATTTTTCTGGGTAATTTCATGCTGGTAGAATAGAATAAATTATGCTTCTTAATTCGGTTTGATACCTTCCCCGCCTTGTTTTGATCTTGACTGGACTGAATTCGCAAGCTAGAATAGAGGCCCCTGGCCAACCCTATTGCATTTTAAATGCCCTGCCCAATCCACCCCGCAATGCTCCATTAATATGCAAATATGCAATGGATGCCCATACCTGGAATGCGCCCTTTTCTTGGAAGGCATTCATTAAATGACCAGACAACTTTTGCCTGCTATACAACCGTAACGCAGGCAAAGTAAATTCCTTTTTACACAAGCCGCATTTCCACGGGAATTATTATTTGGTCAAAGTATTACCAAGATGATGGTTACCAGTTTCCACTGGATTTTTTTGTATCATAATAAAGTAAAATTTCATACTCTTTCCACTGGTACACTGTATATACTGGTAGTTTGTTTGGGTATTAATTCTTTTGGGAAAAGCTGTCATTGACAATTTTCTCTTGTAACGCACATTTTTGGGGGGTTTGAGTGTGAGAGGGCTTAGGCAGGTACGCTGTTTATGTGCTGTGACCAGTCAGGCGGATATGGGTTAATATCTTACCAGAACAAAAACAAATCAGTACAACCGATTTTGAAACAAGGGATGAGTTAGGGTGAGTTACCCACCATTGGAGATATCTGGATATTGTCACATGATCTGACGATAGCTGGCAATTCTTCTTTTCTTTTTTTTAAAATTGGGCCAAACCTCATACAAATTCACTATTAAATGCTAACCTCTAAGTGAGTGTCGATGAGCTCAAAGTACTCGGTGAGAGGAAGGATGCCGGTGAACGAGAGCTGGAAATCCTTGGCCCCGCTGCGACGCTGAAAGGACTGGATCCGCTCTATGAAGGAGTCCACCACCAGCCACATGGCCTCAAAGACGTCAGACTGGAGCCGGTAGCGCTCTGTGGCAAAACAAAAAGTGGGACAGAAACACGTGATGGGAGTCAGGGCACAAGACGACATCGCCTGCAGGCCTTAGTATTTCAGTGTCTCTTCGGAGGCTACAAATTAAACGCAGAGACCAGCGTTGTGGTCGAGACCTTTATGTCCGAGACTGAGACCGTGGCGTTTCCAGACTGAGACCAAGACCGAGACCAGCTCTGTCGAGAGCGAGACTAGCCCCCTTCGGAGAACGACACCAACACCTGCTGAGATGGAGACTCTGATAGACCGAGATTCCGATAGACTGAGACTCCGATAGAGTCTCGGTCTCCGATAGATAGAGTCCGATTGAGTCTCAAAAGGGCAAAAAAAAGGCGGGGGTCTTGAGACCGAGACCAGTGGTCGATTTCATCAAACCCCATCGTAACTTACGATCAATCGCAAGACGATCAGCGATGCACAGAAACCATATCACCTAATAACAGCTTCAGATGGGTTATCAATCGTAAGTTTCGTGAGTCACGACGCCTCGTAAGGCCTTTGCGAAACCCGGCCCAGGTTCTGGAGAGAGACCTCAAGCATTGGAGGAGAGACTCACGCGATGACTTGGAGGCCAGTATGGTGACCTTGGGTCCGCCGATGATCTGAAAGCCCAGAGCCTGGCCCGGTCCGCCAGCGTTCGGTCCCAGCAAATCTGCAGCATGGCGGGAAACCAACCAAAATGAGTTCAGCTATCAGGATGAAATAAATAAGACTTGAGGCATTGCGTGGCGGGTGAAACAATAGAGGAGGGTTTTCTCCTGATGACGGCCACAGCATACTGGCCGGAACATCGAGTTATCACTCGGGTTCTTCTCAGAACTACACCTCTTCCTTAAGAGACCTTATACATGGTGTCACCGCAAACCCTCCTACACAGGATGCAGTAGTTGTCTGCATTCAGTTTTTGAGATTTTGATTTTGGGGGAATTTTAGTCTGTAAGGAGTTGGCAACATTATCATTTATTATCCTAGGAGTTCTATTGAAACATATTGAAATTGAGGATCTGCAGCCTGTTTGGGAAGTTTCACTAGGAAAAAGGCATTGAAATCAGGATTTACAGTCTGTTAGGGAAGTTTCCCTAGGAAGTCCTTTTGAAATAAGGACCTGCAGTCTGTATGGGAAGTTACAACGCATGTAAGAAAACACATTGAAATGGGAAGTTTCATTAGGAAGTCCCATTGAAATAAGGATCTGCAGCCTGTTTGGGAAGTTTCATTAGAAAGTCCCATTGAAATAAGGATGTGCAGCCTGTTTGGGAAGTTTCATTAGGAAGTCCCATTGAAATAAGGATCTGCAGTCTGTTTGGGAAGTTTCATTAGGAAGTCCCATTGAAATAAGGATCTGCAGTCTGTTTGGGAAGTTTCATTACGAAGTCCCATTGAAATAAGGATCTGCAGCCTGTTTGGGAAGTTTCATTAGGAAGTCACGTTGAACCGTGTGAATTCTGTAGGAGCGGACCTGGAAAGACCTCTGTCAGGTTGGCGGCGTTCCTGTTGCTGTCAATGGTGACCTTGTAGGCGGCCGTCTTGACCGGTGCGCACGGCTTGACCACCAGCTTCAGCGGCAGCTTGACGTCGCTCCGCACGACCCGCGGCGCTCCTGTGGCAGGCCAGAGAAAATAGTCACACTTTTGCTCGAGAGCTTCCCACAAAACAGAAGCGGGACAAAACACAGAGAGATGTGAACGGCTTTATGGAATGCTTTAGATTTGACGGTTGGGGCTTGATCCCCTCAGGAAGGGATAGAGAGAAGAAAGAGGAAGAGACAGAGAGAGGGGAGATAAAGAAAGAGGAAGGGGAAAAGAGAAGAGGACAGACAATATGCGAGAGAGGGGAGTGAGAGAGAGAGAGAGAGGGGAAGATGAGACCACCTCAAGGGAAGGAGGTTTTTACCTTTGGATGTGGAGTAGGTCGCCACTGCAGAGGCCATCAGATGAGCAGGGAGGGAACTGCCCCGCAAGAAGAACGACACAAGGACACTAGTCGGGGCCGACGAATCACCTGCGACCAACATGAATGAAAGGATAAGACTTGAAGGTTTGCATGGTGGAAGATTTGCGGTGACACCAATCTAACACTTCTCTTTCAAGAAAGAGTGTGGCTCTGAAAAGAGCCAGTAACTCGAGAGATACCACCTCTTTTAAGAGCTGCACCCGAGAGTTACTGGTTCTTTTCAGAGCCGCACTCAACAGTTACCGGCTCTTTTCAGAGCCACGCTCCTTCTCGAAAGAGAAGTGTTTACAGGGTGTCACCGCAAACCTTCCACTTACGAATGAAAGGATTGGTGAATGAGTGAGCGATCGCTCACTCACAAATTGTACGTCGACAAACTGACTTTGACAAACCGCATTTCAAGAAAATTGCGCAGCCAACCACAGTGACTTGGAAGGAGACCCCGTTGAGCTTACCAATGAAGGGAAACGTGAAGGTACTCTGGTTGACAGCAAGAGGATAAGGGCAGTGGATCAGCAGACGGACATTTGGCAAGCTGACCGAACTCTTCAAAACAAGCTGGTGGAAAATTATAATAATAAAAATGATAATTAACAGTTTTTACATAATGAATATCACAACCATAGAAATGGGTGGTATTTAAAAAAAGAAAAAAAAAAGAAAAAAAAATGCAAATTCAGCCAAAGCAAGGCTATAATATAAAGCCACTCAAGGTCAAGGGCTAAGGAAAGAAGGAGATAGGGAGGGACTCAGGAAGGCCGGAGATCACTGGCAAGATATTGTCCAGGGATCTTTTATTTTAATATATTCAGTCATGCTAATGGTATGTAAATGGTATGCAAATGACATGCAAGCACCACCCACCTTGACTGTGATAGAGGGAATGGGGTCCTCATCATCCACCTCTGTCTCAGAGGCGTTCTGTGAGTTGGATCGGAAGACAAAAGTGAAGAGAGAGTTAGACAGGAAATCCTGACGGCAGGACACTGCAGAATCAGATACGAGTCACGATCCAAAACTCCACCTTTTGCTGGTGTGCGTGGACACAACGAACGTGATTATTATTAGTGGAGTTTCAATCTGTGCAGGGCTCGACCTTAGCGCTAGCCCGGCGGTCATTGTCTAGTAAAAACAGCAGCGGGCTAGTAAAATGACCCACTTTGCTAGCCCGGCGGACTAGTAAAAAGTAGACAGTGAGTGGTGTGGAGGCAAAAAAACGATGCGGGCGGGGATGAGAAAGTAGAAAGTAAGAGTTTGTTTTACTTGACCAAATAACCTTGTTAAATTTAATATTAATTATACAGGGCTCGTAAAAATTGCTGCCGGCTAGCAAAAAAATCACTTTACCAGCCCGGTGGGCTAGTAAAAAAAAAAAGTTAAGCGCGAGGCTTGCTGTGTATTTCATTTGTGAGTGGACAATATCATTCCACGGGTAGGGTTTTTGTGGAAAGTGGTAAAAGGCAAAAAGAGGTAGTCTGGAGAATTGTTATGGGAGATATGGTTTAATTTGTTTGGTTGCGTATGTGTGGGTATGAGGGAGAGAGGGAGGGAGGGAGGGAGGGGAAGGGAGAGAGGGAGGGAGGGAGGGAGGGGAAGGGAGAGAGGGAGGGAGGGAGGGAGGCGGGGAGGGAGGAAGGGAGGTGGGGATTGAGGCGGGGAGGGAGGCAGGGAGGCAGGGAGGGAGGGAGGAGGGGAGGCGGGCAGGGGAGGCGGGCAGGGGAGGCGGGCAGGGAGGCGGGCAGGGAGGGAGGCAGAGAGGGAGGCAGGGAGGGAGGGAGGCAGGAGGGCAGCGGGGAGGGAAGGGGAAGGGAGGCAGGGAGGGAGGGAGGGATGGAGGAGGGGAGGCGGGCAGGGGAGGCGGGCAGGGAGGGAGGCAGGGAGGGAGGCAGAGAGGGAGGCAGGGAGGGAGGGAGGGAGGGAGGGATGGAGGAGGGGAGGCGGGCAGGGGAGGCGGGCAGGGAGGGAGGCAGGGAGGGAGGCAGAGAGGGAGGCAGGGAGGGAGGCAGGGAGGGAGGGAGGCAGGAGGGCAGCGGGGAGGGAAGGGGAAGGGAGGCAGGGAGGGAGGGAGGGATGGAGGAGGGGAGGCGGGCAGGGGAGGCGGGCAGGGAGGGAGGCAGGGAGGGAGGCAGAGAGGGAGGCAGGGAGGGAGGGAGGCAGGAGGGCAGCGGGGAGGGAAGGGGAAGGGAGGCAGGGAGGGAGGGAGGGATGGAGGAGGGGAGGCGGGCAGGGGAGGCGGGCAGGGAGGGAGGCAGGGAGGGAAGCGGGCAGGGAAGGGGGAGGGAGGGAGGGAGGCAGGGAGGCGGGGATGCGGGAAGGCGGGGAGGGAGGCAGGGAGGAAGGGAGGGGGAGGCGGGGAGGGAGGGAGGGAGGGTAGACATCCAAAGTCATTAGTATAGATGTCCCTGGTCATGTTTTATCATCCCATTTGTACACACAGTAACAATGGTTAAATGATGGTTAAGTTAATACAAGTTTATAATGTAGAATCAGGGTGGATAATGTGTCAATGTAGGTGTCTTCATTAGTCAGGATGCAGTCATACATGGTTCAAGTGCTAAAACTCCAACATAATTCAGGCACTTGTGACATTTTACGCACTGTTAACATAAAGGGCCTTAAGGCTTGCATGTGTTAGGTTAGGTCAGTGGGTGAAGATTGGTGTGCGGTTTTTTGGCATGGCTCTCTTACGGGCTCGTTGCCATGCCGCAACAGCACATCCCACGGGTGGCAACAAGTAACACGCACCGTGTCCCCTTAACGGTCCGACCAGGAGCACTAAGCCCCCACGAACCAGTCTCACCAAATAAGACTTAAGGCTTTGCATGGTGGGTGAATCAATATAGGAAGGTTTGCGGTGACACCATGTATCAGGTCTCTTAATGGAAGAGGTGTGGATCTGAAAAGAACCTGAGTGGTAACTCAACGTTTCGACCAGTAAGCTATGGCCGTCATCTGGCCGTCTCGTGATGACGGCCAGAGCATACTGGTCGAAACGTCGAGTTACCACTCAGGTTCTTTTAAGAACCACACCTCTTTCATTAAGAGACCTTATACATGGTGTCACCGCGAAACCTGCCTATATTCAGTCTCACCAAACATATCTAAATGGCAAACAGTCAGACAATGATCGATGCACTGAACCCATGTGACACCTTGGCACTCACAATGGATTATCCCCCTTCGTGAGTAGCGTAACGACGGATCGTAAGGCCTCGTGAATTTTAAAACCCACCCCCAGAGGTTCCAGGGCTCTATCTCATAAAAAGCACTTAGGAATATTCCTAAATAATTGTTCCTAAATAACTTAGGAACAATTTGCAAAAGAAAATTCCTAACTAAGAAAGAATCTTCCTAAGTTAGGAATGTTCCTATAGTTAGGAATTTTCCTGGACTTAGGAATGATTACTCTTCCTAAGTCCCAGATAAGAATTTTCCTAACTTTTATGAAATAGAGCCCAGATCATCGGGCTGGGAACTGAGGTGTACAAATCCGCCCCGACAATGGATGCCGTGCAATATCGTGTCACAGAAACGTGCAACGTCAAAGTGTCATCATCAGTTTTGAGCCAAACAAACGACTGGGACAAGTCTCCCGGTATGTCGGTGCTTTGGTTTCTGTACCAACGGAACAGGACACGTCAAACAGTGCAGTGACCTCCGACCCCTCCTCCCACCCATTGCCACCAGTGAGGATGCCGTTTCCGTGCCTTACCATCTCTCCCTCTGTGAAATACTTGGACACCTTTGTGTTGGGACACGTGGGAAAACAAATAAGATTTTACTGACAAAGCAGAGCTTGACGTTTCTTCGTTCACAGTAGGGCAAATTGTCATCTTCTTTTTGTCTTCTTCTGAACATTTTCTCTCTCAAACCCCCCCCCCTCCCCTGAAGTAAATACAAAAAAACTGTTGCAAACTGCTCACTGACTAAAATTACCTGCAATACATGAATCTCAACGGCAAAGTCCCTGACTGCACTGGACTTTTTTTGGGGGGCAACTAACTAACCGAGCAAATGGGTGACTTGACCATTTTAAGTCAAGTTCAGACAGCCCAAGAAGGTTTTACTCCCAGGTAACTTACCCAGCTCCAATGGGTATTTTAACTGACCGGGTTCTGCCCGGTTTAAATTGACCAGGTCAGTTTAGCCGAGTCGAAAAATCCAGTGCGGACACAACGTCTCATGCATTTGTATTTAGTCAGTCGGGTATGTTTTACCCAATACACATCGTTGTGGTTATCTACCCACGTCGATAAATTACCATCACTATTTAAAAGTTATCCGGTGAGAGGCTGTGGACCACTGATTGGCCTTTGGGAAATTTTGTCTTCAATTCTGGAGGGCTATTGTTCACAAAAGCGTTTTAAAAACAAAAAACAACCTCAAGGTTTGTGTTGCAAGTGATATGGTCTTCTTTGCCGTTTCTCAAAAAGATTAAAATTGGTGGAAAAACCCCTGAAAGTTGAAAGTGAAGCGAAGACTTACCGAGGTGTTGTCTAAACTGGGCGGGACAGTGACCTCAATCTCAAGGCTTTCCTCCTCTGTCTTCTTGGGCAGGAAATCTGTGAGGATGATGTAATTTTTTGGGTTTATCGGTTGTAGGGTGGAAGACCAGAGTTTTTGTTTCTATGCAAATTCGCCCAAAACAAGGCTATAAAGCCACTCAAGGTTAGGGGCTAAGGAGAGAAGGAGATAGAGAGGGACTCAGGAAGGCTGGAGATAGGAATTGACATTCCCCTTCACCACTTCGCATCAAGACCTCTGAATCCGGAGCTCCATTGGTTAAAAAGGGCAAGATCGTAGGCTGGGGGAACCAGGAAAGGAATTCCAGAGAGAGGCTGAACGAGGGAAGAAGCTGTTCTGATACCTCTCTGTTCTACACCTTGGGATAGATACATGTAGGTGCCATCTGCCATCTCAAACTAGAAAAAAAAAGTGCCCATGTATTTTGTAAAATACCGGTAAGCTTGAACTTATGATATCCAAAACTACAAGTATGTGTTTATGACTTGTCACTTATTGAAACGCGATAAAAATAATAAAGAATGAATGAATGAATGAAGGATAGAGTGTACGGGTGAGAGGAGGCAAACAGCCTGGTTGCTTGCTTAAAAAAAAAAAAAAAAAAAAAATTGGGGGGGGGGGGGACGAAGTTGGCAAGAGCAGAGAAACACCTTCCACGGAAAAAAACCCAAATATTTTTTTCAGAGCCATACTCCTTGAAAGAGATGACTTACAGGGTGTCAATGCAAAGATAAAGCTGCTAAGTGTGATGCAAGGACGACAGATCTACGCTGCTCTCCCCTGTAAAAGCCTCGGCAATGTCTGCCCCCCTTGCACACTGCCTCTCCCTCGCCCTCACCTTGCTTGGAGCCCGACTCCTTGATGAGGCGCTGCAGCTTCTTCATCTCGGCGTCCTGCTCCTCGTAGTTGATTTCCCGCGAGTCGGTGGTGGGGGCGACAAACAGGGTGGGGTCGGTGCCCAGGTAGGAGCAGACCACGTGACCCTGGTCGTCCACGCTGGTGATCACACCCTTCAGATCCCTGGGCAGAGGTTAGCGCACCCCCGACATTTTAATTTCCAAAAATTTCGATCGAGGAAAGTCAAGGGGAAAACCGTCCGGGAAATTCTCTAGCACACAACTTTGGAACATTGGCGAAGAAAACTTTGACTTGGCAGGGATGTGAACCCGATACCTCTGGTCTGTGTTGCCGGGTCTTCCCAGAATCACCCTCCATCTCAGAAAAAAAAACCCACCTACTAAGCCAGGCCACCTCCCATCATGTATTATAAATCATGAGAACTTATAATTATTGCGACTGTGTCATTTTCTCCTTATTTTGGCGTTTCTCAGAACCAAACTATTTTTCATGCGTATGAGCGAAGCGAAGTAGCATGAAATGGCATTCAATGAGGGTTTGCCTTGCTCGACATGATAAACACCGAGTGCTCAGTGCTTTGGCCGATGCCTGATGAAAACATTTCAGGCAGTTCGGGCGGGATTCGAACCCGCGACTCACGCTTTCTAGTGCAGACGTCTTAACCACTTGACCACCGTGCTGGTCGAGGTCGTGTGGCAGATTCGAATGATGTACAGCGGCGTTGCATGATAGATACAGTATGACATTTGCCTCGAGGAGAATGTATGGCGGAGAACGTTAAATGGCATCGCCGCAAAACCTTCCCCTAAACATGGCTCGTTGTACGCATCTCTAGCTGTGCGTTCCACAACACAGGTCTGGATGGGGAGAGTGACGGGGAAGACGGGAGACGGGAGAAGGCGTAGCGACTCACTGGAACTGTCCCACACGGAGGGAGACGGGCACGTACTCCAGCTTGGCCACCCACTTGAGAGTTGTGTTCTGGTAGATCATGAGCTGACTGGTGTGGGTGGCTACCATGTACGCGATGCTGGTATCCAAGGCTGGTCACAAACACACACAAACACACGCACAAGTATGAAGTAAATACTGTTCACTGCTCACTGACTAAAATGACATGCAATACATAAAACTCCCTGGGCGGGAAATATTCTCCATGCCCCAGGGCATTCATCAGGCATATAAACACAGATAGTAGCTGGAATCCAGCACTCTCCAGATGACGGGCAGAGTACCCACTTCCCGAAATGTTGAGTTACCGGCTCTTTTCAGAGCCATACAGCTTCTTGAAAGAGAAGTGCTACATGGTGTCACCGCAAACCTTCCACTGAGTGTTTCCACCATGCAAACCTTCAAGTCTTATATAGATCTCAAAAGTTAGAGGGCCTGACGTTTTGATCCTAGTAGGACCTTTCTCAAAGGCAAATAGAAGTAGAGATAGGGATGGGGGATACTTTACTGTCAAAAGTATGGCGAAGGTTTGCAGTGTGGAAGCACAATGTGAACATTTTGCAACAAAACCATGTTAGTCCTTTTTGTTTGAAAAGTACGACTTTAAAATGAAGAGCCAATTACTCAACATTTTGGGCAGTGTGTACTCAAACAAGATTTGAAGATTTTCTTGGTGAGAATAGCAGAGGTAGTAGGTGTGCGGTAACCCTATGCAAAAGTCTTCTTTGTGAGCATGTGCGGTTCCGGTTCTTTTCAGAACCACACACACTCACGAAAGAGACTTTTGGTGTCGCCGCAAACCTATCACTTCTCCAGTGTGCACTCGTCGTCGGGAGACTGAAGTCTCCAGGCAATTTCACCTCATAGAGTTACACCACAGGTACTCTGAGAGTAGATGATCATTTCAATTGGAACTTCACCAGAGCTACGTGGACTTAGAGATACGTCGGAGCTCCTCTGAATCTAGGATGCAACTCAGCAGGAGGGTTATCCGTCAAGCTGCAAGAACCCGTCAACCTTTCCCACGATGGAACCACAACGTGGAAAGTTTACGGCATCGCCTTGTATTATTAGTCATCTCTTTCGAGAAGGAGTGTGGCTCTGAAGAAAGCCGGTATCTCAATGTTTCGGGCAGTGTGCACTCTGCCAGTCGCCGGAAGACTGCTGGATAATAATTACTGACGATTGCTCATATGCGTGGCGCAGATTACTGGAGTATTGCGGAAGATTCCCGAGCTCGGGACTTTTTCGGGAGAACTCACACGTTCCGTGGGGGTAGAAGCAGCTGGGGTTGAAGTCCAACTTCTTCATGAACTTGATGGAACCCGTGTCCTTCAGACAGACTATAGACCTCTCACCTACGACGAAATAAGAAAATAATAATAACAATAATAATAAATACACCATTAATTAGGCGCTTAACCCTATCCGGCATTGAAACCACCATTAACCACACATGGTTTTTTCCTGTGGGAGGATAAGGGCCATACACCACGATTTTTGCGGTATCCTGTGGTACATGTATATGAGCCTGCACCCCTGAGGGCATTGTGGTAAATTGCGGTATACAGTGTGTGTCCTGTGCAGGAGGTGCAAAGCGTTAGGGCTAATACGGTTGTGTCTAAGCGCACCATAGTCTGTCTACAAGTTAAACCAGATGCGACACGACTTTGACTAGCTCGGTGGTTAAGTGGTTAAGACGTCTGCACTAGAAAGCAGGAGTCGTGGGTTCCAATCCCGCCTGAGCCGCCTGAATATTTGTCATCAGGCATCGGGCAAAGCCCTGGGCACTCAGTACTTGTTACGTCGAGCAGGGCAAACCCTCATTGAATTAGTACCCAGAACTTAAACGAATACCCAAATTATGAATCTGCAAAGCGAAGGGCAAGCAGTGGATCAGGGGGTGGCCAACTCACCGAGAATCAGAATAGACGTCACGCCTTGCGTAGATACCGCTATGAAGATGTCCAGTGCGGCTTCTCCAAGACTGTAGGACCAGTCCATCTACATCCAAAATGGGACAAACCAAGGGATTTGAATATTGGCACAACAGTCTGAGGAGAAGAAACTCAAAGAGAGAGAGGAGAGCTGTGGTCAATTTCACCAAACTTGTCGCAACTTACGATCCATCATGAGTCAATGAGCGCTGCAAAGAACTTATAATGCGTCGTCCGTCGTGAGGACGATTACGCTGAGGACTCAGACTTGGGATACAACTCGGTATTTTGTGACTCAAATGCGATTCAACTTGAATGACTCAAGACTCTGTCTCCAACTCCAAAAATGTGACTCGGACTTGGGACTCAGACTCGGTAATTTGTGGCTCAAACGTGACTCTGACTCAACCCTAAATGACTTCAGACTCAGACTCCAAATCCAAAGATGTTACTCAAAATTGGAACTCAGACTCAGTATTTTGTGACTCAAATGCGACTCTAACTCGACCTGAATGACTCGAGACTCAGACTCCAACTCGAAAGATGTGACTCGGACTTGAAACTAAGACTTGGTAATTTGTGACTCAGATTTAACTCTCACTCAACCAGAATGACTCGAGACTCAGACTCCAAATCCAAAGATGTGACTCAAACTTGGAACTCATGACTCAGCATTCAGCGACTCAAATGTGACTCTGACTTGGCCTGAATGACTCGAGGCTCAGACTCCCAACTCGAAAGATGTGACTCAAACTTGGAACTCATGACTCAGCATTCAGCGACTCAAATGTGACTCTGACTCGGCCTGAATGACTCGAGACTCAGACTCCCAACTCGAAAGATGTGACTCAAACTTGGAACTCATGACTCAGCATTCAGCGACTCAAATGTGACTCTGACCCGGCCTGAATGACTCGAGGCTCGGGACTCCAACTGGAAAGTCTGACTCACGGTGATGCGCTTGCCCGAGGTCAGCCTCTGGGACTCCTCCTTCGTCTTGACGTCGGTGGCCACGGCCAGCACCTGGTACTTGTAGCTCTCCACCAGCCAGGAGGAGGAGACGGTGACGAAGGAGTCGGTGCGGGGCACGTACTTGAGCGGCCCCGGCAGCAGGAAGCCGGGCAGGAACCGGCTGAAGGAGAAGCTCTCCTGCTCAAAGAAGGAGACGGCGCCGTCCATGGACTGCACGCACATGAAATCTTTCCCTGCCAAGGAGGAAGGATATCCACAGACGGAATAGGAGTCTTGCATTGGGGAAGAACGCAATCTAATGAGGGATTTCCCTACTCAACCATACCATAGCTTAAAGGAAATTAGGAATACTTCTACTAAAAAAAGAGAAAATCACAGAGCAAATAACATTAGGAATACATGTGCATTTCACAGCCAAAAATCAGAATCTGTTGTCAAAAGCTTGTAAAAAGTGATCAATTTTTACCCCCCCAAAAGAGGAATGATTCCTTCAAAATAGGAATGGTTACACCACTGGTACTCTGAAAGTAGATGATCATTTCAATTGGAACTTCACCAGAGCTACATGGACTTATAGATACGTCGGAGCTCCTATTAAGACTCTTATTGTGTCACCTCAGTAGCGTCTGGTAGAGAGTCTGTTCACATCAGTGCCCTCTGTGGCCGTCAAAAACTTGTCTCAAAATTTAGTGGGCCTGACGTTTCGATCCTAGCAGGACCTTTGAAAGGTCCTGCTAGGATAGAAAACGTCAGGCCCACTAAATTTTAAGATTTGCATTTTGGTAACTTGAGTCAGTAAGCAGTTTGCAACATTTTTGTATATCACCAAAAACTGTTCTCGTTTTTTTCGCGCATCGCACCCAAAATATATACGGGCTAGTAAAAATCTAAATGGGCTAGTGAAATCTGAAGTTAGCAAGCCCAGTGGGACAGCCAGGGAAAATAGTTAGCGCAAGGCCCGATGAGCCTGCCTACCTTTCACTCCGCCGAAGGGGCCGACGACCAGATTGAAGGCAGTCCTCTGCAGGTTGTGCTCGTAGACAATCTTCATCAGGTACTGGCTGCCGTGCTCTACGGCACCCGTCGTTCCTGGTGGGGAGGAGAAAGGAAGGGTCAAAAGAAATTGACGAGGCAGGGTTGCTGTTGTAGTAACAGAGTCAAGGACTACACTCAAACTAAACTGATATAGAAGGGTTTGCAGTGACACCATGTATGAGGTCTCTTTAGGAAGAGGTGTGATTCTGAAAAGTATGGTTCTTTTCTGAACCATACTTCTTCTTTAAGAGGCCTTATGGTGTCACCGCAAACAGTACTATACTGTTTCACCCACCATGCAAAGCCTTAAGTCTCATTCAACCTGAACTGGCAACTTTATTAAAACGTTATTCAATATATGTGGTTTGCGGTGACACCATGTATGAGGTCTCTTTAGGAAGAGGTGTGGTTCTGAAAAGTATGGTTCTTTTCTGAACCATACTTCTTCTTTAAGAGGCCTTATGGTGTCACCGCAAACCGTACTATACTGTTTCACCCACCATGCAAAGCCTTAAGTCTCATTCAACCTGAACTGGCAAGTTTATCAAAACGTTATTCAATATATGTGACCTAAAATGGCATAATGAGGAATCTACTCCAAAAGTCCTTTTTGAGTAAAGTGTCAAAACTCTAAGCATTGTCAAAATGCATGTCAGAATCAATTTAATCTTGTTCGCATTTTCGGAAAACTTATGTACCTATGTATGTATAGAATCATCTGTCCAAAGGGATTTTTTAACAAATCGGGGAATATTGTCAAAATCGGGGAATTCATCAGTGCGTCTTGCACGTACACTGCAATCGTGGTCGGTGGGCAGTGTGCACGACCTTTAACTTTTATAAAGAGACATTTCTCTCAAAAGTGGTTTCCGTGACAATGTGTTGCCTCGTCATATTTCTTGCATCAAAACTTTTCTCTTTGTTCTTTTTCTGTCATCTGTGTTCTTTTGCCCCTCCCCCTTTTTTCTTTCTTTTTTTTTCTTTTTAGAATGGTCCTGCTAAAAATCGAAAAAAGCCAGCCACTTTCATGACTTTCAAAGTGCTATTTTCCAAGCGCATCTTGTCCGCTTCACAGATGCCTTCGGGCAGTTCTGGAAAATGATCCTGACGCCATTTCTACTTTTGAAGATTGCGGTTGCTAATCTTACCTGTTACACTGTACACAGACAGTTTCCTCGGGTGCAAGACGGCCAGGTGCAAGTTCTCCGATACACTGCAATCAGATACATGTATCAATCAGCAATAAAAACACAAATACCAAATACCGAGCACAAAAACCATATCACTTGCAACACAAACCTTTTTTTTTAAGGTCCAGGCAGTCTAAGGGGCCACTCAAACTGTTTGATGTTTTTAAATTTCAAATTTTTATCCCAATTTTTTTTTAACCCACCCACCCCTAATTTCGATTTAGAAAAAGGATTTTTTTTTTCTCTAGCAAAGTGTACATGCATTTGATATAAATACAAATACCGTTACAAATCTATTAAAAATGCAACACAGTGTGACAAGATGATGGCTGAGTATTGATTTTTGGAAAGCTGGTGCGGTGCGCATGATATGTAAAAAGGCAAGCCAGAAAGATAAATTTTGTCCGGATTTTAATATGAAAATTGAATTTCGATTTTCAATTTAATTCCTTGACTATTTAAAAAAAGGCAATTTTTTTTTTGAATTTTTTGAATGGCCCCTAAGGGCAGTTGACCCTCACTTGTTGAAAGATGGCAGAAAACTGGACCGGGACTTGAACCCGTGACACCTGGTTATTGCGTATAAGCTTTCTTACCATCGGAGCTATCCAGCCCCAAGATAGCCGATGGCGGCCTTCCCAAATTGATTCGATCGTAAGTCACAAAGAGTTTTGGTGAGACCGCTGGTCAAGAGGCAAGCAGACCCCCCCCCCCCCACTCCAGAGGCTGCCCCCCCCCCCCCCCCCCCGGGTGCTGACCGTCCCTCGGCCCGCTGACCACTTACGAGACAAAGCGCCCGGCCTCCACCTGCAGTATGGGCTGTGGCAGCTGGACCTCCAGGAGAACCGACTCCGCCCTGTTGGCCTCTGACAGGCCGCCTTTCGGCTGGTATATGCGCAGGACGCCGTTGAAGCCGCCGACGATGACTTTGTCTGACCGGCCATCGCAGGAGACGGAACAACAATAAAAGAAAATGAAAAACCACAGTAAAAAACACAGACAAAGTCCACAATGTCATCGGTTAAAGCAGTACACCACTAAATGACACTGTAAATATGTTCAGTTCTCTTGTCCAACTTGTCTTTCATTTGAAAAGTGTCTTTGAACAGTGGAAACACAAAACAGGAAATTTTAAAATGGCGGCCATCTTGAAAAAAACCCACAAAAATTAACATCTCCTTCTTTTCAAAATTTTGAAAAGAAGGAGAAATAGGTATTTGGGGGGTTTTCTGGGGGTTTCTTAAGGAGTCCAATCAGCGTACCGAATTCTGTTCCAATCTGTGACATTCAGGTCTAAAAGCGTGTTGAATTGACACGGAATGACCCAAAACCCAGAGGAGAAACTTGTTTTGTTTTATTCAAGGCAGGTTATATTCACCCGGCAATGCCATTCTTCCCGCAAATGCTATTCTGCGGGTCCCTTAGTCTGATTGGCCAATTGTCATTCCATCATGTTTATGCATACTCCGTGTATGCTCTATACTCTGACGTTGGCCAATCACCGTTAAGAGCATTCATGAATATGCATATACGTGGTGACATGAGTGGTGACATGAGAAGCGTGGTGACATGAGTTACTGTGAAAGGTTGGAATGTCTTGGCTGGTCTAAATTATCTGTTCGTCGTGACTTTGCTGTTCTATCATTTGTATCTAAGTGTCTGTATGATATTGTTGAATGTAATGAATGTATTAACGATGTGAGTATTAATTCCCGCCATGTTAATGATGTAGTGTTTATCCACCGTCAAGCTAGGACCCAATCCCTGCATTTATCTTGTTTCCATGTTTTCCCTTGACTCTGGTCTAATCTGTCTGAAAATATTCGCAATGGTATTGTTTTACAGCCCTTTTCATCTTTTCTTGCTACTTTTAGGAACTATATTCTCTCCTCTTATCTATCCAACTATTCACTGTGACCTTTTTCAATTAAGCAATTTTTTTTTTTCAAATAATTATTTTATATTAGTTTATACTTATTTATTTATTTCATTTATATTAATTTACTTCATAGTTTTTATTCACAGTTCGATGCGGAGTGACATGTCTCTGACCACGGCAATTGTTTTTTGCCCATCTTGTAATGTGTTGTAAATTGAATGGCATGAATAAAATAATAATAATAATAATAAACGTCAGCAGGAATGACCTCCAGGAAGAAGGCCGCTGCCGGGTGAATATACACGTCCTTTATTCAACCTTACCGACTGGCGCTGAGCTGTTGTCAATGTTGGCCACACACAGACTGCCCTGGTCAAAGCCATCCTCTGAGCCAATGGTATGAGCCCACCAGTCCCTTGCCTTGAAGAGAGACATCTCTCAGACAACGATGGCCGACCCAACCAAATACAATTCTAAAAAATAAATAATTCCAACGCCGATCGTATCTGTATCAAAACAAAAGAGTACAGTCTACATTACAATTGATCATCTATAAAGTATCTAATTTGGAATTTTTACAGTGAAGGTATAATCTTTTGGAAAAAAATTGGTTCAATACCCTCACCGTAAAAGGGTAGAAAAACCCCTAAAATCCACAATATACCAACTAATATTAATCGCAGTGGCTGCTGTTACGGCAGTCGTCCGTGTGGTTCCCTGACTTCACAGTATTTGTCAGGATGTTTAGCTCTTGGAACCAGACTATCAGCTAATAGACTGGTTCAACCATCCTGCAATGCTGACGAAATACAATCAAGTCAGGGAACCACACGGACGACTGCCGTAACAATAGCCACTGCGAATATTAATAGTATGGAGAGAAACGACACTGTCTGGCACAACCACCGACCAACAAAATTGGACTTGCAGTATTCCCCCAAATCATGATTTTGTGACGCATATTTGTCAATTGGACGGCAGTCAGCAGTGACAGCAGCCTGCAGGCACTATGTACAGAACTAGTCCCACTTACTAGTCGCTAGCAACTGCTCTTGAAAGATTTTTAAGAGGAGCTCCTATAGCGGCCCAGTAAGTGGGACTAGTACAGAACATGCACTTCACTAGTCCTACATACGCACCACAAAATGATGACTTTTCCAATTTGTTTGGCAAGTGAAGTGGTTGTGCCAGACCATGGATGTTGTTTACATTACAATTGGTGGTTTGGGTTTAGTCCCACTCACTGGGCTACTAGGAACTCATCTGAAACAATTTGTGTGTTGATCTGTCGCACTAACGTCCCACCGCGTCTAATAGTAATATAGTAAAACAGACATTCTCAACGTCTAGTACCCAGTCTTTATGTAATATGGTTTGTATGTGGGCTCATTGCTAGGCGCAAATGAGATTTTACATCGTGTACACGGTGTACAAACATACAGCATTTCGAACAACTCGACATGTCCGATGCCGACACAGGAGACATTTTGTCAGAATTGCAATCCAAAAATTAATCGTAAGTACCGCTGAAATAGCACTTGTTCATCTTGACTTGTGTAGAATCTGGCAGGTGCTTTTATTGAATCTTTTGACGCGATTTTAGGCACTTTTATTTTAAGGCCATCTGTTGAGAATGTCTGTTTTACTATATTACTATTTAGACGCGGTGGGACGCTAGTGCGACAGATCAACACACAAATCGTTTCAGAGGAGCTCCTACTCC
Organism: Luidia sarsii; assembly: GCA_949987565.1. Lineage (NCBI taxonomy): Eukaryota > Metazoa > Echinodermata > Asteroidea > Paxillosida > Luidiidae > Luidia > Luidia sarsii. The sequence continues at coordinate 18,208,372 of OX465107.1, forward strand.
TAGCGGCCCAGTAAGTGGGACTAGTTTAGTTTGGTTTGGGTTTAGGTTTTTCCCAAGACTTAGTTTTTCAAATTACAGTGAGGATATCTAAACTTAAATCTTGCCAAAGGGGAAATTTAAGTAAAATCTTTCCTTTAAAGTTAAACCATTGAGAATTGCAACACTCCAACGATTTGGGAAACCTAGATGCAATGCTAATGATGCAGTAAGCCGGTACAGTCAGTAGACCTATTACTTAGTATCGACTATTGTCACGTAATGATGCAGTAGGCCTATACAGTCAGTAGGCCTATTACTTAGTATTGACTATTGTCACGTAATGATGCAGTAGGCCTATACAGTCAGTAGGCCTATTACTTAGTATTGACTATTGTCACGTATTTTATAATTTTTATAGACCGACTCCGAGTCCCCCCCAAAAAAAACATTATTTAAGTAAATACATTTTCCGTACACTTTCTCACCTCAGATTTTCACGCTACTTAGTGCAGGCAATGAAAGAACCCCCATTGAACCGATCTAAAGAATCACACATTTTTTTCCAGTCGCAATCTCTACGAAATCAGCAGTGAATATGGGGCTAAAATCAGCCAGTATATGTCGCAGGAATGCAGTTACCCCGGCTCCGCGGTAAACTATTTACGAGTAGTTTGGGCAACCATTCGACGGGCGACCTGACTCGTAATCCGTGTGCAAAGCGTTTCGGGACGACTGGGTTACAGATCCGATTCTCACACCGCGTCAACAGCGCCATCTATTGACAGTGTTGGGAAAGGGCGTATTTCGTCCGGCCGAATTCATTGGCTACGGCTTGAAAGTACACACGCGCCCATGGAAGTCGTCAACAAGCGGCTGCAGCCGTTTCCCGTAGGATTGCGTATTACTAATAGCCGCAGCCAATAATTATTCCAACACTGCCTTTATAGAATGAGTGCAATTATAGAGCTATATAAATAATGGAGAAATTATTTCGTCTACACCTTATCTCATTGAATGTTGAGCTTTAGGAGTTGAAATTTGGCTCCAAGATAACACTCGATTGCCCCAAGAAAGGGCTGATGAAATTTCTATCCATATATTCATGCGTGTGCGGTTCAAATGTTTCGAAATTGCAAGAAAAAAAACACTTTGAAAAAAAAAAAATCAAAGCAAAATCAACCTACATCAACTCCGCTAGCGAACTGCACTGTGTGTCCTTGTGTTGCGTAAGCAAAATGTTCCGGGTCGAAAATAATTGCTTTCTCGCGAACACCCTTATAATTGAGTCCTTCACGAGCTGAAAGGTAGACTGTTGGTAGCCCGCGATATGTTTCATGGAATCCGATCAAGAATGTGAGGTAGCCTAGGTCTATCTATATGCTGTTTCTACGACAGAAATCATGGCACATGGGACTTGTTATTCTCAAAGTTAAGAGGACCTGGCGATTTAGGTCTTTTAATTAGTTGCAGGACCTTCAGGACCGAACATCAGGGTATGCAGCTTCTTTTTTTAGCATCGACCTACTTCATGGGCGCCCTCTGATTTATCTAGAACCATCAATCGTTTTTATGTTATTATTCTGCACGGTCCCTAGATTGGCAGGGCGGGGAGGGGCGGGGCGTGGTAGGGCGTGATAGGGCGGGGCGGGGCGTGGCAGGGCGTGGCAGGGCGGGGCAGGGCGGGGCAGGGCAGGGCAGGGCAGGGCAGGGCAGGGCAGGGCAGGGCAGGGCAGGGCAGGGCAGGGCAGGCCAGGGCAGGGCAGGGCAGGGCAGGGCAGGGCAGGGCAAGGCAGGGCAGGGCAGGGCAGGGCACTGCAGGGCGTTGCAGGGCGGGGCGTGGCAGGGCAGGGCAGGGCAGGGCAGGGCAGGGCAGGGCAGGGCAGGGCAGGGCAGGGCAGGGCAGGGCGGGGCAGGGTAGAGCAGGGCAGGGCAGGGCAGGGCAGGGTGGGGGAGGGCGGGCAGGCGTAAAGGTCGACGAGTCTCTCCCCTACTGTCCCGCACGGGCAGCAAAACCCGCATGCACGGCTCGGAGTGGGCGCATCTGGCAAGTTGGTATGAGCTATGAGCAGAGTGTCTATCGCACGCCGCGGTCAGGGAGCATTTACATGGGACAGGGCTGGCAAGGTGCTGAATTAACACACACCACTCCCCCTCTCTCTCTTTCTCTCTCTCTCTCTTACTCTCTCTCTCTCCCTCTATCTCGCCCTATCCCCTTTCTCTCGGTCTCCCTCTCCATTCTTTATCTCCCACCCCCTCTCTCCCCCTCTATCCCCCTCTCTCACTCTCCCCTCTCTCTATCGCTCCTTTTTCTCTCCCTCCCCTGTCTCCCCATGTCTCTCTCTATATCTCTCCCCTCTCTCTTGCTCTCCGTCTCTCTATCTCTCCAACCCTTCTCTTTATCCACCTCTCTACCTCTACTCCCCCCCCTCTCTCTCTCCATCTCTCTCTCGCCCTCCCCCCCATCTATATATCCCCCTCTCCCTCGCTCTCCCCTCTCTCTATCTATCCCACCCCCCATATCTCTCTCTCGCTCACCTGAATAATAAGGTCATCACGCGCGGGTATCGGCCCAGTGCTGTGGGGATACATGACGTGAATGGTATGTCATTACACTAGTCCCAGTGAGTGACTGAGTGTGTGCGCACATACTAGGGAGGTCCTGCATGCTTTTTAGTGTCGTGCAACTCGCCGGCCCGGTGCATCATTATACGTCGATCGTCGCCCAGTCCGGACCGTATTATATATACGAGAGCACCCCGGCCGCCGAGTCTCGCTTTGAATAACATTTGCAGTGGAATAACGCATACCGGGATTAGTATCGGAGAGACACGACTGGAGCAGATCTTCGGTATATATATTTTGTGTACATCTAATTTATACCTAATACAGGCCTAGCCTATACATTGTAACACTTTGCCCTGGGTTTTTTCGCCGTTGATCTTTGCACCGCAGCCCGGTGTGTACATGTACATCTGTGTGTGTTGTGTGCAGCACGCCGTGGAATTTCTTGTTTTCTAAATTATTGGGTTTTTTTGGCGGGAGAGTTCTGCAAGTAAATCCGAGGAGCCACATCGGGGAGATTTTTTGTTGTTGCACGGATGGCCTTGCCGTCTTCCTGTGTGGAGCCGGCATGACCGTGTTGTCGGCTCGTCCCTGTCACTTGGTCGTCAGCTTTCGACCGTTTTGATACGGTGTTTTTTTTTTTTGGTTTTTTTTTAAAGAAAAGAGGCAACTTCAAGAACCGAGGATCTGTGTGAGCCAACCACGGCGACTTGCAGCCAGCGCTGGCATTTCTACCTGCATTTTTACCACACGATGGATGAGTGACGACAATTCCGAGGCATCAAATTGCACATAAATATTGTGTGTAAATTCTCCATCGGTAGTCTCAGCAAGGGTTTTTTTTTTTGCCTCATCAGATACGCCTCCTTCCCTCCCTCCATCGCGTCCTCCTCCATCTCCTGCTCCTCCTCACCCTCCTCCTCCTCCTCCTCTTCCCACTGCTGCTCCTCCTCCTTTCCTCTTCTTCCTATTCTTCCTTTTCCCCCTCCTCCTCTTTCTAGCTCCTCCTCCTCCTCCTCCTCCTCTTCCTACTCCTCTTTCCCCTCCTCCCCCCTCATTCTCCTCCTCCTCCTCCTTCTCCTCCCCCTCCCCCTCCTCCCATCGGCTGCATGCGAGGTCCGGCTCTATAGCAACGGAGATTATCATACATGGCCCGGTTGGATTTCGCCGGCGAAGTATGCGTGCGGACGGCCGGCGCTCTGGGTCGTCGTCGTGGTCGGTGGGGGAACGGCCGCTCACTAGCCTAGGGTCTGCGGCCGAGCCTAGCCCAGCCTCACACGGCCGCGCCATCCTATCCAGCCGATGCCCGGAGCCAGGATTTCACAAAACAGTATAATATCCTCCGACACGGCGTGCATTTTTATGCAGGTAGGTAGCACGTAGAGAGAGAGAGAGAAAGAGGGAGAGACTAGAAAGAAAAAAAAAACCCATTGGGATAGAACTGCTTTCTGTGTGTGCTACTGGTACATGCTGTGCACTATACTGTGTTCGCACATCGACCCCCTTGTCTCGGAGTCCCGTACTCGTCTAGGCATTGGGAGTGCTCGCTATTCGGCGTGGCTGCGTGCGGTTCTGTAGTTGCTGTTTGTTTTTTCTTGTGCCGTGGAACGACGGCGGCGTGCCCCGCGCCATGCCCATCGCGGGAGGGGACGGGGGACGCAGTCGGTCGGAGGTCGCACTTGGGACTGGTCCGAGGCCAGGCTGGCCGGTGTCTGTGTGGAGCGCTGCTGGTCTCAGGAGCCGAGCTTCGCCGGCAGTAGCGAGTTAGCCCGTCATCGTCCGTCGTCAAAAATTGGGATATTTTGAGCCTCCCCCCATGCACTCTCGCTGGTTCCCGTCCCCCTCATCGACTTCTTGAGTCGGACAACGAACCCGTTACAACAAGCTGGGGTACCCCCCTTGTCGTATACCAGTGCACCGGGGATACTATACCACTAGTGGGTGACGACAGTGCGTTGGATTTGATTTGGGTGCGTTCGTTTGTGTGTTTGTGCTATGTGGGGAAGAAAACACACGCGAAGCCTCCACACGGCCAAAATGCCGGCCGGTACTGCACACGGCGCAGTGCTCCGGAGAGCTGCCTACCTCCTCGTCCTGTGCTGCTGCTGTTACGGCTGTTGCGGGATTGGACCGGGAGCAGCCCCTCATCAGCGCCGGGGCGGTGCCCGGGCTGCGGACGGCCCGCCCGCCCCCGGACCGCCCGCTGATGCGGCGGTAGGCGGTCATCAGGAGGAGGAATTATTACCCCCTGGAACGAGGCACGACGAGTCTCGGTCCGGAGATGACCCGGCCGATCCAAGGATCCCCCGACGCTCGGTCGGCGTTCGGCACGGAGATCTCCGCGTCGAGGTGCCCGACCCCATCAGGCGGGCGCGTGGAGCCCATGCCCACCAGGCCGGGCTCGCCAGCACCCGGGACGCTCACGGCTGGCCTGCTGATCGCCGAAGTCCGGGAAGAGGTTTGGCCGAGATCCGGGCCGCCGGCGGCGATGCCCGGCCGAAACGCGATGAAGCCGGCCGCGGGCGCGGGTCCGGTGACAGGCGGGCCGAGGCGCTCGACCTCTTCCTGGACCTGGTGATGAACTCGGGCTCGGCCGACGACACGGCCGAGGAGTGCCAGCAGAGACGCCGCCAACTCCGGACCGGAGACGGCGCGGGCCTGGGCCTGAACCTGACCGAGCAGTTCTACGCCTCGTTCGGCGGCAACGCCTCGGCCGCCGTCTACACGGCCAACCTCCTCAGCAGCTTCTACTCGCGGCAGCGCTCCAACGCCAGCGTGTTCTACGACGCCAACTGCCTGTACGCCTCCGTCAGGAACAGCGTGGAGAACTACCCGTTCGTCAGCGGCGCCTGCGTGGCCTTCGACGCCTACAGGTTCTCGGCCGAGCGGCGCCTGTACGCCCCCTGCGTCCACGTGGACAACGCAGGCGCCCTGGTGGAGCAGGACCTGGCCGAGGTCTACGACTACACGGCCGCCGAGGATGGCGGCGGCGGTGGCGGCGGTGGCCGCCACTACACCGGCTGGTTCACGCGGTTCCGGGACCCCGTCACGGTGCAGCCGCCCGAGGTGCGCTGGGGCCTGCTCGTGCCCCGGCTCAACGCCACGCTGGACGGCCGGGCCCGGAACACCTCCTACGCGTTTGCCGGGGAGGGCGATGGCTCCTGGGGGCCACCCTACCTCGACTGCAACAGGACCAACCGCTGGCTGGTGACCTACTCTGTGCCTTTCTTCGATCATTCCTTCAGTTTCATGTGAGTACCCCTTCCCCCGAGGTTAACTCTCAAGCCTTATGATTAAAGCGATTCAACTACCTAACTATACTATATCCTGTTATGTTAGGTAGGCCTACCTATTTATGCTTGAATGGCACCGTGATATCAAAGCTTGATATGGAGTGGAGCAAACTCTATACCATTACACTGGGCCTGATCTGATTTTCAATTCGTGTCGAGCACATTCTTCCTTGCGACCATCGCTAGTCAGGAACTGACCTGTCAGGTCATGAAATGTTCGCTCGTTTCGGCGACATTGATAATGTCACACTGTTGAACGCGCCGTTATAGTATAAGATGCAGTATTTTTTCCCCTATACGCCTGACAACCGTTACCGCGAATGCCAGAATATGCCGGCCTCTAATTATGACTAGCAAGAAGCAGACGGCACGTGTCTGACCGGGCAAGGTCCTAGGCGACCCTGATTGGCATGCGTCCGCGCGTATCAAAAATATGCAACTGATTATGATCAGTGTGTCAACTGTGTATACTCCGAATCTCATCCGGGCTACTGACAGCGCTTCTTCCCTTTTTCTGTTTTCTCTCTTCTTCTCCTCATACTCCTACTCCTCCTGCTCTTCCAACTCCTGCTCCTACACCTTCTCCTGCTCATCCTGCCCTCTTCCTCCTCTTCCTCATTCCCCCTCCTCCCCTTCTCCTCCCATCCCTTTCATCATCATCCTCTCCTTCTCCTTCTCCTCCTCCTTCTCCTCCTCCTGCTCCTCCTCTCATTCTCTACTCCTCTTCCACAACCCCTCCCCTCTGCTTCTCCTTCCCTTGCTCCTCCTCCCCTTCTCCTCCCACCTCTTTCATCATCATCCTCTCTTTCTCCTCCTCCTTCCCCTTCTCCTCCTCCTCCTCCTCCTCCTCCCCCTCCTCCTTCCCCTCCTCCTCCTCCCCTCCCCTTCTCCTCCTCCTCCCCTCCTCCTTCCTCCCTCCTTCTCCTCCTCCTCTTCCTCCCTCCTACTCCCCCTCCTCCTTCCCCTCCCCCTCCTCCCCTCCCCTTCTCCTCCTCCTCCCCTTCCCTTCTCCTCCTCCTCCCCTCCCCTTCTCCTCCTCCTCCCCTCCCTTTCTCCTCCTCCTCCCCCTTCTCCTCCTTCCTCCCTCCTCCTCCTCCTCCCCTCCTCCTCTTTTTCCTCCTCCTCCTCCTCCTCCTCCTCCTCCTCCTCCTCCTCCTCCTCCTCCTCCTCCTCCTCCTCCTCCTCCTCCTCCTCCTCTCCTCCTTCTCCTCCTCCTCCCAGCTGCACAGTTAATTTGAATTTTTTTGTGACCGGAGGCGGGCCAACAAAGTAGGATTGTCTATCGCCGGGTCAATAAAAACCGTACCGGTACGCAATTATAATATGCAGGGCATTTATTTGTCTGTCGTCGAGAACGATATTGACGAACTACAGGATGGCGGGAAAGGCACTTACATACATACAGACAGACAGACAGACAGACAGACAGAAAGAAAAAAAGAAAAAAAGACAGACAGCCAGCCAGACAGACAGACAGACAGACTGTCCGGCGAGGAAATTTCGTGCGAATTAACAGACTTCCGAATTCGACAGCATTATAACAATAAGCATCAATTAGCATTAACCTTCAGATTGAAGATTGATATGTTTTATGCCATATCATACCGTCAGCACGAATACAGTACTAGTAACGTGCGATGTGCCTTATATCTTATATCTAACCTTTGCTCGGTGCATGCAATGCAGTATAATATATCGAATACGTTGACTGTTACGAATGACTGATAACGCCATAAGCTATCCCTCCACATAGAGGGAAAAAACCCGTTATATTTCCAATGCATTTGTAACAGACATCCGGGCTGTGTTTGATAAGCTGGTAATGGCACAGCATGTACAGTGCATGTACATGCACACTGTACATGGTCGAGGTTCATTGTACAGTATACATGCAGAATATGCTGGCCCTTTCAATACAGCCACATACGACCATCCAACGTAGGAAAACTGACGGACATTGTCACAGAGGCCAACGAAATTAAATGACTGAGGATGTCTTCAATGGCTACACGCACGTCTGGGATTTTCATTTCCGCTGTATAATGGCGCCAATCCGTCAACATTTCAGTCCACGGTGCATCCTTTGCAATTGTGCTACCGGTCCATCGTTTATGTCTTTCCATATGGGCTGGTTTTTCTCCAGTACTATAGGGTTGCAGAACACTAAATCGAGCTCCCATTGAACACTGCACAAAGACACTCTCTTTCAAAGCCACTCATTCCACACCCAGAAGTTTCTCAGTTCTTGTAGCTGTACTGAAAATTGTAGTTTGGACCTCTATCTCTCGTATTCCTTTCAATTGTCGTGCTCTTAGCCGATTATATTTTTTTGCTAATTACCCCCAGAAAAAAAACACCCCCCTAAATGTGTGGCCATCCAAGCCGAATTTCTGCAAGGATTTTGGGATGGACCCCTCCACTAAATTCTACATCCAAATACGGCCACGTTTAAAGCCAAATATGGTCCAAATTACACCAAAAAATTAAGAGTGAACCCGAAGATTGTCTTGAGTTTAACTTATTCTACAATAAATCAATTAACTAGCCTCCCGAGACCCCTTATTAGAATAAAGTTGTGGGTCCACATTTTATGATAATCAGCTCGGCGGAGCCATCTTGGATTGATTTAGTGTGCTGTAACCCTATATGAGTTATCGTACAGATCGCTTCCATGTGCATATACGGCTTTTTCCGAGGAAGGATTTTTCTTGGGGGGGGGTGGGAGGTAATTTGCCTTAAGTAGGGATGCGTTCATGAACTTGTCATCTCAGGTAACCGGTTTCGATTGAAGTAGCGTATAGATTAGCGATGAATGTCACCCTTCATTAAAGTGGGAATCATTTTTCTTTTCCCTCGAGGAAGGTCATATTGTATGATTGCGTATTATGCATCCTAATCGTATCGTTCGCCGTACATGATGCACATGCCACGTTTTTGTGTGTGTGTGTGCCGCATGTTAATATTCACAGCGCGCAGGGCTGGGCCGGGGGTGGAGGCATACACACTTTTGTCCGATTACTAATCGATGAATTCTCTTTGGCGGCAGCTGAGTCAGTATGGACAATTATTCCTAAAATCAACACACTTCTGCAATTTTCCATTTCACCGCGTTCACGCGCGCACCGTGTGCGTGCGCGCGTGTGTGCAACCCGTTGCCTCCTGGTGCACCCCCACCCGCCCCCTCTGCCCCGCCCCCTCCCCCACCCCTGCGCGTGCATTTCGGTGCTAAATTGATTTCAATCGGAATCAACCAGCCTTGAAATTACATTCGGCAAATGCGCCGTGTCGAAATGAACGCTGTACAGCGTGTATGGCCAGATCATCCGGGACTGGTCGGCCGAATGTAACTGGATTGGTCGAACACAGGCTCGTCGTGTGCGCGTTTTGCCGATGGCCATAAAATGAATTTTCTCTGTCTCTCTGTGGCGCTCTGAATCTCCCTGTCTATTTATCACTAACTCTGCCAAGCTGTCTTTGTGTCTGTTTGTTTCTCTGCCTTTGTCTATGTATCTCTCCCTCTCTATATATTGATCTCCCTGCCTCCCTGCCTGCCTCCCTGCCTGCCTCCCTGCCTGCATGCCTGCCTGCATGCCTGCCTCCCTAACTGCCTCCCTGCCTGCCTGCCTCCCTGCCTACCTGCCCCCCCCCCCTCCCTGCCTCCCCCTCCCTGCCTACCTGCCTCACTGCCTCACCTCCTCCCTGCCTCCCTCCATGCCTTCCCTGCCTCCCCTGCCTCCCCTGCCTTCCTCCCTCCTTCCCTTCCTCCCTCCCTGCCTCCCTCCCTTCCTCTCTCCCTGCCTCTCTCCCTGCCTCCTTGCATCCCACCCACCCTCCCTCCCTTCCTGCCTCCCTGCCTCCCTGCCTCCCTGCCTCCCTGGCTCCCCTGCCTCCCCTTCCTTCCTTCCTCCTTCCCTTCCTCCCTCCCTACCTCCCTCCCTTCCTCTCTCCCTGCCTCTCTCCCTGCCTCCTTGCATCCCACCTAGCCTCCCTCCCTTCCTGCCTCCCTGCCTCCCTGCCTCATAATGCGCCACTAATTCGAAAGCAGTGGAAATGGTGGGTCGTATAACCACCATTTGGACCGATTTTATGAGTCGACGAAAGCCCATCTACTTTCGTCGGGCTTTCAGTGGACTTTCAGCTATCACAAAACACGCAGTCTTTCTGATAAAGCCAGCCTAATATTCAGTTGTTACAGTTGTTATACCAAAGTAATACAGAATCATACAAATGCTGCAAATTGCAGACTAAAATGTCATTTTCATACTATGATAGCAGCCCACTCCTCCGTGGTGGAAGCGTTATACCAAAATTGAGGACAGTACCGCACGGTGTCACCCCGGTCGTCAGTGGATTATGCGGGCTGTACCCGTAGCGTTGTATGGAGCCCGTAGCTAGCCACGCTGCGCAGAACGACGCCATTAACTGTCAACTTTGTTATTGGGATAGCGACGTTCGTTTAGTCGGTGGCAGGCTGTGAGGGTAGTGGGGGATTAACGAGGTTTTCCGACGGGATGCTGTCGGGTTGTAATTGACAGGTTGTAGCAACAAAATGATGTACCCGTGTCGTTCTAATTTAGGGAACCACAGTCACCCCGTTTTTTGCAGGTCTAGGCCTATGTCTAAAATAATCCATTACGATTTAATTCACGTAGGCCTGTTGTGCGCAGAATGCTTCGAGTTGGCGCTGTCCTGATCCAGTGTGTTACATTGATGACAACTCGATATTGTGATAACGGTGAGATCATGGTGAGATTAAAGATGGCATTCGCATTTAAAAAAACACGATGACTTGAAGTAGGCTCAAATACCATGTCCATACGCTCTCGTCCGAACCGCACGCACCCCCCCAAAAGATATTCTCAAATGGTGCCGAAGACTGCCGACGCAACACCCCCTCCCCCTCCCGTCGACACACCAGTCGATTTTGGGTGCGGTACCTTTCAATCACAAGATGACGCAATGAATACAACAAGCTGTTTTCTTCTCGAAGAGGAATGAATCGCTGCATGATAGACCCTACCCTCATCAATACGCCGACAGTAACAGTTTTGAGTTTAGGCTAGTCTAGCGCCGTCACGTGATCGCTGCATAAAAAAAACGTGCGTATGATTAAAGCGATTTGACTTGAAGTTGAAAACTGCACAAGTTGGGGATTCTTTAGCCGCGTTTCCACTGGACTAAAATTTAACCGAGACGATGGTTAAATTTCTAATGGTCAAATTTGACCGTCGTTCCCACTTGGACTTTTGAGTCGGTCAAATTTAACCGAGACGATGGTTAAAGTAACCGAGCTGGCAATATAACGGCTCATGAAGGTCAAGTGTCAGCCGGATGCACAATGTACGTGTGTACATTTACGCACGCAACATGAAGCAGACGCTGTGCACAGTGCATGTACGTGTTACGTCATAGGCCGGATGTGTTTTTTTACCGAGTCGCATTTAACCGAGTGGTGCGTTTCCACTGGACTAATCGGCTCGGTTAAACTTACCTGGTCACTTTTACTGGGCAGAGGTTGCTCGCTAAAAGTAACCATTGGACCCGGTTAAAGTAACCGAGAGAAATTTGACTGGGCCGTTTCCACTGGACTTATTTTGGTCAAAGTAACCATCATCTCGGTTACTTTAACCCAAATAAGTCCAGTGGAAACGCGGCTTTAGTCGAAGATGAAGCTAGAGAGTCCTTGATAAATCAAAAAACAAAGCCAGGAGCCTCGTTTTCGAGCCTGATATGGAGGAAAGAAACGGAGACAAAGCCGGAGCCAGAGTCAGAGCCTCATTCGGGGTTGGTTGGTTGGTTAGTTGGTTAGAATTCTTTTTTTTTTTACGTGTCTTCAAACAGACTTATAATTATACACTCTTCTATCTGATAGTCATTTCATATAATTATATATATTAAATTAGATTCAATTCAATTCATTTTTTTTTCACATTGACATCCTGGGTATACAATTCAATAAGGCTTATGTATAAAGAAATCATCTTTACAGAGATTTTGTAATTATGTGTAATATCATAAGCAGTCAATATGAAGAGAAAAGGTGAAGCACAACTTTTGTACCTTTCCCTTGGACAAGACAAAACTACTAACTACACACGGACTAAAACAGGACAATATTCCTGAGTGTAATGCTATTGTCGACTTACCTTCTGAATAATTATGCCTATGCCCCGAAAGCTAGAATCGACACTTGATCCGATTAGTTTTGTTGACACGGTAAATCCACGAGGCTATTGCCAAAGTCAATTACTAATAATCGATTCCCATTCTGTTTCGGAGTCGGGAGTATCGATACAAATGTAACGCTGCACTACGCTGCAGATCACGGACCGAAGCAAGGCACGGCGTTTTCACAGCGCTGCCAGAAACCTCCCGAATAAACCCCCCTTTTGGCCCAATCGTGAGTAGTGAGCCTGTCTACTTCATAAAATAGATACTTTACCCGTAATCTTTGCCTCTCAATTGTTCAATACATGTCATGGAAGGCTATATTTTTGCAATGAAATCCGGCTTTGGTTTTGGGGTGTCGGAAATACATGTCGTGCTATACGTTATGTGCGGTATATTGTGTTATCCTATCCGTATATAATCGTTTGATTCTTAGCAGCGTAACATAACACCGCATTGCCGAATTCCGTGCAAAAGGCAGACTACCGCTGCAGTCGAGGGGTATGTAGCCCAAACTTTAGTAGTTTTTCTTGTCGCAGTGGCTGTTGTTACGGCAGTCCTCCGTGTGGATCCCTGACTTCACAGCATTTGTCAGGATGTTTAGCTCTTGGAACCAGACTATCAGCTAATAGACGGGTTCAACCAGCCTGCAATGATGACGAAATACAATCAAGTCAGGGAACCACACGGACGACTGCCGTAACAACAGCCTCTGCGTTTTCTTGTAGTTTCTTTTTGACCGAGCATTATTTTTGATGGTCTTTGTTAAATGAGTAAATAGCAAGCAAAAATTGATCTTTTTACTAGCTTATGACTATGAGTTATGTCGGGATTTTGAGTGCACGGGATTGAAGGGGAATAAAACCGGGGAGCTCTGGATTCCTCAAAACTGAGGTATCGGTAATCTTCCCAAGGGTTCACCGGTGACGATTAAGCATTGGTGACTTTTCACACGATAGCACTTTTGTAAGATTTCTCATGCATGAGAAACTTTCTCAAGCCTTGAGAGGTTTTTTTTTTTTGGTCAGCGCCGTGTGAATTGTAGACGGAGGACGTCGGCCCAGGCACTTCAGTCGGTTGGTTGGTCGGTCTCTCAGCTTGGTTGGTCTGGTTGGTTGACGAAGGTGAATGCCAAACCTCGAGTTCAATTTCACAGGTTATAAAACACGAACCACATGTATATATGCGTCTCATGATCGAACCACTCGACTAAAGGCCGCAGACTAGTATAGGCCTATATACAGATGGACATTCTAATCCACGCCAAGGATGCCTGCACCCGCCATCCTCTCTTACCGCCCGAATCTACCCTATAGATCTATCCGGGTCCCCCTTGGAGGGGGAGCGGGGTTGCTCTTGCTAATAGAGCTGCACGCAAAAAAAAAAAAATATATGCAGGAGGCCTATGCCGCGATCCGAAAATACACTCACTGGAACCGGCACATAATTAAGTTTTTTTTTTGTCTCGAGGCCGAAATAGTCCACGGCTGTACTCCCCCTGCTGCCGAATAATCATACCGCCTAAAAATAGACTCCTGCCGACCACGGGAGGCTCAAAATTCCGTCTAATATTAGAGCGGCAATGGAGTACAGACCGCACGGGGCGAGAGCTCTTTAAAACCGGTGATCAAACAGAAAAAAAAGAAGAAGAAGAAGAAGAAGAGTACGGCAAGAGAGAGAAGACACCAGTGCGTGGGTTTAGCCGGGACGGTCTGCTGTTCTGGGCCATTCCGCAGTCGAATATCGACCCCCCCCCTTTCGTGGCACCCGTATAACCACGCGGTGTATAGAGGAAAGATATGTTAATCCCAATCGCGGTCAGACCTCCCTGTGACCGCGCGCTCTTCTCTGCACGCGTGCCTTGGAGTATACGAGAGCGATGCGCTACTGTATACTGTACATTAAATTATTATTGTCTGCTTTATTGCTGAAATATGGAGGTATGCCTTGTGCGGGAATGCTGTTATAATATTATAGCCTGGTGATTATGTGATGTGTGTGTGACTGTGTGTGTGTGCATACTGTGCGAGCTGTGCACCGTTATAGTGTTGCAGTACCTCGGGAACTTTTCTGGAATATTTTGTCGCCTTTGGCCAACGAATTGAATATTTTGGCGGCATCTATTTTGAAAAATCAAATCGGCCCGAGTGTGTGCATTTTTCAGTCTGTTTGCAGCATTCGATCACCCTTTCCACTTAGCATTCGATTTGTTTGTCATTCTGTGACAAACAAAGCGAATGCTAAGTGTCGGTCCCTGCCCATGATTTGTGGGTAATTCCATAAATCAGGGGTTGCAACTTAGATACGGTAGGAAACCATTCAGCTTTCCTACATAATAATATTGTAACAAGTATAATTATTATGCTGTTCAAGTATACCATACTGTTCAATCTACAACGTGGTTCATAACGTTGATATAATATTATGACATGCAGGAAAGCTGAACGGTTTCATATGTAAGCGGGGCCACCAAAATGTCACAAGTATGACTACCCGCATATATTTCTTATTCATTTTCAGTTGTTAAAGTCAGAGGTCCTAGCAGGACCTTTCTCAATGGCAAAGGCAGTTTGCAACAGTCTCCTGTACTTATTTATTTTACTTTAGTCTGGTGGGGGATCCGGGAGGGGCTGGTTCCTAATTTATGGATCTCTGAAGTTGCAGCATGTGTTCAGGAATACGCATTATAGAGTCATACTTGTCATTGTAGAGGCAGGCTTGTGCGTGGTATTATTATCGAGTTGTCGACTACCGACTCGGCCTGCAACGGGTCAAGCAGAAACTAATGATAGTCATCCCATCTCCCTTTCCCACCGCCTTCTCGTTAATAATATCCTCCGTGCTCAGTATCGGTACCAGTTTGCGTATAGATGCACCCCCCAAAACAACCAAAAACACCCCACCCCTTTTCCCTTCAAACGACAGATAGGCATAATCTCACAGGTTGTTGACAAAAACACGTGGCACCCGCTTACTCTAATCTGATTGGTCCAGCGTGCACAAACTGAGGCAGAATAACATCAATATTTGCACATTATTTTGTGACATGGTGTCCCCCCTCCTCGCATTGATTGATATGGAGCATTGCCGGCACGGAAAGTGGCTTTTTCCCGAATGCTTTACCTTTACAAATTACCCCCCTTACAAATGCAGACGACGTTGTGTTTTTTTTTTTTTTTTTTTTTTTTTGGGGGGGGGCAGTGCGTATTCAATAAACTGAGAGACCGTATCTTGTCATCAAGGGCGAAGGGTCTTGGCCACGTTTCGCGAGCTGCCTCTGTGCAGGCAAATCGATTGAGGGATCATCAGCAGAAGGTTAGAGTCATTAGGGGATGCGCCTAATGAGCGCAATATTCTGCAGGGCGGAGCGGCGGCGAAGGGCCGTTAGGAGGACATTTCACAGAACTCCTCAATCACAGAAAACAGATTCGTTAAGCGCACATGGGACGGCTTAGCCTATAATCGAAACGGGGGATTTCATACAGCTGCTTAAAGCTGCTTAACAACATTGGTAAGATCGAAAAACAGAAATGTTCACAGATTTACATGAAACTTATACAGTTTGAAGATGGTTATAGTAGAAACCTCTCACTGAAATATTTCTGCCTAAAATGTTGTATTTTGGGAGAAATGAGTCAAAGAAATAGTTTAGGTCTCACCGAGATCTAAACTATTTTTCGGAACTATATGTACGGCGTTGAATGCTGCATTTTCGCGAAACAAATGAAGCGGTTTTCACGATTTTCTCGACACTCGGTTTGCGTATTGAGCTGAAATGTTCACAGGTGTGCCAGTGCTATTTCATGCATGTGTTGGATCAGACAACGTATGGATGCTATCCTTTGACCTCGATCAATGTTGTGCAGGGGCTTTAAGCGCCAAAATTTGCAGAGGCAAAAAAACAGATTCACAGAATCGGCTTGCCAATCCAAACTTCGCGTTCTTTTCATGCTAAGGAAAGAATAGTATACGGAAGAATACTATACAGGTCAAAAGCATATGCTCGTTGATATCAAATTTCAATGTGATATCAAGGGACGATCCTGCATGCTCCAGTGACCGCACTGGGCGGGAAAGATTCTCCACGCTCCAGCGCTTTCATCAGGCGTATAAACAACGATGATAGTTGGAATCCAGTGGTAGTCTCCTGACGGCGGGCAGAGTATGCACACACTGCCCGAAACGTTGACTTACCGGCTCTTTTCAGAGTCGCACTCCATCTGTACGTGATGTCACCGCAAACCTTCCATTGTGCAAAAACCAACATATGTTATTTCACAATGTGATTGACACTGTGGTCGGCAACCTATATTTATTAAGTGAGGCTTTTTGCAAGGCGAAAACAAAATTTTGGTGCTTATTAGCGGCTCTATGAGATTTCCCCCAGATAATGAACATTAAACGGGCTCTAAAATTTAGTGGGTCTGACGTTTCGATCCTAGCAGGACCTTTCTCAAAGGCAGAGTGACAAGGACAAAACAGATACATGTACACGAAGGAAGGGGGTAAAGAGTGAATAGGACACGGATGAGAAACAAAGGACAAAGAGTGAAGCTGGTAGGGAGAGATCAAAGGGAAGGGCAAGGGCAAGGGAAGGGCACGGGCTCATTAGTAATCATCATTAATCATTAGTAATCATCATTAATCATTATAAATCGACGTTTTTAAAGGGTAGTTTTGGCCCTTGAAAAAGGCCCAGCTATAATTATAGGATCGAATCGTCAGACCCTCTATTACCTCATTTTTGAGATTTTGCACCTCTGGTGATTTTAGTCAATAATTAAGCAGTTTACAATTTTTTGTATATCAATCCTCTCTCGGAAGTTCATTATCATACTTGAAAATTAAGCACACAGATCTCGGACCTCCGCCAAGCACCATTTACCGCGATAATTTGAATCAACAAATGTTAACGGATCATCACCAAAAAGAAAAAGAATCACTTCGAGCCAGTGAGAATACGGACAGACTGTGAAAATTCAAGAACGATACAGACATCACTTTTTGAGTAATTTTGTTGACAACATATCTTCCTTAGCGGAGGTAATAACAATCATACAGTCTGCACAGAACGATATAATATGTATTTCTATATATTATTATAATTGCATTGCTATAGGTGCCGTGCATATAGCCTATCCCCAACCGAAACCATGGAACATGATGACTGGCCAGAGCCACTTATATTGTATCATTTAAGATGTAAGAAAAAAACCTTTTGTCCCCGAGGTATCTCTGTCTTTTCCCCCCACCCCCCCCCCCCGATAGCGGCACAATGGCCGAGTTTCTCTCGGCGCGCGCTCAAATTGCTGTGGAGTTGTGAGCTCGTACAATGCGCGTATAGGGCTTGCTTTCGGCGCTCCGGGCTATCCAAATAATGTGCCCTACACCAAGCAAGTTCCTGCTTCACTCCGAGAGAGGGAGAGGGAGAGGGAGAGGGAGAGGGAGAGGGAGAGGGAGAGGGAGAGGGAGAGGGAGAGGGAGAGGGAGAGGGAGAGGGAGAGGGAGAGGGAGAGGGAGAGGGAGAGGGAGAGGGAGAGGGAGAGGGAGAGGGAGAGGGAGAGGGAGAGGGAGAGGGAGAGGGAGAGGGAGAGGGAGAGGGAGAGGGAGAGGGAGAGGGAGAGGGAGAGGGAGAGGGAGAGGGAGAGGGAGAGGGAGAGGGAGAGGGAGAGGGAGAGGGAGAGGGAGAGGGAGAGGGAGAGGGAGAGGGAGAGGGAGAGGGAGAGGGAGAGGGAGAGGGAGAGGGAGAGGGAGAGGGAGAGGGAGAGGGAGAGGGAGAGGGAGAGAGAGAGGGCGAGAGAGAGAGAGAGAGGGGGGGGTTGGTTGGGGGACAAACGGATTATCGATATCAGAGTGCATTTCAAATTAGACGGTTTGAGTTCTAAAATATTCTATTATCCGTGTGTGGGCAGGACACTCCGCCGGCCGGCCGCGAATAGCAAATTGAATCAGCGCCGAGTCCCCATATATCGGTCGTACATTTATAATGCACTGCGGCGGAGGCCAAATGACGCTAATCGGAAAAAGCCGACTCGTTTATTCATCATCAATGTCAATAATATCCCCGTGATGCAATACATCGCCCACTACGCTTCGAAGGTAACGAGAGAAATCAGGCTAAAGAGGATGGTGGGGGAAAAAAGATTAAAGGCCCAATACAGCATAATTAATTGGGAAGATCGGAAAACATCGATGTCCACAGATTTCCTTCTAATTTACACAGTGTGTAGATGGTCATGATAGAATCCCCATGTTTAAATCTTACGGTCTGGGATGCTGTATTTCTCGAGATATCGTCACTGTCAAGCATCGACAATTAGTTTAGGCCCATTACTCGCGAGTAATAAACAATTTCTTACACTACAGCACGGTGCGAAAACCGTGACGTTTTTTTTGTCTTTCTACTTTCTCAGATTACCATTTGAGCTAAAACCTTCACAGTATCTGGGTTTTTTTTGGGAATTTTTAATTGTTTAACACACAAACTATGGCAATCTTTCGACCTTTACCGATGTTGTATAGACCTTTAAACCGGAAAAATAACCCCAAAACAAACTGAATTATCATTATAGGAGGGTTTGCAGTGACACCATATATATAAGGTCTCTCAAAGAAGAGGTGTGGGTCTGAAAAGAACCTGAGTTACCACTCAGGTTCTTTTCAGAACCACACGGTGTCACCGCAAACCCTCCTATATTGTTTCACCCACCATGCAAAGCCTTAAGTCTTATTTGTTTATGAATTATCCGATGACAGTGTGATGCTAATTATATAGAACAAATACAGCCGGTGCGAAGTGTATGCGCATTGTACATATGTGACCCGGCACAACGACATGAGGAATATCCCACCAAAACACTTTTTGAGTAAACAACGCCTGAAGATAAAGTATCTTCACAATTCGATTACCAATAATTTTCTTTTTGTATTTTCGGAAATTTTAAATATTAGAGGATATTATAATTATTTTGATATCATTTGAAAGCTAATGGTATACTTTTTCACATCATTAGAAAATCTCAAAATCTCAAAAGTCGGGTTATTCCTCATTATGCTGTGCCGGGTCACATATGCTGTTACGGGCTGTAATATCGTATTCAGTGGCACCGTCAATGTGTACAGAGCGACAATTGGCGATACTAGACGGAGGTTTATGCTGACTGAGATAAAAAACTGAGCGCAACTTGTGCACGTCACAGATTGGAGCATTTACCACCCGGTACCTAAACAGTGCGCCAAAATGGCCCATGGGTTTTTGTTTCTCTCCGTGCAAGCATGTACAGGATATTGTAGGTGTGGAGGCTCTCAAATGAATAATTATGAGATTATTTCTGCACGAAATGTAGGGGACGGCTTGTAGTGCACCAGATAATCCTGTTGTATTTTCAACACCGCATTGATTGTATATTACTATTCAATGCCACGACAGTACGGTGCATCTCTCTCTCTCTTTCTCTCTCTTTCTCTCTCGCTTTATCTCTCTTACAAATTGAAAGTCTTTAAAAACCCTTATCAGATCGTTGCCCATTCTCATGCCTTGATTCAGCTCGTCTCCGCGGGGTTTTCTTGGCCCTGATCATTGAATCTCAATTGAATGGATGGAACCAGGCCCGTATTCAGTTTAGAATACCCCCCCCCCACCTCTCTGCTTTTCCTAGTTGCACGTATGATCTCGTCGATGCGAGATGGAACTGAGGCCGCTCGTACGAAATGAAGGCTTAGGCTTCGGTCATTACTTCTCTTACCCGTGATAATGTCACGGGCATCTAGAAACAAGCGTATTTGGCCCCAGTTTCTCTGCGAATAATGTAGTCATCAAGCCATGTAGTAAATACCAACAAAAACTGTTGCAAACCGCTCACTGAGTAAAAATGACCTGCAATGCCGGTACATAAACTTAGCTGCCAACCATTCCTATTTTAGAGGAATCATTCTTCATTTTGTGTGTGAAAATGTGTAACTTTTTACAAGCTCTTGACAGATTCCGATTTCGGCTTGGAAATACACATGAATTCATTATGTAGTTTGCTGTGTGTGTGATTCCTCTTTTTTTTAGTACAAGTATTCCCAACTTCCTTTAAGATAGATTGGCAGCTATGCGTAAATCTCAAAAGTTAGAGGGCCTGACGTTTCGATCCTAGCAGGACCTTTCTCAAAGGACAAACCACAACCTGTGTTTTCAGGTTTTTGTCAGACGGATCCGGAGACGAAGCCTGAGCCCGGGTCTGACCCATGGATTTCGCAAAGGCTTTGAATAATCGCACTGCACGAATAACGGCTGGCCGGCTGGCTGCATCGTCGATACTGAGATGCTTAAAGATTCATCGATTCTTAAAAAAAAAAAAATCTCGGCTCTAATTCTGTCTCCGTCATCCAAAATTCGAAAGAGAAAGAGGACATGACCGCGCTGTTATTTTTCGTCGAAGTCTGCACTGCCAGTTCTCCGGTATACTTATGATTATATATGCCATTCACTCGGATAGCAGCATCGCTGATTTTGCCTCATTATGAAGGGTTGGGTGGGACAGATGCATTATAACAGTTCACCGAAAGTGCTACTGCTTGGCACTAATCAAGCGACCGCTGAGTCGCTGTTATACCGTGTATATATTATAGCTTCCTTGTCATCGGCCACGGGTTCCTTGACACGTGCTATTATCATATCACATCCGGACTGTCGTGTGCAGTCAGCGAAGAGGGGAAAGACGATCCCCGAGAGAGCAGAATAATATGCCCGAGGCCAAAAATATCAGGCGTCATTTCGGTGGGGAAAAATCCCATGTTTGTTCAATTTTATTTGGATTATAGGCCTATATTTATATACCTTTCGCACGCAAACCAATGCGAGGCGTCAGAATTGTCAGCGGTCAGTTTCATCAGACTCATCGCTCCTTGCTGCCTATGTGACGGTTACGAAAATTGGGTTGATTATACAACCCCGCAAGTATTTATTATACGCAGTGGCTGTTGTTACGGCAGTCGTCCGTGTGGTTCCCTGACTTCACAGTGTTTGTCAGGATGTTTAGCTCTTGGAACCAGACTATCAGCTAATAGACTGGTTCAACCAGCCTGCAATGCTGACGAAATACAATCAAGTCAGGGAACCACACGGACGACTGCCGTAACAACAGCCACTGCGTTTATCATATTCTGCATAAATAATCAAACCCAAGAAGCACCCTCTATCTTCGTGTTTGAATTTCGCGCGCATACCGTCTCCGCCTATATAGTCATTCCATTGCCGAACACTTATAGGCCGTGTCCGAAACGAGCTTCCACAGCTACGGCTAGGGCTAATTGCCTTCGCCTCTCTGTGTATTTCCGATATAGGGGGAAGACCTAGCCCTAGGTCTAGACGCCCGTTTCGGACACGGCCTTACACCCTACGACTGTTCAGTCTTCGCTCCATTGCAGTAACCATAATGTTGCTATAGATTTACCTAACTTTCTATAAATATTATTATTTCGAATCTTAACAATTATACACTTCACTGCTGCTCATATTTATCCTTATTATACAGAACCTGTACGGAGCATTATATAGATCTACCCGCCGGGTAACCGATGCAGTAGTAACCGACACCTCGATCGTGGAATTCCGTGCTGTACACATTGTTTATGTAGTACATAGTACATAGTAATCAATTGTTACATGTACTTGCCCTGATTTACTTAGTTGTAAAATTAAAGATTCCATTGTCCGTTATGACTGTTTCATCTTCGCTACGTGACAGTCTAACAGATTTTTGACCATAGCTGCGCCGTGCTTCAATCCCTTTACTCAACAATCTACTCGGTTGTCAGACCTATCTCAAAGTCGACGAGCGATGTGCAGAACCCATACGAAGCTGTCACAGCCTACGATGGGTTATCCGTCGTAATAGGATGCATCGCACGGGCTGCGTAAAATCCGCCTCAGATTCGATAACCGTACACTGTAAAAACGAACTGCACCTCATGCACTTCTGCAATGGCACATTATTTGTCCCAGAATCATGAACACTTGAGGCACATACTGTACTTCATGCACATGAAATACTGTAGCTCAAGCACATGTGGCATAGTAATCACTTTAGCAAAAGTCGGATGAGGTGCATGAAGTGCTTCATGTACAAGAACATCTCCCTATTTACTGTACCTCAAGCACATGGAGTTAAAGTGAGCATCACCTCGTGCGCATGTATCGTGCACCATGTGCCTCAACATACTTCATCCATGTGCATGATGTGAGCTCCGTTTTTACAGTGTATATGCCGCAACCATGTATTACGTTTGTACATGCTTTTCACTTAATTTACGAGTACAAATAATGGGAAATCTGTAAAGTAGAGGATGCTCAAAAAGAACCGCAGCATTCACCCGATGGAAAAGCACAGAGCAGCCTTGCTCCATTGGAAAACCCTAGGTATAGTGCGGGTAAAACACGTGCACACTGAACCATGCATGGCTCTACTTTATACAACGGAGGCCATCGCTTGAACCGTGTGCTACGGTGGGAGATACTAGCCCACTAACGAGTCTACTACGGGAATTGGCTGCGGCCGCTATAGCTTCACAGCGGCCTCCATAGACCCGCGTGTGATCCGAAGCCGTTCCTTAATGAATTGGGACAGGGCCCTAACAAATTGCCCCGGCACCGCAGGCGTCCACACACAGTGTTCTATACCCGGGCCTGCTCGGATATGCATGATATGAGGCCCGCGCGCGCGTGTGTGGTGGGACCAGCAGAAAAAAAACATTTCCGAGGACTTGCTCGTAATAATTACGAGGAACCGAATGCTTAGGAGGCCGTTGGCACGTTTGCCTTGCCTTGCCTGTGTCGTGGCGATTTTTTGTAGGCTTTCGCAGTTGACCACTTGGTGTACGTGTAGGCCCAGTAGATTTATCTGTATCGCTCTGAATGATAGGAGGTTCCCTTGTACAATGTGCTGAGGTTGTCATTTTTTTTACTCAGCTTTATTTTTTACCCCGTCTCACCATTCTCCCCTTTCCCATCGCACAGTATATGATTCCTGCATTTGATGGTGTGTGTGTGTGTGTGTGTGTGTGGGGGGGGGGGTCAGGGGTGGTACTTCCATATCAAATGGCGTGAAATCAATCGGCCTTTCCTTTGTCCATTTGGGCGGGCGAGTGGACGCACAACAAATAGCCCTTAATCACTCCGATGGCTGATTGATTCAGGGGACCACGGAGGAAATTCATTGCCTGCTCTCTAGCGCATTGTGTGTGGCTTCTTATATGGCACGGGAACTTCTCCGTTTATGCGGGCACCGTTAGCCTCGGACCTTCGTATATGGTCTGTGGGTATGGATTGCATTATATCGTACGGATATGTATTGCCACAGCACGTACGTCTTGGGCTCATATATACCATATACGAGTGTGGATGGACGAGCAGCTGTGCGCCGCGCCACAGTACATCACACCACACCACACCGCACCACACCACACCACACCACACCACACCACACCACACACCACACCACACCACACCACACCACACCACACCACACCGCACCGCACCCCATCGTACCACACCACACCACACCACACCACACCACGCCACACCACACACCACGCCACGCCACACCACACCACACCACGCCACACCACACCACACCACACCACACCACACCACACCACACCACACCACACCACACCATTTCAAACACGTTTTCTATCAAACAATATCTATCAAACGACACTTTATCCACTTGAATAATTATAATTATGTAAAATCCACCCGCCGGATATTGGCGACCCCCACGAGCAAAACTTGCCAAAAAGAGAGAGAAAAAAACCACAAACTGTTGTCAATATTGTTGACATAATGTACGTCCCACGTCACTATGAGGTTTTCTATGAACTACAGGGGGACAACGCACAGAAATAATGGATGAAAGATGAAATAGCGGTACGCTTGGCTGTGACACCGTGTGGTGAGTTATGCTCAGGTGGATCAATGTAGAGCTGTACGTTACGTAGATGAGCGAGAAACGGTTGCGTCTCTGCATAATTTCGATGAGCGCTATGCGGGCCGTCATAACCTTCCGTGCACGATTTCATAGCCAGCTGTCATTATGATGAATCTATTACAGAATTCCTGCCCGAGCAATATTGCCGGTTACTTGTTTGTTTTTGCCCATCGTTCCTCGTTGAATTTCTTCTGATGCATCTCATGTAAGTGCCTGCATGCCAGATAAGGGCGGGGTTAATCTGGTGAATTATTGCGGTGAAATGTTCATAACCCAGTCATGGCCGAGGCGAGAGACGCACCTTAGCGAAGCATGATTGATCAGAATGTTATTGGATGAGTGTGCGCAATGAAATGGTGTTGTCTGTGGTCGTCACACATCCTGTGACCTGGATGAGGGAGATGAGATAAAGGGTGAGGATTGCTTAGATAGTCCCTGATATTGTGTCTTAGAGCTGCTACGTTTCCCGCCCGATTGTGTCTGGGTTTATTTTATATAGCGAGCCGTGTGTGACCGGCATCTCTGCTTGGTAGCCAGCACCCCTCCCCCTTCTCGGCCTGATTGCCTGACTGCCTCCCTGCCTGCCTATCTGCCTCCCTGCCTGCCTGCCAGCCTGCCTGCCTGCCTCCCTGCCAGCCTATCTGCCTCCCTGCCTGCCTGCCTCCCTGCCTGCCTATCTGCCTCCCTCGGCCTGCCTGCCTCCCTGCCTGACTGCCTCCCTGCCTGCCTATCTGCCTCCCTGCCTGCCTGCCTCCCTGCCTGCCTGCCTCCCAGCCTGCCTGCCCGTTTGATTACCTGCCTGCCTGCCTGCTTGCCTCCCTGGCTCCCTACCTGCCTGCCTATACCTGCCTGCTTACCTGCCTGCCTACTTTCCTGCCTGCCCGCCTACCTATACCTGCCTGCCTGCCTGCCTCCCTGCCTGCCTATACCTGTCTGCCTGTCTGTCTGCCCGCCTGCCTGCCCGTCACAGAAGCCGCCCCGTTATCCAGAAATAACCCGTCCGCTGATAGATCCCCCTTTTCCTGACCGCATTTCCTCCCCTTAACATACCCCTCCTTCATCTCCTATCGCCTTCCGTCCCCACTCGCTCTCACCTCAACCCCAGCCCCTGTCTCTGCTAGCAACCGACTCCTTCCCTCCCTTTCCAACCCCACCCCTTCCCCTCCATTCCCCGTCCCCCTCTTGTTAGTATAATTCCTCATTCTTAGCGCGTCCCAGAGCCGACCAATTTCCCCCCTTCCTCGGTCTCGGGGGCAATTTCCCGGCCGACGGTTTCCGTTGTCGCTTCGGACGAGCCGCGCGGCCTTGTCACAAGAGCGCCCATTACCTTCTGTGCGTTATTGCAGCGAGCGCCAGTCTGCCTGTCGGCTGGCTGTACCTAGCTTATAGGTAGAGGCGGCGTGGCAAAAGCTATGGCTGATGGAGAAGGTTGGGAGGTCTGTGTTGCCAGCTCATGTTAGTGTGCGATGCAGAGAACTCGTCCTTTTTTCCCCTTTTTTGTGCATATAAATCAAAAGGATTTCCTCCCGAAATGCATTTGGTTTGAAGCTGGCCTGACGAGTGTGGGGCCGGTCGGGTAAAGATCAACAGGGCCGTTCAGATATTACCTAACCGCTAACACCCTTCTACTGTGTACCGCCGTATACCTGCATAATACCAGCATTAAGCCCATCCCAGTTGACGAAACTCGTATACCAAACGCAGCTCCGACATTATCAATGTCTCAGTTCTGATGCCAAAAGAATGGAGAAGAAAATGTTCCCGCATAATGACTGCCTATTTGCCTCAGTAATTCCAGCCAATTTATAGTCCAGACCTTCCCGCTTCTACCCAGAGCTCACCCCGGCATTGCCGGGGGCAACACACGTTTCTCCCAGGGAGTCACTCGGGCGGCGAGGCTAATTAAAACACCGGACTTATAGGCACGTGCAATACATAGAGGCCGTCATTACGGGGCGGATATACCGGTTGCGACTGTGTAGACAAAGAGTGCCGCAACGTGCTCTGCCCTGGGTCTTTCCACCCCCCCGAACTAGACCCCGTTAAAATATTCAGTTACGCCCTTAAAACCTCAAGTAGTTCAACCAACAGTTGGGGAGTGTTACCTATAAGTTCCCACATCGAAGGTGCGTTTTATATATGTATGTGACCTGGCACAGCATAATGAGGAATAACCCCCACTTTTGAGATTTTGAGATTTTCTAATGATGTGAAAGAGTATACCAAAATTATTTCCGCGTGAACGTTGTTGTAAATAGTACAAGGGGACGTCGCTCGTTCATTTGGTATCAGACACATTATAGCAGCAGCATTCTAACTCCTCGAAAGCGGCCATTCAAAAAGGCAGGAACTTTACATTTTCATGAAAACGGTACACAAACACTCCCCCCGAAATCCTAGTTTTTTTCAACATTTAGAGACGGATTTCGGAATAATCCTTTCGACATAATAACCTCCAATACATTAACTTTCCGAAAATACAAAAAAAAGAAAGATTTTTTTTTTATCGAATTGAGAAGATACTTTGACTTTAGGCGTTGTTTACCCGAAAAGTGTTTTGGTGGGATATTCCTCATGTTGCTGTGCCGGGTCACATATGCAGTCATTGCTCGGTTTTCCATGTGTGGGGTTGAAGGGATGCCGTACATTATTCTGTCACTTACTAATCCTCCGGTTCTGATATGATTTTGGCACATGCCTCGAGGAGTCGAGAGACCATGTTGATTCAGCTCTCTGAGCCATTATGTCGTGTCACACTGCACTGGCCTGGCACTGGTTTTATTAGAGTGAACAATCTTCTTTTCGAATGGTATGTTTCAACTCGACCAGAATAGGGAATATGTCTGCCCGGGAATGTTTGTGGTGTTGTGTGAGAATCATTCGTGTCCAGTGAGGGTTCAGAGAAAGGTCTGTCCACACGAATTTGGACCTCGGTCGGATTCGTGGTATAGCGCTGGCGGCCGAATGACGAAATGTATCGGTATATTATGGTAAGGGCAACTGGTCATCCATAGGTCTAATACATGCTTACAATCGACGCGCGCACAGCACCACTGGGGTTGTTCCTTTAACGCCTCCATTACTACCGATATTCGGCAAGACACCATCGACCTAAGACCGACCATGTCTCACGCGTCACAAGAATTATTTAATGTATGTCACCCGAATAGGCTCCGGCTCCCCGCGAGCATGTAAATTGGCAGGTACGGGCAAATTCTTAATCATACTCTAATCCTCAGCTCTATATTATAAACGCTGACTTATTTTGTTGGGGCCAGTATGAGCAGAGTCGCATTGTTAATACATTTCTTTAGCAGTCATCGACGCCTGAGAGTCCGTGGGCTCCTAATTGAATTGAATTAATTGTGCCAACGCTAGACCAAGTCTAACTAGTAATAGCGTGCAGCGTCGTGCACGGGTAATGAATTGGCATTACCAATCACGCAGGATGTCGTCCTGCGTGAGTTACGCAATGTAAAGACTTTTCTTTTTCTTTTTTTTCTCCCCCCCCCACCTTTCCGTGTGCCCTT